>CAJQZP010001189.1:660000-1215000 GCA_907164705.1 Parnassius apollo | reverse complement strand
GACGCCCTTGGCGAAAGTTTATCGACTAAATTGGCGATATATTGAAGACGAGCAAAATTAAGAGTAACCATAACCGACGATTATGTACGCGTAGATGTAAGGATGATTTATATTATATATATATATATATATATATATATATATATATATATATATATATATATATATATATATATATATATATATATATATATATATATTGGTGGTGGTGTACATGTGATTGTTATAATGAAGTTGATGATGATGTCAAAGACGCGAGAGAGGTGCTTACGGATCGTGCAAAATGGAATTCCGTAATCTGTACATTCGGGTGCTTTTTTAAACACCTTAGTTTCACCTTTAATGTCCCTGACACATATTTTACAAACGAAAGCTCAACCCACCCTCCGGTGAACATTTGTACAACGTCCGAAGTGCCGGATATATAAAAAAATGCGTACAATCCGTATAATTTTATTCTGCGTACGTTCAAGAGTAAATATCTGCTAAGCAAATCTCATTTGTTAACGCTTAATTAAAATCGTGCGGCTATGCGACCAACGAAGAGGAGCCAAAAGTTGTCTAGTTATTCTTGCACGTTACAACTTTAAGCTAGGTGTTTCTGTTCAGAAAATGTAATACGCTATTTAATACTTTGAGCATTATTTGAACTTTCTTAATTACAGGTGATTGCAGGTGAGAATGGAAACGGGGCTCGTTGTTTGTTTCCTCTTATATATTTAGTATGTATATGTATGTATATATATATATATATATATATATATATATATATATATATATATATATATATATTAGGGTGACAAGCGAGCAGTCCACCTGATGGTAAGTGATTGCTATGGTCCATAGACATCTACATCTACCCTCGTTTGCGAATCAAAATGCAGATGAGTTGTCAGCCGTGAGGACGAAGATGGAATGCCTCTTTTCCACTACAAAGGAGCTTCCGGCTCTCTACACTCACCATACGAAACACAGCAGCATTAAGCTGCTATTTTATGGTGGTATTCTGTGAGATCGTGGTCCTTCCATTGATAAAGTAAAAAATTGACTTTCAATAATAATTACTTGTAATCTATATTGAATAAAAAATTATTCTATTCTATTATATTTCCTAAACTGAACCAATCGTGTTACAATTATACTTTTAATATACATAGCTGGAGCATGGCTTTACCACGTTTCGTATAGGTCCGGTGATCCTTTTTTTTTTGGAGACGAGGCATCTGCTTTTTTTTAAATTGATGAACATAGGGATTTGTCACTGATGCGATATTGACGCCAATTTTGATACTTAATCGAAGAAAGATAAGTGTCTATTAACCCCAGCACCCACTAACCATGAGATAGTACTTTGTGCTCGTTTGTCATTCTTATTTTGTAAAATAAAATTAAAACATGGTGTAATATTTAATAAATATAAAAAATATTATGCATCTCAAATACGTTTCCCTAAAGGACTTGAATCTATCAGGCTGCTGTAATAAATATACGCTGGTATTCTGTGAGAGCGTGATCCTTCTCCGATTCTAAGTCGAACTGACCAATTCGTGCTGTAGCTAAAATATATAGTTTAGATAAAACATAAACATATAACATAAACACACACGCATCTAACCCAAAGGGGTAGGCAGATACTTAGAATTTCTATTTGGCACAATCCTGACACACCCCTCTCGTCTCCTTTACATCCATATAGTCCATATATCTACGCATACATACTCGTCGGTTAAAGGTACTCCTAGTATGGCTTATTTTCAATATATCACCAATTTAGTCGATAAATTCTCATCTAGGGCATATCTTTTAAAATTAGGCCTTTTCAGGTCCCTGGTGAAGATTTCAGTAATAAAAAAGAAATAAGACATAAAGGTATACAGTATAAATACAAATACATATCCGGCCTGAATGAATAGTGTCGCGTATTTCACGCGAAGTGCCACGTAAAAAACTTTGTTGGAGTGGTGCCACAAGATAACGTAAACAATAGTGCACTCGCGAGATGTTTCAGGTTATATTTCTTGTATTCAGTGCTATTTAAATGTCGGTATTATAAAATAAAGTACAATCTAACTGCAATAAATATTAATATCGTTTGTCTTAATTCAACTACCTTTGTACCATTTTAAACTTTACTTTATAACTTGTTGACAGAGTTTTAACAATTTTGGTAACGTTACTCCTACCCTTAACAATATAGCCTTTTTCAAAATGTGTTTTATTATATGATTGTTTATAGTACTGAATATTTTTTTAGCTTAAAGTTGGCAAAATAGCACACAGCCCACCTGATAGTAAAGGAACAATGTGGACTTTGGACATCTTCATTTATACGCAATTAAAAGTCAAAATATAGATGCGTTTCCAGTAAAAAGGATTTCTGGTTCTCTACACACATCATACGAAAGACAGCAGCATTTAGCTGCTATTTTACGCTGGTATTCTGTGAGAACGTGATCATCCCTCGTTTTGAATAGACCCATTTGTGCTACAAACATTGCTACTCCGTGGCAATACCACGTAAAATTGGAATATGTCACGTTAAAATGGGATTAGTAATAGTTGTGTCATTTGTCAGGAATGTTTGCAACCGCAGCTTTTTTAATTTTCATTAGGAAGACTCTGTTACTCTTCTCTTGATTTTTCCCCTCTGGTGTCTCCAACGACATCCACGATATGGGATAGTAGATATTCTTACACCGCCACTACGTACTTAACGACAATACTATTTATATTTATATTTTTAAATTAAAATATAACTAGAAACTATCTAGAGCATTATATGGAATTCGTTTCCTTGTAACATTAACTTTTAAAATATTTCCTTCTCAATAAAACGAATAAATATACGGTTCTGTACTTTAAAAAAAAACTTTACAATTATGCTTAGTAATAAAATTGAATAATAAATATTCATTGTTATATTTTAACGCCTTTACAGTCGCTATCCCAGACGCCCGCTGCATGCACGCTCGTTCGTTCTATAACGACGCACGCTTTATTTATATTTTATTTTTTAGTAAATATTCCCGCAAAAACTGTTTAATATTCTTTTGTGGGGAATGAGGGTGGCAAAAGAGAACACAGTCCTCCTTATGATAAGTGGATGCTGTGACCCATAGATACCTACTGTTGATCTATCCTCGATTAAGAATCAACATGCAGATGCAGATGCATTGTCATCCTTAAGGATTGCTTCATTTCCAGAAAACGGGTGTCGGGTTTTCGTATAAAACACAACAGCATAAAGTTCCGATTTGACACTTGAGGCTTTGACTCTTGACTCCTAAGAGCGTGGTCTGCCCCGGTCGAGCAGACCCATCTGTGCTACAAATATATAATAGCTGCAGCATGGCTCTATCACGTAAAGTACATCTAAACATAAAAACGACGTCTCCGTAAAACCGTATAATTGATTATTTTTATTTTATTTTATAAATGCCACTTGTCCTACATTTCTACTTACTAGAGATTGATTGAAATTTATATTGAAATAAATAATATATATATATATATATATATATATATATATATATATATATATATTATTTTGTATTTCACCGTCATTTTCAACAGGGAAATAGTTATAAAATGTTTAAACTGTTTAAATTTATAAGATCTGCGTGATAAATAAAAATGTAGTGTCTTATCTAGTTTGTACCAGCCAGTCTCTCGCAATTGCGTGCACTACCAAAGTCACGATTAATCAAAGCACCACTACCTCTAATACCACTACATTTGCAAAGACGCACCAACTTAGATAATAAAATATGTTTTTCACGTCCAAGTGAAGCATCATTCAGAGAAATACACTCCGCGATGGCTGACCGACGACGAGTCTTAATTAATTCAAGCATCTATACATATATACATATAAATAAAAATGAAGAGTCCTTCTGCAATATAACAATAACTGGGTTCCTTTTAAGCTTAAAATTTTCATTCTGTGAAGACACGAAAATCTATTTATAAACTTTCGTAAGTTTGTCCGTCTATCCGGGCTGACCTCTTTTATGTAAAATAATATGTAGATCTACAATTTTTATTTTAAAAATATTCATATACCTACTCGTAGTTTTCGTGGAGTTAGAAAAATTTATTTCAAGTAATTTTCCATTTTGCAGATTTATTTAAGTTCTGCTCTGTTAGTAACTACAAGTAACATACAGTCTAATAATTGTATAAATGATATAAAATATATTTTTCTGTCAGTACCACGGAAACTGCTTAACCTGTTATTATTAATTATACAGATATTGTTTATAGTAATCCTGGGACCGCTATAGTTTCTGTTTTAGTATAATATCACAAACACTTCCAAAGATAAGAAGATAGATGTAGAGCTATGCTGCTGCTATATTAGT
The DNA here is from genome assembly GCA_907164705.1 of Parnassius apollo. Taxonomy (NCBI): domain Eukaryota; kingdom Metazoa; phylum Arthropoda; class Insecta; order Lepidoptera; family Papilionidae; genus Parnassius; species Parnassius apollo. Next base: position 1,210,639 of record CAJQZP010001189.1, on the reverse strand, counting down.
ACAAATAGGTCGGCTCAACCAGGCTAATAACACGCTCAGAATACCAGCGTTAACTAGTAGCTTAATACGTTTCATATGGTAAGTGTAGAGAATGGGAATCCTTTTTACTGGTAATACCTAACATTTAGTTTTAGTCCTCAAGGGTAATAACGCACTGCATGATTTTGATGTAGATTTTGTTTGGGCAGCAGAATCCACTTACCATCGGGTGGACTGTGTGCTCGCTTGTCACCCTTATTTTATAAAAAAATGGTTTGATAAGTAATATAGTTGTGTATAATGTAATACTATGTAGTGTGTGTTTAGTGTATGCTCATGTAGCTATATATATGATAGCCTAATAGACATTTAGAGTTAGTAATAAACCTACATTTAAGACCAGTACACGCATTATTTGTCCCCCCGAACCTCCCGACATTACATGGCGACCCTGCCAGTCGGTGCGCGCGCGACTCCGCTCGCCGCGTGCACCGGCTGGCCACCGATAGTAAAATTATAACAAATACAAAAAAATCGTTAAATAAAAGTTATGACACATGAACATATGACACATTCCCGGATTGAGAAAATTAATTAAAGTCGTGTAGAGCCAGCCATCAAAAAGTTATATGATTGTGAATAAATATTTATAAAATAAAATTAAAACATAAGAAGTATAAAATCAAAAGGCAAAGATGCATCAAAAAGGAGAAGAGAGGATAAGAGAAATAACTTTTTCACTCCGGATAAGAAGAATATTGGTTGAGAAGATCTAAATTGAAGTACGCAATGGTGTTCACATAGGAAATTTTACACTATCAAGATACATACACAATTTTCAAAAACTCGTAACAACCAAGCGAAACAAAAGGAGATATTTATCAAAACATAAAATTATCAAGAATTTAATCGAGTGGCCATTTTTAGGAGGACTGAATTTTTTTGGTGTATTCCATTTACAAGAAAACAGGAAGTAGGTATTTTATTTTCAAGAAACATAAAAAAAAATTTTTTTAATAGAGACTGTAATGTAAAAAATATGCTTGATACTAAATGCTCTACAAAATAATTACTGTATAAAATGCAAATTATATGATTATATTTTAAGGTGAGTGATTTTAATTATTTATATCTTTTAAAATTCTAATTTCATAAAATTAAAAATATAATAACTTTAGCCACCAATCATATTACCATTTTTTATTTTTTAACTCATTTTGTTCATTTAATAGATGAAACACTCTCAATAGAAAACAAGTGCTATTTGTATATTCATATCCTTATCATTTTAGCGTGATTACTTTAATTATCTATTTGGTTCTAAAATATTTAACATAACGAATGAAAAAGAGGAACTTTATTTTATTGCTATCAGATAAAAGACAACTTATGAATAAATCTTGTAAAATATAAATTGATCGATGAATAATATTAATTTTAAACGCAGCTTAACTTAATAACTCAAAAGAATAGTAACTGATATATTTTATTAATTATGAAAATTGCAATATTTTGTACAGATATTGTTTAAGAATTCATCGAAATGTAATATCATGTTTTCCTTGTATTAACATTGCGCATCAAATTCTAAACAATGCTGACGTGATCTTTTGCATATAAGGCATCGGAATATTACACGTAGTTGATACAGAATGATGCATTAATATACACTACTGTTGTCTCCTGACTTGCCTTCAAAATATTGACTTTATACTTTTTCATTCACTTTATCTACGATTAAAATCCAGTATTCAATTGATAAAAAAGACTTGATAAAATAAACTATTATTTTGTAATACAAAACTGTATAGTAGTTCGATACTTTTTTTGAGATAATATGATTATTGAATTTAGGTAATGGCTCTAAACTCTAATGACTTATGAACTATTGAAGCTAAGACAAATATTAAACAACTTATATGACAAAAAAAATGCGATGTGCATTAATGATGTCAAAACATAAAGTTTATGAAGTGGGGAAAAAACAAATATTTGTGCCTTTGAAGTATTAAAAGCAATTAAAAGATTTCTAACAGGCACACTATCGATCATGTTGTATATTAATCATTGTATATAGTTTAACAGTAGTGTGAATTACTAGTAGTTTGATTTTGTTGATCACTAGTTCACTTTGAAAGAAGCGAAGAAACATTTATTAAGAACATTTCACACATATAATTAATTAAGGTATAACAAAATTAGGCTTGTAATGTTCGTTGGGTTCTATAGATAGGGTTGCCAACCCTTACTAAATAACATAGTATCTTACTGTGTTAGTTTAGGAACTGAAACAAGGAACTGTTTGCACAAAAAAGTAAAAGAAAGGATAGAATAAAAAAAAGTGTTAAGTTAAATTATAGAAAGGAAATTGTATATTGTATAGGTTGTGTTCAAATACATTGGCATGGTGTTTATCTGAAAAGAAAGTTAGTTAAGTAAAAAGTAACAGTAAAACTTTAGCTTAACTATTTGTAATCGGCTAGATGCAAACCAATGAATAGTTGTGGTTGTGTTAATTTTTTGTTCTTGAAGAATGTTGAGGTTTTGATATGAATGTGTGAAAGTTAAAGACAGATTTCGGCAAAGAAAGGAATATAATAGTATGCAGGATGATATAAGTGATATTTAGATAAATTATTAGAAACTATGCAATTTTAATATCAAAATTTTGTTAGTTATTGGAATGAAAGAATTAGGCTATCGGATATTATCTTAGCCAATGTTTAGGGCCCAAACTCTGGTTATGTTAATAAACCGATATGCTTAGTTGAAAGGAGATGGAATGAGATTGAATGAATATAAAAGTATCCTATACAGACAAAGATTTACGAAGATAATAAAAAAGATGACCATGAGAAATAAATGATGGAGAGATACGGGAACGTTCATCACTGGTATAGCATATAGTCCTCGAGCAGAGTATGTTTCCGTGATTGGACGATGAAATCGGAGTAACGGGTACTAGGGAACAACGCCTTCAGTACAAGTGATGTAACTAAGTTTACTCATATTAGTACTGTTAGGGACCAGAAAAGTCTTAAATTTGTTACCCTTATTAATGGTACATTGAGGTCACATCCTTCGTTGGATCATCGTGCGAACTTAGTTTTCCTCTGCGACAATTGTTGGAGTCCATTTAAAGTGACTTAAAAACATGGACCTCAAGGTTGTGCGCACAACCCAAGGTACATTTTACCTTGATATAAAAAAAAGTTTATGTACCAATAAAATGAAATGAATGTTACGAAAATGTAATATAATACCCAAATAAATGGGGGGCCCATATTTATAAAGTACCCGCGTGATAAATATCACGAAATAAAATATAAATGAAATAATACTCCGATTCCCGGTATCTAATAGATAAATAAATATATAAGTGAATAGAGAGAAATAGAGCTAGATAAAGGTCAAAAATATTAAGAAGAAAAAAGAAAGTACGTACAAGAATTATGGAAAAAAGGCCTAATAATTGATGACAATACAGGATAATAAGGGTTCCCCGAGCAAATTAAAAAGTGTGATAAATGTATGATAATCTAATAGTGAGATAGGTAGTTATTTTGCATTAATGCTACCCAAAATGCGACTAACGAGTTACACACTACAGTGTGATTTAAATAAGTATCTTGAAGTTTATCTACTTAAAAATAAGGATACTTACTATTTTAATGGAATTGGCTCTTTTACCTTTAAAGTTTATTAAGGTTTAAATTTAAAAATATAGTTTAAGTTTAAGAAAATAATAACATTGTAAACAACTTTACATACGCCTTATAATAATTTTGATAACTTTATTTTTTTAACTGTATTTTCGTGTCTAGTGAATTAATAGTTGTATATGAAAATTTTAAATGTTATGCAGTTATGATAGGCAACCTAAAAGCAATTTAAAACAAAAACTTAGATTAGACTTAAATTTGATGATAGTTTAATAAATTTAAATAAAGAGATAGAAAGTTATTTTTTTTTTCAAATTACAGTGTTTACTATATTTTATTTTTATTTTATTATGTTATAAGTTTGATATAGGATAGGAATTTTAATATTTTTAAATAATTAATAATTTTTGGAATCTTACACCAAGTTTTGTTTTATAGAAAAAAAAAATTTGTAATTCATTTTTTATTCTTTTTTTGCCGATGGGCGTGTAGTGTGTGTTTAGTGTATGCTCATGTAGCTATATATATGATAGCCTAATAGACATTTAGAGTTAGTAATAAACGTACATTTAAGACCAGTACACGCATTATTTGTCCCCCCGAACCTCCCGACATTACAACTAGTTGTCCGTACAAAACTAAATCATTGTAATTATGCAAGCTCCTTCAACTCCAGCTATGAATACAAAATATTTTCCTGCCGCACAGCAAGTCAAATTACAAAATTTTTCGTAAGCATAGCTCGTTGTCTGAACGAAGTTTGAATGAGTGAATGAAACGAATGAAAAATGCCGGTCCGATGTTTTAATTCAAATGCAAATTCGGTACATTTGAATTCAAAGGAATACAAACTGTTCCTGGCATCATTATTGTCACTTTGAAGTTACCTTACCGTCGTGCGGAATAAAAACTGATTTTATATTTCAGATAACTAATGTTTCATTTGTATTCTATCAGCAACTGCCTCGTTGGTCTAGTAGTCATAAACGCAGTTACGGATTAAGAGGTCCTGCGTTCGAATCCCATATCAGTCCGAAATTAGTTATTGGGTGTTTTATCCTTGTTGAAAATAAGTAATGTCTGTAAGTCGCTGCGTATTTCTCAACGTGTCGGATAACCGTCCCATCGGACTTTGAAAGTCAATGCATACATAGCGCATCTATGCTTGCGCATACGCTACACTATTCTCTATTGGCTTCGCGAATATGATCACATGTCTGTATTTCGCAAACTGCTCAAATGGGTCCCGATTCACTCTCGCAAGAATACTCATATCCTCTCCGCCATGTAAGGCGTACTGTTAATAATCTGTTCCTTCTACCCTTTGTCAATCTTTCTCCCACAACTCCTTTGCACACTTCCTCCTCTTTAAGAAATCTTTTACAGTCACTGCTGTGCGTTTGTGGAACTCTTTACCTCTACGCATTCATCGTGGTAAATCTTTCTCTTCACTCCTTCAAAAGTCTTGCTAAATCGTATTAGTTAGAAAGTTATGAGATAAATTACTTTTCCTTTTTCGTACTCTTTTCATTCAATCTATTATATGATGTTGTATAATATGATGTTATATATAATTTTCACCTATGTTTATTTATATGTACTTTTATTTTTTTGTACACCCCCCTCTATTTGGTCTGGAAGAGATCACTTTCAGATTGAGAAGATCGCCTGTTGTAAGTATCTTTTTTTTGAAAAATTTTCTTTTTTTTCTTCTTAGATCTTTCCCCTTCTAATTTCGTTTCCGTTCTGTATATTATACTTTGGATTTAACTCTACTCTTTATTATGTATTTTGGTGTACAACTAAAATAAATAAATAAATATGTTCATGTAAATGTTAGATGAGAGATGTAGAAATTATGTTATGCGTGCACTATTTTAGAAAAATGTATCCTGTAGCAAACCCACAGACTGATAACTTTTGCGCATGCGTTCGAAACTGGTAAGATTGGTTTTAACCAGATTGACGTCAACAGCACAATTAATACTTCATTAGTCTCGTATTATTAACCAAATATCAATAGTGTAGCGATTGTGAGCTTGTCACATAATCATGGATTACCAATATGTGAATATTACTACAAATCAATTATGTATACGTGAAATTAGATAAGCAATATTAGGTATATAAGTATAGAAAATAAAATGAACGAATTTATAGAATCAGGCGTTAGTTTGCGGAAATCTAATAGATTAAGGTTGGTAAAAATTACCTTGTATACATCCAATCCACTCTATGAAATAATATATGACCGCTAAGTGAGCGCAAGCGTGAGTTACCGCAGAGTCTACTTCACCTGAGGATGCCTCGTGTCAAATACGTGTCATATTATCGACCGCGGTGTGTCTTTCCTAGTGTGCTGGTGCTGGTGAATTAATGGTGAATAATGCATGCAATTGAGGGAGGATGGGTGGTGCTCATCAATCTAGGTAAGACACATCATTTCATTCCATTGAGCGGAAGTACGGAAGGTAATTTTTATTTACTTTAATAAATGAAATAATTTAATTCACGAGTGGGTCTGTTTGATCGGGGTAAGACTACGCTCTCGCAGAGTACCAGCGTAAAATAACAGCTTAGGCTGCTGTGTTCGTTAAATAGTAGCTTAACACTTCTGAGTATCATACTTTGATAGTAGAGAACCGGAGACTCTTATTACTGGAAACGGGTAATTCCATCTTAGTCCTCAGGGGTGTCACCGCATCTGCGTTTTGGTTCTAAACCGTGGATAAATAAGTCTATGGGTCATAGCGTCCACTTATCATCAGGCGGATTGTGGACTCATTTGTCACCCTTATTCTATATAAAAAAAAAAGAAAATGACAAAGGACATATCGTCTCCGATGCGCTAAGCAACATAATATCATCCTTCAACGAGATCAAACTCTGTATCACCTATGTCTGAAGACGTTGTGCAGGAGGCTGTCACCACAGAACTTGCACCCGCTCCAGGCAGAAATCATGCGCGCAAAAGATGGACAGAAGAAATGAGTAAATTCATCTGGCGTTACAGTGATTCACACCTAAAAGCCACTGAAAAGCTTTTGATAAAATTTTCAGTGAAAGATCATTTTGATGCAATACGAGATGTAAGGCCAATATCACCCAATCTTTGGAAAATTCTTAACAACTGGGAGAGAACCAAGTCCAAAAGCGAATTATATATAGGTTACTATAATGACGATGCAGTAATGTTAATAGTCGCAAAAAATATCGTCTCTTACAATTCGATCTGAAGTAGGTGATTATGAATTTACTTAGTCAGCTATTATACGAAAAATACCTTATCTCTTTGACTACTATAGCAATGAAACAATCCATACAATAGCGTATTTATGAGTATCATTCAGAACGTTTCTACAATATTGACGGAACAAATCGTACCGAATTACACTTTGTATCAGAAACGACCTCGTAAATCGCTTGTAGTTTTTGATACAAGTTTATTGTTATAAATGGTTCCCTTGTAATGGATTGCGGTCTTGAACGTCAGTTTTATGGCTATCGTAAATTTGTATTTGTTCTATGCTATCATGTAAGTTAAAGATAAGATTATAATCGTAATATTCGTCATGTGGAGTGTAGAGAGCTGGTACAACTACAGTCTGTGAGAGCAGACGGTGAAATGTATCTCAGTCCTCGGAGATGACATCGCATCGACTTCTTTATTTGAAATTGTTTTAAATGTTACCGTTACAGCCAATTGAATTCCACTGTGAACATAGGCCTCCACCATAGATTGCGTCGTAGGAGGGATATTTGCTATAGTCGCCACGTTTGGAAAATTATTTAATGTACACTACTGCACCAGTGCATGGCGCATGGGTCAAACTTATATTTTTTTTAAGAATTCGCTTAGTTAGCTATATTTCGAAAAAAAATAAAAAGATCTAAATTGCGGCTAATGTATTATGTAGGTAAACTATAATTTTTAAAATAATTAGAAATTTTTATATGAGTTGTGTTTATTTACATTGGATTTTTTATATTCTTAGTACAAAAGACCCCCGTTCTGGAAAGAACTAGCAAGAAATCATATATCCGATATATATATATATATATATATATATATATATATATATATATATATATATATATATATATTGTTGCATGAATAAGTCAACTAGCGCCATCTAGTGTCAGGAACGAGAGCGAGGGGAGCATTGAGAAAATGACATCACAAATCGCTCAACTGACAGCGCCTAGTCAAAACTCGAACGCTCGGTACCTTCCGCGTGTTTACTTGAACATTCTGGATATTTCTTTGCTAATTCAAATATATAGGCGCTGCAAGATGCGATCGAGGCAGTGTTGATTTGGGCGAAACAAGCGAAGCTTCGGAGTGGAATTAAGTGAATTAGTGTGTTTAAATTATTAGTGTTTTAACTTTAATTTGTGTAAAGTAAATTAAAGTGTTAATTTAGGTAATTTTATCGGCAACTTTTATTGTCACGAACCTCAAGCTCGTAACAATTGGTGTCAGAAGTGGGATAAAATCATGCCGATTTTACCTAAGGAGGAAACGGAGGGTGTCCGTACCCGAAATCAACGCCAGCAGGAGACGGACCAAAGAAGATTTGGTGGTGCAACGCCGCTGACGTCGGAGGGCCAGCCGCCGGCTGCAGGCCCGTCAGTAGCTCCTCCATCTGCAGCACCCGATTTAGGTGCTCTGATGGTGCTGCTGCAGGAACAGGCTCGCCGACAGGAGGAACAGGCTCGCCGACAGGAGGAACAGGCTCGCCGACAGGAGGAACAGGCTCGCCGACAGGAGGAACAGGCCCGTTGGTTGAAAGAGCAGCAGGAGGAACAGGCCCGCCGACAGGAAGAGCAGATGCTCCTCGTGAAGGACATTCACGCTAACTTCGGGAAAGAGATTAGGGAGGTGAAGGATAGGGTTGCTCAACATGACAACCGCCTGTCGGAAGCTGAAACCCAAATCAAGGAAGCTAAAACCCAAATCGACCAAGTAAACAATCGGGTTGATTACGTGATGGCTGACGTGAAGAAAACGCTGGACGACCTCAAACTGGGGGATGGAACTACAGCTCCCGTAGTAGCTATTACACCTTCGCTACGTGGGTTCAAGGTGCCACCATTCGACGGGACTTCTTCCTGGTCAGCCTACAAAATCCAGTTCGAGGCTGTTATGAAGGCGAACGGCTGGAATAAAAGTCAGGCCATGACTGCTCTCACACTAGGCCTGCGCGACCAGGCCTTAACAGTTCTGGAAGCTCTCGGTGAGGAAGTGACTTATGAGCAACTCCTTGAGGCATTGGAGGCGAGATATGGCGACGCTCACCTGGAACACGTCTTTCGTGCGCAGCTTAAAGATCGTGTGCAGCGCATCAACGAAAACCTGCAGCAGTGGGCTCTAGAAGTGGAGAAGCTGGTGCGAAAAGCATACCGGTCTGTACCTGCGCTCATTGAAGGGAACCTGGTGCAGACATTCATCGACGGCATCCGCGACCTGGAAGTCAGAGCTGCTGTGAGGCTCGGGCACCACGAGACGCTTAAGGACGCCTTGGCCCATGCACTGGAAGTGGAAGCCGTGCGGCAGGATCATCGTTCCCATCGCGTCAGGGAGGTTGCAGCAGCTACAGTTCGCGACCGCAACAAAGGATACAGCCCAAGGTGCTATGGCTGTGGGGAAAAGGGCCATCTTCGATCCAGCTGCCCTAAGCGAACCCTAGAAAGGGAAATTGAACGATCTCAGGAGGGTAGTGCGGCCAACAGCACCGCCCAGCAGCGGCAGGGAAACGAGTAAAAGCCAGAACTGCGGGGCGGGTGCTGGCTGATGTTAAAAGAGCCCCAAGGATCTCGATCTCACAAACCCATGATGGGAACAGCCTAATCATAAAGGGCGAGATCAACGGAATGCCGTGTAAGCTGACCATAGACACTGGAGCCTCTCGTACGGTTGTTAGTTCCCAACTTATAAGTCAGTTCCTTGGGGACTCCGCATACAACCGAGAACGCCTTAATTTGGTAACAGCCACCGGTCAGCGTATACCCGTCCGTGGAGAGAAGGAGATGGAGTTGAAGCTAGGCAACGTGATCTACCTGCATAATGTCTTCGTGGCTGATATAATGGACGACTGCATCTTAGGCCTAGACTTTATGAGGAATAATTGTTGTGAGATCGACGTTAAGCAAGGTGTTTTGAAATGTGGACAGGAGGAACTTTTTATGGAAGGTGCGTTACCAGGGAACGTGTACAGCATCAAGAAGATTGTTCTTCCGCCGAGATCGGAAACGATTGTTCCGGTTAGTCTACCTCGAAACGCTGGGCAAGCTCACCGTTGTGTACTTGTGGAAAGGGTAAACAATGACCTTCCATGGAAAGTAGCTCGAACCTTGGTCAGGACCACTGACATCTCAGGAGTACGTGTGCTGAACCTTTGCGACCGGGAACAGATTATAGAAAAAGGCACACTGGTTGGTACTTGTGAGGAAGTGGATTGGTTACGTCAGTGCCAATATATATCGAGTGGGACCCCCAGCAAGGATTCAGAAACGAGAGTGACCACACTTTTGGAAGACTGTCGCAGTGTTCTGTCCCCGAACGAATTTGTCAAGGCGAAGAAGTTGTTACTCAAGTACGCCGATGTATTCTCATCAAATGATGCTGACATAGGAAAGACTGGCCTAGTTCAACACAAAATAAACACAGGAGAGGAATTGCCTATCCGTCAGCGGCCAAGAAGATTGCCGGTAGCACGTGAAAAGGAAGTGGAAACCATGATTGAAGGAATGGTGAAGGATGGTGTTATTGAACCTTCCTCTAGTCCATGGTGTTCACCAGTGGTGCTGGTGAAAAAGAAGGATGGCAGCATGCGGTTCTGTGTTGATTACCGCCGTCTGAACGACGTTACAAAGAAGGACAGCTATCCCTTGCCAAGAATTGATGACACGCTGGACATGCTTACAGGAGTAAAATGGTTTAGCACGCTGGATCTAAAAAGTGGCTACTGGCAAGTTGAAATTGACCCTAAGGACAAGGAGAAAACTGCGTTCTCGACGGGAAAGGGTCTGTGGCAATTCAAAGTAATGCCGTTTGGGTTGTGCAATGCTCCAGCAACGTTTGAAAGGCTGATGGAACTTGTACTTACCGGGCTAATTGGCGATGCCTGTCTGGTCTACTTGGATGACATCATCATCGTGGGCCGTACGTTTGAGGAACACCTTCAAAACCTGGAACGCGTGCTCATGAAGATTCAGAGTGCCAACCTCAAGTTGAGCCCGAAGAAATGTTCACTATTTCAACGGCAAGTTAACTTTTTGGGGTTTGTAGTATCGGAAGAAGGTATCCGCACAGATCCAGAGAAAATCGCCGCTGTCAAGGATTGGCCGGTTCCAAAAGACAAGACGCAGGTTAGAGCATTTTTGGGTTTGTGCTCCTATTACCGGCGATTCGTGAAGAACTTTGCAGTTATAGCCAAACCTCTGCACAAGCTAACCGAGGAGAAGCGACATTTCTGCTGGGATGAAAGTTGCAATATCGCATTCCAGGAGCTCAAGGACCGTCTGTGCAAAACACCTATTTTGGGATACCCTGATGCAAGCAAAGAATTTATAGTTGACACAGACGCAAGTGATATAGGACTCGGCGGTGTGTTGTCTCAACGGAATGGTGACCAAGAGGTCGTGATAGCGTACTTCAGCAAGTCGTTGTCAAAACCGGAAAGGAACTACTGTGTCACAAGACGCGAATTGCTAGCTGTGGTAAAGTCGTTGCAACATTTTAGCAAATATCTTCTGGGACGAAAATTTCACTTACGAACTGACCATGCTGCACTAAAATGGCTATTGCAGTTTAAAAACCCAGAAGGACAAGTTGCGAGGTGGATTGAACTACTGCAGGAATACGACTTTGAGATCGAACGTCGCAGCGGGAAATCTCATGGCAACGCAGATGCATTGTCAAGAAGACCTTGTCCTGAAGATTGCAAACATTGTACTAGGCAAGAGAGTAAGGAAGTGGTATCCGTGAGGATGCTCAGGGCAGACCACCTCAGCAACGAGTGGAAAGACAGCTTACTACATGCACAGCAGGAAGATCCGGACATCAAGCCGATTCTGGAATGGATAAAGGCCAGTGCTCCCAAGCCCAAGTGGAGTGACGTCTCAGCGATGAGTTCGACCACTAAAAGCTATTGGGCCCAGTGGGACAGCTTGCTGCTTCAGGATGGAGTTCTGTGTCGTAAATGGGAAAACGTTCGGGGAGACAGCTGTCATTTGCAAATGGTTGTCCCTAAAGTTAAAGTACCGGATGTTCTACAGCTGTACCATAATGATTGTTCAGGAGGCCATCTGGGAGTTAAACGAACTCTACTGAAGATCCGAGAACGGTTTTACTGGGTCCACTGTCGAAACGATGTCGAGGACTGGTGTCGCAAATGTACAAGTTGTGCGGCTGTAAAGGGACCTCAGACTCGTAGTAGAGGTGCATTGAAGTTGTACAATGTTGGTGCACCATGGGAGAGAATAGCCATTGACGTGGCGGGGCCGTTTCCGGAGAGTGAAAGCGGTAACAAGTATTTCATGGTTGTGATGGATTACTTCACTAAGTGGCCAGAAGTCTTCGCCATTCCAAATCAAGAAGCTTCAACAGTTGCAGATAAACTAGTTCATGAAGTCTTCTGTCGTTTTGGAGTAACTTTAGAGATTCACAGCGATCAAGGAAGGAATTTTGAGTCTCAAATATTCCAGGAAACTTGCCGAGTTATGGGTACTCATAAAACAAGAACGACTTCTTATCACCCGCAATCTGATGGAATGGTGGAACGATTTAATCAGACATTGGAGAGGTACCTAGCAAAAGTTGTAGACAATCGGCAACGAGATTGGGACAAGCACATACAACCGTTTTTGTTGTCATATCGAAGTTCTGTTCACGAAAGTACAGCAGTGACACCAGCTTTCGCAAACTTTGGAAGAGAATTACGGCTGCCTGCAGACCTGATCACCGGGATACCACCCGATGCTCCACGCAGTATAACCGATTATGCAAATGACTTGCGGAAAAAAATGAATGACGTTTATGAGCACGTCAGACAATCGGGCCAGCAAATGTCTGAAAAGATGAAAACCCGGTATGACCGCAAAATGAACAACAAAGGGTTCGACGAAGGTTCACTTGTGTGGTTGCACAATCCAGTCCGCAGCAAAGGGAAATCTCCTAAGCTTCAAGCTAAATGGGACGGCCCGTACCGGATTGTAACCAGGATCAACGATGTGACCTACCGGATACAGAAAGGCGCAAGAGGGACTCCTAAGATCGTCCATGTGGATCGCTTGGCGCGTTATTATGGGACCGATAATGCTCGGGACGAGCATGTCTTAGGAGGGGGCAGTGTTGCATGAATAAGTCAACTAGCGCCATCTAGTGTCAGGAACGAGAGCGAGGGGAGCATTGAGAAAATGACATCACAAATCGCTCAACTGACAGCGCCTAGTCAAAACTCGAACGCTCGGTACCTTCCGCGTGTTTACTTGAACATTCTGGATATTTCTTTGCTAATTCAAATATATAGGCGCTGCAAGATGCGATCGAGGCAGTGTTGATTTGGGCGAAACAAGCGAAGCTTCGGAGTGGAATTAAGTGAATTAGTGTGTTTAAATTATTAGTGTTTTAACTTTAATTTGTGTAAAGTAAATTAAAGTGTTAATTTAGGTAATTTTATCGGCAACTTTTATTGTCACGAACCTCAAGCTCGTAACAATATATATATGTATCCCGCTGGATCTCCCAAGGGTCCAAAGAGAAGTACAACCCTAAATAATATTCGCAAATGTTCTTCATTAAAATGAGTTCAAAATTCGCCCTAATATGCAGGAAAATATGTTAGAGCCTTCTAAGCCTTATGAACGGGAGCTCTTTATACCTTAAAGTACGCTCTTATGCTTTGACCGTGTCGTTAATATAGCTTAGTGCTTTTTTAAGCTAAAACTCTAGTGCACTTATGCCCAGCGCGTCGTAAAGTAGTGTGACAAAGCTTTTACAATTGCTCATTTTAAATGCATATAAGTGACAATAATATGACGTCAGTTTACGGTTATTTTTAACACACTTTTTATTAGTTTTGCGTGTATCTATCAATCTATCTATGTAATGGAATCTTTTAATGTAATTTTCGTCAACTTGTAAACGGCTGATTTACTTGAAAATTTGCACTCGTATCTAGGTTCGTTGACAATACTATAATTTATCTTTGTATCCTGATTAGGATCACCACATAAAATAAAATTAAATATTAGGATCATCAGAGATGATGATCAATGCGCGTTGTTTAATTTTTTTGGATTCTTATATTATTTGTTTATGAATTCATAAACAAATGATATCAAGTATTAACAAAAATATTTTTAAATTCTAATTTATCATTCTTGTTAAATTTTCAACCGTGTAATGACAGAGTAAAAATATCTACAGCCCCATATCATCCAGAGGGTGTCGTAAGGCGACGGAGGAATATTGAAACAGAAGATAAGTAGTAGCATATGCCTGATAACAGCTGAATAGAAATCAAAATTGCGGCTTCCTATACGGCGGCGTATGATCAACAATGGACTTTTGATTGGCTGAGATTAAAAAACAACAGCATCTGGTAATTAAGAAGTCTCAGGTAGACGTCGCTCACCGCACAAATCACCTCAGAATATTGTTTTTAGCATTCATTCCTTACAACTTATCTAAGTCGACTATTGAAAATAGGCTTTCCCATAAGCTTCATAAGGGTTATATTTGCCTAGGTGTTTTAATTGGTAGGGGGATTGGCATCCACAGTTTTTTATTTTCTAATTGTTATTATAAAGGCACTTCTTCTTGTTTTTTTTATAGAATAAGGGCGACAAACGAACATACAATCCACCTGATGGCAAGTGCATGCTGTGGCCTATAGACATCTACATTTATCCTTGATTAAGAATCAAAACGCAGATGCGTTGTCACACCTGAATACTAAGGATTAATGAAGTCGTCTACGAGCCACAGCATCCACTTGCCATCAGGTGGATTGTATGTTCGTTGGTCACCTTTATTCTATAAAAAATAGTCTACTCTTCAACATAGGGTCTCTGCATGTGCATGCTACTTAGCCTCACATATATTTCGTGTTTATTAGAACCCCCGAAAATGTTTTTTTTATTTTATTTAAGCGCTACCATGAATTTGTAGCGTGCCGGAAGGCTAAGTTCGATCCTCGACAGCTTCAGTAAAATTGTTACTTGTAATCTTAAGTTCTGATTTACCACATGTTCGATGGTAAAGTAAAAGAACATGAGGAATGGTGCATGTCATGAAAAAATCGAAGACATGTAAAGATCGTAGACACGAATTGGGACAGTGCGGTAGACATTTTCCGTGCCGTGTAGTGGCGGTTAAGAATATCCACTACCCCATATCTTCCCGTGGGTGTCGTAAAAGGCGACAGAGGGAAACAGGCAGGAGATGGGCAGCAGCATCTTCCTGATAACAGCAACTGTACGACAAAAAAAAACTGCGGTTGCCAACCCGCTCGCCAAGCGTGGCAACTATGGCAATATACCCCCCATGAACAATTACACAAATAGACGGCCCCCAGTCCCCGGCGGCCCCGCTATTCCTGGCTACGGTGGCGACCATGGTAACGGCGGGGCAGGGGGTGCTAAGAATCTCCGGTGGAGGTTCGGTTGCCACCTACGACGACTCGACCTGGCAACATTTAACGCACGCACACTGAGGACTGACGAGAAGATCCTGGAGCTGGAAGAAGAGATAGACAAGTTGCGCTGGAGTATTATAGGATTATCCGAGGTCCGAAGAGAGGGGGAGGACACGGTGATTCTCGAATCCGGCAACTTTTTCTATCACCGGGAGGGCGACCATCTGTCCCAAGGAGGTGTCGGATTTATCGTCCACAAGTCTCTCGTCAACAACGTTGTAAAGATTGGGAGTGTGTCGACGAGGGTCGCGTACCTGAAACTCAGAATCACCAAACGGTATTCGCTGAAGGTCATACTGGTTTACGCACCAACCTCGGCATATTACGATGAGGAGGTGGAGGAAATTTATGAGGATATTTCCAAAGCCATGCATTCCTCCAAAACCCACTACACGGTGTTGATGGGAGACTTTAACGCAAAACTAGGCACGAGAGAAAACGGTGAGCTGAAGTTAGGGAAATTTGGAGTAGGGCAACGGAACCGAAGGGGCCAGCAGCTGGCCGACTTTATGGAGAAAGAGGGACTCTTTATGATGAACTCTTTCTTCCAGAAGCGGCCCCACAGGAAGTGGACCTGGTCGAGCCCCGACGGTTCGACAAAAAATGAGATTGACTTCATTATGACGACCAGACGCCAACTGTTCAGTGATGTCTCAGTGATCGCAAGGGTGAAAACTGGCAGCGATCACCGAATGGTTAGAGGCACACTGAACCTAAACGTTAAGTTGGAGAGGTCTCGTCTAATGAAGTCAACGCTCCGTCCCCCCTCGTGCTCTAATCCAAAATCCCGAAAACTTTCAGCTCGAGTTACACAACCGCTTTCAGTGCCTACAAGATTGCAATGCAGTGGACGATATGAATGACAAGCTCGTGGAAACTGTCATGCGGTCGGAGCTAAGTTCTGCAAGACCCGCCGCAGAAGAACACAAAAACTCTCTGATCACACTCTTAATCTCATGGCTGTTAGACGGGAGATGAGGCTGCAATCGTTAATATATTTGACAGCATACAGGCAACTGAACAGACAGATCTCCAAATGCATGCGGCGAGACTTAAGCAACTTTAATACTGCTCGTATTAAAGAAGCAATCGAGCGGAACCAGGGCTCCAAAGTCTTTGCCAGAGATCTGTCTGCCCGTAAGAGCCAACTGTCAAGGCTGAAGACTGAGTGTGGCAGCATCGTTTCCGGGACACCTTAGATTTTGAGTGAGATTGAGAGGTTCTATGGGCAGCTGTACACATCATCGTTGGAGCCACACGCAAGTGTGAGTAACGATCTAAGAGCAAGTCTTATCCGACACTATTCCGATGATATCCCGTATGTCAGTCTAAGCGAGATTAGAATGGCTCTCCAGCACCTTAAAAACGGCAGGGCCCCAGGCGAGGATGGAATTACAGCGGAGCTTCTGAAAGCGGGTGGAACACCGGTACTAGAAGTCCTTCAGAAGCTCTTCAATTCCGTCCTCCATGGTGGCACTACTCCAGAGGCGTGGAGCAGAAGTGCGGTGGTCTTGTTCTTTAAGAAAGGCGACAACGCTCTCTTGGAGAACTACAGACCGATTTCCCTTCTGAGCCGCGTCTACGTGCTGTTTTCGAGAGTCATTACGAATCGTCTCGCACGCAGACTCAACAAATTCCAGCCTCCCGAACAAGCCGGTTTCCGAAAAGGCTTCAGTACCATAGACCACATACATACCCTGCGGCAGATTGTACAGAAGACTGAAGAGTACAATTTGCCACTTTGCCTGGCGTATGTGGACTATGAGAAACCCTTTGATTCCGTCGAAATTTGGGCGGTGCTGCAGTCCCTTCAGCGGTGCCAAGTTGACTGTCGGTATATCGAAGTGCTGAAGTATTTGTACAGTAGGGTTTGTACACGATGGCTATCCGAATACAGAACCAGAGCTCGAAACCTATCCAACTGCAGAGAGGTGTAAGACAGGGTGACGTTATATCCCCGAAACTCTTCACCGCTGCTTTGGAAGACGTTATCAAGCTACTGGACTGGAAAGGATACGGTATTAACATCAATGTCGAGTACATCACTCACCTTCGATTTGCCGACGATATAGTCCTTATGGCAGAATCGCTGGAGGACTTAAGCACTATGCTCAATGACCTCAATAGTGTCTCCCAACGGATAGGTCTTAAGATGAACATGGACAAAACAAAGATCATGTTTAATGTCCATGTCACACCTATGCCGGTAGTTGTTGGGAGCACTATGCTCGAAGTTGTTGATGAGTACGTTTACCTGGGACAAATAGTCCGACTAGTAAAGTCCAACTTCGATCGAGAGGTCAATCGACGGATTCAACTCGGCTGGGCAGCGTTCGGGAAATTACGGTACATCTTCTCGTCAGGTATACCTCAATCTCTGAAAACTAAAGTGTACAACCAGTGCGTGTTGCCAGTGATGACTTACGGATCAGAGACGTGGTCCTTCACTGCTGGCCGTATGAGGACGCTCAAGGTCGCTCAGCGAGCTATGGAGAGGGCTATGCTCGGAGTTTCTCTGCGTGATAGACTCAGAAATGAGGATATCCGCAGTAAAACCAGAGTGACCGACATAGCCCAACGGATTAGTAAGCTGAAGTGGCAATGGGCCGGCCATATAGCTCGAAGGACCGATAACCGATGGGGAAGATAGGTTCTCGAGTGGCAGCCTCGTACCTGTAGGCGTAGTGTAGGGCGACCCCCCACTAGATGGAGTGACGACCTGGTAAGACATGCAGGAAGTCGATGGATGCAGGTGGCTCAGGACCGTGCTTTATGGCATTACTTGGGGGAGGCCTATGTTCAGCAGTGGACTTGTGAAGGGCTGTGATGATGATGATGGTAGACATTTTCTAGCTTAAGGCAAATTTTCGCAAATAAAAATTTACAGAAATGAGAGAATACCAGAGCCTAGATGTGCGAAGTATATAAAGTTGTAACTAAGTAACTAATAAAATGTCGCAAAATAGGGTAATTTTTGATATCCATAGATTTCAAATGTTACTTATTGAAAATTATCTTTTACTTTTTCCACATGTTCGTAACGAAACCGCTGTCCTGAGAAGAACCAGCAAGAAACTTAGCAGGCCAATGTTTAAAGTAACATTTTATAATAAATATAAATTTAAACTATGAAAAAAAAGCTGTTACTTTACTTTAACTTGCAATGACGAAAAAATGAACAATAAAAATTCTAATTATAATGTTTCTATTTAATACAGCCTTATACAAAGAACCTAATGCGTTTAGGTCAATATTTATCTACTCTATAACTTCCAGTTCAATCTGAGAGAAACAACAAGATATACCTCAAATTGAGTTACCTACGTAACAATAACTTATATTTTAACCACAAAGTATACGTAAGCTTATTTGAAAATCCCATTGAACGCGGACTAAAACAAGATGGATGGAGATAATGGACCACATATAGAGGCGTGAGCGATAAATCATTTACTTTTATTTCCAAAGTTTCCATTTACTTACTCTTTATGACTTCTAAAGAGTAGGTCAAAGTCATTTAAAGTAGCTTTTTTGGTTTCTTATTCCAAGTTCTACGGATCATGGAAGAATAAGAAGCTAAAATTTACTAATCACATCGAGAAATAGGATTTCAACATATGAATATAATAATTTTAGCAGCGATGTTAGGTATGACAAGGATATAGATCGACGTGTGAACGAAAACAGATAAAATAACGAGAACAGATAGAATAACGAAAAGGCAGAAGGGGTCTTAAAAGTCTGTAATTCACGAAGCTGTGCTAGTCCTAAATGTACTCCTACTGAAAGTTTAATGTGGCAGAAGAAGCACGAGAGCAGAATAAATGATGCAAAATGCAGTCATCAAGAAGTATATTGGGGCTGAATCTGATGACAGGGTCAGTATTTTTAATAGAATGTGGGTGACAAATGAGCCCACATTCTAACTGATGGTAAATAGATGCTGTCGCCAACAGACATCTACATCTATGCTAGATTAAGAATTAAAATGCAGATGCTTTGTCAACCCTAAGGACTAAGATGGAATGCCTAGTTTCCACTAAAAAGGGGCTCTAGTACTCTACACTCACCATACGAAGTACGAAACGCGAATATTCTGTAAGAGCGTGGTCCTCCCACTCCCATGGCTTAACCACGTATGAAAAGTCCTTCCACCAATGAAGAAATATTTATTATGTACTATAAAAGGCATCCTGAAAAAATTCTGTGCGACTTCAATAACTTTTTATGGCACACACTAAGTATGTCCAACGCGTGTTACAAACATCGAAGTCTCATCCTACGTAGTACATATTACTTCAATCAGATTCTACACGTTAAACGAACCCAAATAAAAAATTCGGATACCTATTAAATTCACATTTTATAACATTTAATATAAATATGCAGTGGTTGACAGCTAAGTCTATTTCACATAAGGTGACTCGTGTAGAGGCAAAATTCGTGTCATATTATCGATGGTGGTGTGTCTTTCTTATTGAAATGATGTTAAGAGTGTATAAATAAATGGTGCTTTTTAAACTAAGTAAGACGAATCATCTTATTTAATTAACTAACTAAATTAATTAACTAATTAATTTTTAACAACTTTAATATTTCCGCAACGTAACGCCTGATTTTATTAATTATTTAATAAAACGTTGATAAATTATATTTTATTATAGTTTTTATGTAAAATGTAGCGTTTTAAAAATTGACTTTAGTAAAATAAAAGAAATAGACGCAGACACAAATTAAATTTGATTTAAAGCTAGTGCACTTAAAAATCTTTCGTAGCGTTGACTGCACGTCAAAGCAGAGTAAAAAATGAAGATGGGGACCTGTGCCTCTTGTGCAAATTTAACTAATTTAAACCATATAACGTCATTTAGGAGTTCATTAAAACTGCGTCATATTAAAGAGCTTACATGGTTATATAAAATATTATAAATGCGGTTGTTATTTTTATGTTTTAACGATATTAAAGCTGTAGTTACGGTGCGGACCCTTCCATGCTCTAAAGCCCTCTCAGTAGTGTGAGGTCTGTGCCTAGCAGTAAGACGTACGTGTATATTATATACATTTTTTTTACCTTTTTTTATAAAAAGCCTTCATTATAAAAAAAAGACGTGTGGCACTCGGGGACTACCGCGGTAAAGCTATTGCATAGCATTTTGTATCAACTTATGCAATTATAATTATTTATTTATTTTATTTATGCAGTATTTCTTTTTCTTTGATATTAATTCAAGTTACTTAGGTTAATCCAATCAAATTCAACCAGATTTAACCGAACCCGCGTTATAACGAACTCACTATTTGTGATTAATACTGTATCACCGGACCGCGTCGCAAAAAACTCAGGTTCGCGTAGTACATACGTCAGGGCGGCCGTACGGCAATTATATTAACAAGACGCGCAACTACTCAGTTTCACGCTCCACGGCAAGATTTGTCACTTATTATTTATTGTCCAATTAATTGTCTTTAAGTTGAAATGGCACGCTCTATTAACATAAATCTAAGACAAAACAAGGAGACTTTCAATATATGAACAACCCGGCTACGACGCGACGGTTGGACCGTAAACGTAAACAGGTGACGCTTTCTAACGATAATGAATATAATATTATAACAGTGAATGGTTCATTATTCTAATGTGTTGTAAGATTAAAAATATATAATGAAATATATTATCTGTTGTATGTTATAACGCCCAACTTTAGGGGTGACCGACCGCGCGCACAAATGCAGCTAGCCTCCCCCTCCCGCACCTCACTAATCGTCGCTTCACACCGCTTGAGATAAGACGATCTACTATCAGGCGCTAACAAACCCCCGTCCCGGACATAAGGACCTATGTCCGCGAGTAAATTGGCAATTAGAAGACGCTGTGTATTGTTGGTTTTTACAAAAACGATCAACTGGGCAAATGATATCAGGCCCTTTGCTTTGTGAAAAAGCATTACAGTTAAATAAAAAAATTAGGTGACGGCGGCTCGTTTGTCGCAAGTAACGGATGGTTATATAGATTTATATCTCTTCATGGAATTTAATCAATGTTTATTAAAAAATAATAATTTCTTAATAAACATTGATTTTCGTTGAAATTGTTGTTTTTAATAAACACATAACATTATGTATGTACATATGTACTACAAATGCACAAAACCCGCTTTTCTTCATACATTCGATCATCCGGATTTTCGATTATCCGAATCCCTAACGGCAACAATTAGTCCGGTTAATCGAGTATATATATACATATTGAGAATCTAAATTGAGAATTTAAACTATACGCGTGTGTGTGTTTGTGTGTATATAAAGAGGGCTACTTTTAATATCGCTCATTTTAATATCAAAAATTTAGGTTATCTTTATAGCAGTATTATATTTTCAATTCAAAATTAGTACTGCAATTGTGATAATAATAAAATGTAGGTATGTATATAGAGTACTCACTCATTTTCTTTCACTATTTTTTCGTGACTTTCTTCATTAAGGTGGCACAAGTCGCGGGCTCGAACTCATTGGTGGGCGCGGCCAAAAAGCACGTTGTCTCACCTGGCATCGTGCCCGACAGAGATAGTAACAGTGAAGAGCAGTTAGAACGCACGTCTTGTTCGTACGGCGTTCCGAACCGTTAGAACAAAAACGAAGTTACACGAACACGATGCACACATACATACCACCCTATTCTGTGCCGCTCGACGCTTGCTGAGAAATCAGCAGTACCTACCTACAAACTCGTACTAAATTATTAGGTGCTGCGTTATCGCTTTATACTATACCTCTATGGCTCTATAGATACCTAATATAGATTGCTTATTTTATTATGTTTTGTTTTCCCCGGGTGGTCATGCAGCGATCACTCAAGAGTTCACGGCGCCGAAGCATGAACTGGAACAGTCATCGCAGTTTATATCCGTACTAGCTGTTGCCAGCGGCTTCAAACGCGTGAACTCGAAAATTATCCCACAGGAACGAAATACCTGAATAAACGGTATCAAATGTGTTATTCCAGACCAGGTATAACCTATCTCTGAGCTAAATATCATCCAGATCCCTTCAGCTGTGATTGAGTAACATACATCTATCCATCCAAACTTTCGCATTTATAATATTTAGATAATAATTGTAATTAGTTCTGCCTACCTATAAATTGTCTTCAAAAATACTTACCTGTCTTCTTACTTTGTTTTATATACACACAATATCACTAGATGTAAACACATGTTTTTATCAAGACAAGTGACCCGTCAAGACTGTTTCCTTAGTACCGACGTACTTAGGCAGGTAGGTAGGCAGTTTAGATTTTAGTTTCCACGACGCAGCGACAGTTTGCCAAATTTTGTTGTATAGGTTGTGGGTATCTAGGTAATAACAGTAGGTAGACTACCTATCCACCGTCTACGCCGCGCAAGTGATTCTCGTCCCACCTGTCCGCGCAGTAACTTTTTTTACGACCGCGCGAGACTGTCGCAACAAAAACGATTACTACCGAAAAACTAAATATGTACCTACCTAACATTCAAATAAAAATATTCTCAAAAAGCTCAACGAATTCAGAATTTAATTTTGTTAAAAGAAAATTGGTCAAATAAAAAATAAAGGATGAAAATAAAGCATATGGGAATATAAAAAATAAATCGTATTTATTTGTTACTTATTTCGAGTTTTACAAGAAAAGTATAATATTTACTGGAGACAATTATTTTATTATTATAATAGTACATGATATTCCCTTTAAAATGACACCAATATGAATAATATCTTATATCTATATCTACAAATAAATAAAATTGAAGTGTCTGTTTGTAATGTTAAAATAACAGCTTTTTATTAAATGCATATGAAAGTACTATTTTTGTCTGTCTGTCGGTCTGTCTGTCTGTCTGTTTGTTCCAGCTAATCTCCGAAACAGCTGGATCTATTTTGACGGGACTTTCACTGGCAGATAGCTGATGATATAAGGAATAACTTGAACTACTTTTGTTTTAGAAAAAGAATTAGGGTTCCGCGCAAAAAAATTAAAACCCATGAAATCCATATTCCACGCGGGCGAGATCGCGGGGAATAGTACTCATTATAGATAAATGTATACTTATTTTTATTTATTTATTATTTTAATAAATAAATAAAAATAAGTATTAATAATTTCTAGACACATCTCAACAGATATTTCGTTTATAAATTGCTATCAATATTGAAGCATTCTTTTATATTTAGCATCCATTTAACACAAAGCTGATAGGAATACTTTTTAAACAACATAATATAATCAATAAACGATAATCGCGTATAGTGAATTTCGAGGTAAATTATTATATGTAAACGTTTTTGAATCGTCGTAATGAAACATATTTCCTAAAGGAAATATCTTCACAATTAATTTGATGTAAAATAACATTAGAAATAACGTATAAAAACAGAAAAATTATCAAATTTTTGATCGAGTTCCTAACCAGTACACAAACAAAAATGGCGAAATATCATTTTCAGATCTTTTTCTATATAGTTATTTGTTACAGAGTACACAGATAAAATTCACTCTCACAGATGACAAATTTCAAACACCACAATCTCTAATTTTTTACTCTGCTATCTTCAGCGCTGTACACGAACGGAACGATGTCGTTGAGAGCCGTGGTAGCTCACATGGTTAGCGCTCGTTATAGGTATCACAGTACGGGAGCAACCCGGGTTCGATCCCCACTGGCACCAATGAAATTGTTGCGTGCTGATTTAGCTATCAGTTGGAAAGTCTGTTTTTCTGGGCCGTTTTGTTTTGTTACACTGACATCTCGCAAGTCACCTAGGGACCTAGGAGGTTGTCGGTTGCTTATTTTTTATTTTTCTTTAAAATTTTCGTCGGTAAAATAACATATTTATAAAAGTAAAAAAAAAGTAAAGTTACAGCCTATATACGTCCCACTGCTGGGCACAGGCCTCCTCTAATTTCTGAGAAGGTTTTAAGGAAGGAAATGTCCGCCACGCTGCCTCAATGCGTGTTGACGAACTTCACATTTCTTCGAAATATATATTTTTTAATTTCTCAGACATGCGCTACCAGCATGCGACGACGCGGCCCGCGCCTTGCCGCCACTTGCGTTTGCCGCGCTTTGTCTCGTCACAGAGTGGCGAAATCACAGTAATATAGGTATTTTATAAATAGCACCTGTCTAATATTATGAAATATGTAGATAAAACTTAAAACTTACCTTGTTAAATGTATACCCTTTTGTTTGTAATATTTTTTTATACCTATCTTCAATCGTTTCTGCTTATTCCCCATATTTTACAAACTAAACTTAAACATTAATAAAACTGTACAATTAATATAACTATAAAATACTACTATTAAACAAGAATCAGAAAAAACCTACTCCACTATTAACAAAATTAAATTTTTGCAGTAATATTTTACGACTTTATTTCGTAGTGCTGAGCTCTCGCAACGCGGCGTACGTCCACCTAGCAACACGATGCGCCCCGCACTGAATTCGTGGACGAATGCGGGGGTGATATAGACGCAGTATTTAATCGGGACGCATTTTTAATTTATTATCATAAAAATAATACATATTTCTAAAAAGTAACCAAACCAAATTATTTTATTTTTTATCGCATAGCAGTAGATATTTTTTTTATATTCCTTTGATAAACAATGAAGGAGTAAAGTGGTTTCATCTCAACGATTTGGAGGTGATTTGGGTATTTTTTTATTTATTATGTGACACCGATAGAAAAATTATGGGTAAACCAAATTACGTATCAGATCATGTAGATTACTAGCTATTTTTTTCATATGTAATTTCTCTGTAAGTGTCGATGAAAAGTTGGTTCATCTGCACGCTTTTTTCAAGCTTTTTGCGAGAGAGCAGCCTTAATAATAAATGCACTTTGTTCATTCATATTCAAAATTTCAAAACACTTTATACACAAACACCGTGTCGAAGACTGAGGAAAAGAAACGACGTTAGAACATCGTTAGACAATGCACGGCCTTCAAGCCACACCTCCGTGCCCGTCGGAGAGCGTGAGGTTTTTTTCGTTACGAAGTTTCTGGATTTTCCCGCACTCAAGGCCCGCGATAGAAGATATGCAATAGCTTAACAGTATTTATTTATAGAATAAGGGCGACTAACGAGCACACGGTCCACCTGATGGTAAGTGGATGCTATGGTCCATGGATAGCTTAATCCATACTCGATTAAGTATCAAAATGCAGTTGTATCGTCACCCTTGAAGACTAAGATGGAATGCCTCGTTTTCAGTGAAAAAGAGTCTACGGTTCTGTTCACTAACCATACTAAACACAGCAGCATGAAGTTGCTATTGCACGGTGGTATTCTGTGAGAGCGTAGTCCTTCCGTAGTCAAGCCAAACCATTCGTGTAACAACTATGATATAGCTTCAGTATGACTCTACCACTTCATATGCAGTGTTGTGTTTGACTCTTTATAATAGTTATCCTCTTCCCTACAAGCTACTCGAGTGCCAGTTACAAACCTTTTATCGTTACACACACTTCAAAATAACTGTTTTAGCAAAGGTTTCGACTGGATAGGGTTTATTAATATGGCGTTATTTACATTTAAGCTAAGAAAAGACTATGTATTTCATCAACTTTTGATTTTTTTAAAAATAATTTAAATTTTTGAAATAATTTAATCGTAAAGTTTTATTATAGTTATTCTAATTCACGACGAAAGTTTGACTTTGGTTGTTGTTAGCGTTGCTAACACACATTGTGTTAGTGTGTAAGTCTCGGGAGCGCTCAGTCACGTTCGCGAGTCGAACGAATCGCAGTTACACACAAAAACGCGCCTGTCGCTACACTACTACAATCAAGGCGAAACTTTCATCGTGAAATACAATAACTATACAATCAGTGCAGCCATTCCGAAGATACCTTTGATAGATAAAAATATAAAAAAATGTTGTTTATGTCTTAATGGTATGTAAACAGTTCCCTGAGCTTAAACGAATTCAGTTATTTCAACATTACACTTCAGTTTTCTTTATACATATGTGAAGATCAACAAAATTACTTTAACTTTTTTAAGTAAAACTTCTTTACGCACGTTTGAGCCGTAGTAAGCCGGCGAATGCATGAAGAAAGCGTTACGAAACATGTGATCGGGCAAGGCGAACGGGAATTGAGTGGGGGATATAAGCAAAAGAGAAAAGTGCGCGCGCACATTTTTCGTAATTAACTTCCCAGTGGGAAGTTATTGTAATGGGTCCTATTTTGCAAATTAACATATCTCCACGTTTCAAACTCTTTAGAGTCGAATAGTATGGGTTTTTAAGAGGATGTCCGTGTGTGCACATGTACGTATGAATGTTCTGTTCGGATTATATTTTCGCCTCGTGTATCTCGAGAACAAAGAGTGATATTGACATGGGACCAGTTTCATTTAACGCATAATTATGTAAATTAGACATTAAATTTTGAGCCAAATCGAGCAAGTCGTTTTTTGTTCTGAATGAAAAATTGTATAAAATATTAAAATATATGATATTTTTTTATTCTTTCCACTGGGAAGTTAGTCGTGTGGATCATTCGGGTCGCACCTAGACCGCTTTTTTATTTCGTTTTGATCAATTTTATGAATTAATATTTTGTTGAATACAATAAATATTCTATATTTAAAGTAAATAAAATTGTAAATTCATTTTAAGTTCATATTTTGTGAATGTTCGGGTTTACAAATTACAAATTATAGAAGGAAACCGATAATAAATTTAAATATTTGTAGAAATTTAAAATATGTATATATTATACATATATGAATATGGATATATATATATATATATATATATATATATATATATATATATATATATATATGTATGTATATATATATATATATATATATATATATAGTTAACAAGTTTTACTTTAGTCGTGTGGTCAGCGCACTCGTTTTTTTATATAAGATTAGAATATTTTTTATTCCTTATAGATTACGATTAACAAACATTGTAAGCTATTTATGCTTTGCTTTACCACTGATTAGGAACAAAACGATGAGAAGGAACGGTAAAAATCCCAGTGGGACATTTTCAACACACTGCATGTTTTTTTTAAACAAAACTAAGGTATCAAACGAACTTACCGTCCATCTGATGGTAAGTGGTTGCTGCAGTCCTTGTACACATGTAGCCAAGTTTAAACATAGAAGGCTACAGATGCGATGTCACCTCTGAGGACTAAGATAGAATACCTCGCAGCCTCTAATTTTACTGACTCTCTTTGCCCTTTCAGATCGAAACAAACCAGTGCAAACACTGCTATATAGCGGCAGAAATACGTAAGAAGATGTCATCTACCCAGTCGAAGATCTAGGTGGAAAGTATTCCAACCAGTTAGTTAAATTAACTGGTACAATTAATTACGAAAACACTAAAAACAGCGTCATCATCATCATCATTACAGCACTTCACAAGTTCACTGCTGAACTTAGGCCTCTCCCAAGGTATGCCACAAAACACGGTCCTGAGCCACCTGCATCCATCGACATCCTGCATGTCTTACCAGGTCGTCACTCCATCTAGTGGGGGGTTGCTATACATAGCCTACCGGTACGAGGCTGCCACTCGAGAAACTTTTTTCCCCAACGGTTGTCGGTTCTTCGAGCTATATGGCCGGTCCATCGCCACTTCAGCTTAGTAGCTATCATTTTTCACAATTTCCACGTGGCAGAGCCACGCTGCAGCTATATTCGCAGTTTAGTTGTAGCACGAATGGGTCGGCTCGACCGGGGAAGGACAACGCTCTCACAGAATACCAACGTTAAATAGCAGCTTAACGCTGCTGTCTTTCGTTTGGTTAGTGAACAGAACTGGAGACTCTTTTTACTGGAAAAGAGGTATTCTATATTAGTCCTCACGGGTGACAACGCATCCGCATTTTGATTCGTAATCGAGGATAGATGTAGATGTCTATGGGCCACAGCAACCACAAAACATCTGGTGGAATGTGCTCGTTTGTCACCTTTATTTTATTTAAAAAAAAAACCATTTCCATTTGTATTGCATCATGTATTTTTTAAATATTATAACCTTTTTATACAGCTTTTGTTTACTTTTTTCGATTACTGGGAGCGGAAAAATATCTTTTTTTTGTAGATATAAAAAAAATATTTGAGATTTATATACATTAGACTGCCGCATGAAGAATTTACCGACTCGTTGAAATCGAGTAACTAGTATTAAGAATTTGTATCGTATTTGTCTATTATATTAAAACCATATTGAGAATATTGTTCTCGTAAAAATATTACAAAGCAATCCATTTTTTTAATACAAATTTTAAAATAAAACAGGAGTCTGCTAAAGTAATAAATTACATAGAAATATGTAAACAAGAGGTTCTGACTAAAATATATCGTATACATATTGTAGATATTTTGTATACTGCCTGTATTTAAAATGGTAATTAAATAAAACTAAATTTTTCTTTCGTCATTTTCGTCGTCGACACCAAGTCAAATTGTAAAATACCGAGTCGCCGCTGCTTCGTAGAATTGCTTCTTTATTGCGCTATTTTAATTAAAACTTTGCAAATGGGACTACTGGACAAATTTCTGTTCTTTGAGTGACAAAGGCTGGCAGTCGACAACTTCTATTTACGTCCCCAATCTTTACATTTATTTTATTCCATATTTATTCCACGTTTGCTATATTATACATTATTAGTTCATTCAATTTATATAACTTTATCAGGTTTTCGTGTTTTCAAAAATATCTCTTTTTTATGGAATCAGAGTGACAAACGAGCAAACAGTCCAACTTGTGGTAAGTGAATGCTTTAGCTCATAGACATCCACATTTATTTTCGATTAAGAATTAAAATGCAGATGTGTTGTCGTACTGATATGGAATGGCTCGTATCCGGTAAAAAAGGTCTCTGGTTCTCTACACTCACCATACGAAACACAGCAGAATTAAGCTGCTATTTTAGGCTGGTATTCTGTGAGAGCGTGGCTCTACGCCGGTCGAGCCAACCTATTCGCGCTACAACCATAATATAGCTGCAGCGTGGCTCTATCTCGTAAAACTAATAAGGTATGGATGTTTAAATAAAACTAGTTTTTACGGATTTTATCGCGTATATTACATTTTTTATATTCCCGACGTTTCGAGCACTTTACAGGACCCATAGTCAAGGGGGGACTGAGACGTCACAGTGAACGAGTGAAGCCGGCCACAGTCGAGCGTGTACCCGCTGTATTGCCATATGTCAGAGGAGTCATTGACAAGATTGTGTAATAAGAGAAAAGTGTGGTTTGCAAGATGATGTTGTGACGAGGATTAAGAAAGGATTGGTTCGGTGGATTGATCATGCAGAAAGGATGAAAAACAAAACAAAGCAAATTTATGTTGCATAAGTGAACGGAAGAGTCGGAAAGGAATGTCCTAGGCGAAAGTTTATCAACCAAATTGGCGATATATTGAAAATGAACCAAATTAAGAGTACCCTTAACCGACGAGCATGTATGGATATGGATGTGGAGGAGGCGAGAGAGGTGTGTCAGGATCGTGCCAAATGAAAGTCTCTGCTTACCCCTCTGGATGACAGGCGTGAGTTTTTTATGTATGTATTATGTATAAAAATTTTCACTTATTCACTTTCATCAAGCTATACTTTATTTTTGGATATGAATGAATATATTAAGTACTCCCACCTATTGACCTACCAGTAACCGTATAATATGAATTTCTCAATTCTGTGGAAATAAAAAGCATTCATAGGCACATTTTTGTCACTTTTGCCTATAAAAAGTTGCTATTCTTTGTAAATTGGCTTTTGAAATATATTAACAGTGTTCTTTTTTTTCCTTGAACACAGTTATAATTGTGTAACGGACACAATTGTATGTTACTCATATGACTAAAACCCTGTGGTTCCTGTTTATTGAATCAGTATACAATCATCAGTTTTGGGTAAATCAGAATTTAATTTTAATACATTTTTATTTAAAAATGGTACGTGGTTTTATTACCCCTGCATTGTCCAGGAAGTAAGAGTACTATCTAGTAGTAGAATATAGAGTAATAAGAGTTAACGATGCGCATGTTAGTTCAGATGTGAAGAACATTTTTTCACAGGATTGAATTTAGTAAGTTATCCTTTTAACATTTACCAAAAATATTCATTACGATAAATGCTATAAAGCTCCGGATTTTTTTTTATATGTGAGGGGGCTAACGAACATACGGCTCACCTGATGGTAAGTGATTACCGCCGCCCATGAACAACTGCAACGCCAGGGGAATCGCAGGTGCGTTGCCGGACTTTTAAAAAGGAGTAGACTCACCTCTAGAAATCTCTAAATCCTATCGGTACGGAAAAATCTCTGGTGGTACTCGATTCTACAAGGAAGTTGTGCGAGGAAGAAAACTTACTTTAAATCGCACAGTGATGGACCACCGGTAATCCATATGGTATGGATTGTGTCGCGAGTTTTGTCGCGATGTGTGATTGTTAAATTGTGCGACTGGTATGAGTCCGAACAATTTCTCAAAGCACTCCCCTTGGTAAATGCGATAAAATACGCAAAGAGATGCAACATCTCTTCGCAGTGCCAGTGAGTCAAGCCGATCGGAAAGAGCTCCATCACCGACGATTTGGACGGCTTTGCACTGGATGCGATCAAATGGAAGGAGCTGGAACTGGAGAGCTTCAACCCAGAGATGGTAATAGTATTCCATGTGCAGACGAACCTGCGCCTTGTCAAATTGCAGGCGGTGTGCCGACATGAAATACTGTCCAGCTCTGCTGAGCACGCCAAGCTTTTTAGAGGCCAATTTGGCCTTCTCTTCCAAGTGACCATGAAACTGTACTTCACTCTATATGTCGACTTCGAGGATTCCGATACCTAGCTAAGGCAACAAGGGTGCAAACTTGTGTCTTTTGGGGATTGTTTGTTGCATGCGGTAAAAAAACGCGGTAGGGTTTCTTTCGGTCCAGGAGTCCGTGAGAGTAGTGAAAGTAGTTAATAGCGCAAGGAAATACTGATTAAATGTTAGACATTTGATAAACTTTATTATAAAATGAACTGCACTGCAAGGCGCACTTTAAAAATATGTTTTTGGAGCTGAGCCACGATACCGCAAACAACAATACACTCGTATTTCTATATAGTGTCCGTAATGGAAGTCCAGTCGTATAATAAAGATAGCGGCTGCATTATTTGCAATTCTCGAAATACATTGCTGCTGAAGCTTACGTAAAATCAAAATTATGGCGTGGAGCTTGTGATGTAGTGTAGTGGCGATGTTAAATAATCTATTTCTCCCTTTTGTTATGGATTATGTAAGAATCTAGAAATTTTAAAGTATTGTTTAGTGTCTTAAGTCTTTTGTATACTGCCATGTTACAAAAGTACTAATCACGTTGTGGCAGTGTAAGAATATCCACTATTCTATATCGTCCCGTGGGTGTCAAGACAGCAGAGGGATGCGGAAGCTAGTACGGTTGGAGTAACGCTGCTGTTTTATTATGGTTTTAGCACGAATGGGTCGGCTCGACCGGGGTAAGGCCACGTTCTTACAGAATGCCAGCGTATTGTTTGTGTATATATGTATATGTGTGTATATATGGGTATGTACGTATGTGTGTATGTATGTATATATACGTTGTATTATATGTATGTGCAACGCTACTTATACTATTACAAACAAATTAATACCTAAATATAATACAAATATAATATACTAAATAAATAAAAACTACCTAATTATAGTACCGTATTACATATAGTAATGGTTTTAAAAGATGAATACAAACACTAACAGCTAACACTATAAATTATTTTTGAACACAATGAAATAGTTAATGTGTCATAGGCCCTAACAAATAACTCGCCACATTCATTCAATTTTGACCGAAGTGACGATGGTCTGCTTAGCTTTGGTACGAATACTTTTGCAACTACCCTTTTTATGTGTAATTATTACTAAATAAATTATTAAGCACTCAATTAGAAAAATAAATTTTAGCGACCTATTATAGTACTAGCTCACTATGCCAGTCGGCTTAATGTTTTTTTTTTTTCTTTATAATAAGTATTTTCTCTGTAAGTGATTTGTAAATCTTTAAAGAGATTAACCATAAACCCTAAAATAGCAGCTTAATGCTGCTGTATTTCCTATGGTGAGTGTAGAGACCCTTTTTACTGGAAACGAGGTATTCTATCTTACGAGTGTAAATGTAGATACCTATGGGTCGCAGTATCCACTTAACATCAGGTGGACTGTATGTTCATACGTCAATTTTATTCTTTTAAAAGCAGGATGAGCAGCAGCAGCTTCCTGATAACAACTCAAAGTAATAAAAACTACGGTTGACAAGCTGCTCGGCAGGCGTGGCAACTGTGGCAAAATGCCTCCTATGAGGCAATCTATGGGAGGCCTATGTTCAGCAGTGGATTTCTATAGACTGCAATGGACGGATGGATATTTATTTATTCGTTTGCATGCATATAGGCTGGACGTCCCGTGACAGCCAAATTTTTCTTTTTAATTACATTAGCCTTGCTTATCATCCTTGGCTGAAATCAGTGTTCTTCTTCAATGGCGAATACGAAAATATATGATTTATTTATAACTCGGCTACAGCATCACTTATCGGGTTCAGATTTTAATATTTTATTTTATGACACTAAACTAACATTCTACTAACTAGCGATCCATTCGTTTAAACAGGGTGATTTTTGAATTTCGACAACAGAGCCCAGTCCATAAATAAAAAATCATTTGCTTATAACTTCACAACAGCGCCCTCTATCGTATCCTAGCGTAGCTGCGAACAATCGCCTCAGCAAAACAAATATATTATGTGAATATGACCTCAATTAATCAAGTTCACGATACTTTATTCTCCAATCCAAATACCGGTCGCGGCGGGTACTCTTATAGTCCGAAGAAACAGAGGTGACACATCGCCCCTTTGTTGAGGATTTCTTGACAGAAAAATCCAATAACTAATTTTTGAAGCGACTCGGGTTTCGAACCCGGGACTTCATTATCAGCAGTCGCGCTTACCATCACTAGACCAATGAGGCAGTTAAATTACTAACAGAAGAACAATTGTTTTTAATAATCTTCTAATGTGGCGTTATTTAGATTTGAAAAAATCATCAAACACCATTACTTTTATCAATTTTAAGATTTCTCAAAAACATCTCCAGGTTTTTCGTTTAAATATAAATCCTAGCTCACTCCAGACACTGCTCTCCATCTGTTCGTGAAGTTACAGTACCCGTACAAACAGACAGACTATTCTAACTATTTTAGTTATTCATGTTGTTAATGGCATGCAAATTACCACCTGTGTAACGTGACATAATGGAAGTGTATTTTTAAAACTCCTCAAACTTTTGTATATTAATAGAGCCATGCTGCGGCTATATTACGTATCGGCTTAACCGGGGATTGACCAAGCTCTTACAGAATACTAGCATAAAATAGCAGCTAAATGCTGCTGTGTTTCGTATGGTGTGCGTAGAGAATCGGAGACCCTTTTTATTAGAAACGTGGCATTCCACCTTAGTCCTCAGGGGTTATAATGCATCTGCATTTTGATTCTAATTTGAGGATAGATATAGATGTCTCTGACTGTTTGTTCCTTTGTCAGCTTTATTCTGTATAAAAGTTACAAAAAATAATGAATAACTAGAGATTTGACAAGTAAGTAAGGTATAATATGGTTCTAAAAACTGCGAAAAAATCTTCGTCAAGGGCCCCACCTCGTATATTACACAATATTCTGGTAATTTGATTTGCTGGACGACTGTATGTATAAAGTAGCGTAAACACGCCCTTAACTCAATATTAGTCAGATATCTTGATACTACTGACAGACACTTCATTTTAATTTATATGTATAGATGTATAAATAAAGATAATTGTAACCTTGAAGTGGTGTCAAGTTTTTTCCATAAAAAGTCAGGTCTTTATTTATACAATGTGATTTCAAAATAAGCTCAAGTCCTTTGCCCATTAAATTGTGAAAAGCTAGGGTGTGCCTGAATCTGAGCTATTCAGGCGTTCTAAAGGCACTTTCAACCCCACTGCATAATGCAGGGCGGTCGAGGTAATCATTGTTGTTGACTGAGATCATTTGTTCATTAGGTGACTACGTTTTAATAATTGGCAGGTCGTTTCATTAGAATTTTAAATAGGAGTTATTTGCGAGTAAATGCCAATTATAAGTCTAGTAATGAACGTAGCTTTCCCCCAGCGACTGGTAAAATATTAGCTTTAATTTAAATGAAACTAGTTTTTACGGATTTTATCGTATATTTACTGTTTTTATATATCCGACGTTTCGAGTACCATTACCCATAGCCAGACTGCCTCGTTGGTCTAGTGGTTGTAGTAGTGGAACTGTTGATAATGCGGTCCTGAATTCGAATCCCGGGTTGGCTCAAAAATTTAATTCATGAGTTTTTCCGTCAAGAAATTCTCAGTAGATGCCCGGAGTCAGGAAGTTGGCGGTGTCCCAACCCCGTGCCTCGGAAAGCACGTTAAGCCGTTGGTCCTGCGCCAGATTTCTCTACGGTTGTGTCGGTTTACCGTCCTATTGGATTATGAGAGTGAGGAAATAGGGAATGTACCTGTGCTTGCGCATTTACTTGGGAATTATAATCCTGTCCTGCGCCGATTTCCGTTGTGTTCCGTTGAGGCTGGCCGCCGTGATCGGAATTCAGTCCGAAGGACAATATTATTACCCATGATCAATTTAGGGATTAAGGTGTTCGACGTCCTAATGTCATAGCACTAGAAATCGTTACCGTTACAGCCTATTGAAGTCCACTGCTGAACACAAGCCTCCCCCATTGATTGCCTCATAGTGGGGATATTTGCCATAGTTGCCACGCTTGGCAAGCTGGTTGGCAACCGCAGTATTTTTTATTTTAAGATGTTATTAGGAAGAAGATGCTGACCATCTCCTGATTTATTTCCATCTGTCGCCTCTTACGACACCCACGGAGTGATATGGGGCGGTGGATATTTTTATACCGCCTTTACACGGTATGTACTCGAATGGTCGGTATCAAATAAGTTAATTTACGTGATAAAATCCCTGAAAACTTAATTTAAATGTGTACGCGTAATAATAAGAAAGTGATAAGTTCTATTTTTAAGTCGCACTGCCTAGTAAAATTCAACGGCAGATTATAATTGCTCTATTATAGCCTGAAAAGAATAAATAGGTACAAAATACTTGCTTGAATCAAAATAATTGTAACTCTTTATTAAGAGCTGAAATTAGCGTCCATTTAAAGTAAAATTATACATCCCACTGCTGGGTACGGGGCTTATTTAAAGTGTACAAATGTCGAAGTTAGAAACGACAGCAGCCTAATGGTTAAAAGTGCGGTCTGCCAACTCGGATCAACCGGATTTGAACGTGCAATACTTTTATAGTATATTTGTAGAAAAAGAGTGACAAACGAGCGAACACTGCACATGCCACCTGATGGTAAGTGGATGTTGTGGCCAACAGACATATATCCTCCATTAAAATCATAGCGCGGATACGTTGTAACCCCCGACGACAATTGGAAGGCTCCATTTACAGTAAAAAGTGTGTACTCATAAGTATACTTCTCGTATTACAATACTAGTAGATTTTATAGGTTGTTGTTCATCATTGCATTTTTCACCATTATTATAATAATTTCAGTCCATCACAAAACCAGTGCTGTGCATAGCTCGCCTGCAAGAAAAGCGACAAAGCACGGTCCTTAGCCACCTGCATCCATGTTGTGTTCGTGTATCTTAAATGAAAAATCTACATATTTTACTAAGATTTAAAATTGCATTTGAACATATCACAATCTTATTACTTACTCAACATAAACCCTCATATTTAACCTTCGTCAGTCAGATATTTTATGAATATCATTTTGAAGAGGGCTTTCACAAGATGTCGTTGAAATGTAGGCCCTCAACCCCTCATCTGGAAAGTGCTTGGGGCAGGTAGCGTTAGCACATTCATCTCGAATTCCAGTATACAGTGGTTTAACTCGGCTTTATTTTTTTTTTATAAAATAAGGGTGACAAAGGAGAACACAGTCCAGCTGGTGGTAAGTAGATGATGTGGTCCATAAATAGCTATATTTGTCCTCGATAAGAATCAAAATGCAGATGCGTTGTCGTCCATTAGAACTAAGATGGAATGCCTCGTTTCCTGTAAAAAGGGACACACACTCACCATACGAAATGCAGCAGCATTAAGCTGATATTTTACGCTGGTATTCTGTGAGGGCGTGGTTCTATTTGGGGCGATCCAACCCTTTTATGCCACAACCATAATATAGCTGCGGCATGGCTCTACCACTTTAATTTTATATGTATTTTTAGTAAGTTATTTTATGTATTACAGATAATAAGGCGCATAAGTGAGCGATAAGTAAAGTAACATCTTATATGTGACCCACTGCTGGGCTCAGGTCTTCTCTCTTTATAAATAATTTACGAGCATTATTTTTTTTAAAACCTTACACTTGCACTAGGATTTTCTCCAGCATGGTGGAGGCAGTTTACATACATATATTGTACAAGGCCGAACATCCAAACCGGGAACAATTATTTGTAGATCATACAAATACCTGATCCGTGCGTGATTCGAATCAGCGGTTCTACGCAAGACCCAACTCTTTCCCATTCAAAATCGCATAAGTATTACGATATTTAACATTCTTTGTCATACACTTTGTACATTTAGATTTATTTTCATTTATAAGCAAATTCTTGTTATAAAACAATTTACTAATAAAGATAATATTTTCTTTATATAAAACTGAAGTGGTAGAAGAATTTACAGTCCATCAGTCCATCTGAAGAGCCACTTAGGCTCTACAGTACGAACAAGACTACAGATGCATCGGCACTCCTGAGGAATAAGGCGGAACCAGCACTGGAAACACTGCCATTAAGCTGCAGAAATATTTAAGAGGTTGGATCAAGACGGACTTCGAGACAGAACAATATTTCCTATATATACTACTAGGCAGTATATATAGGAATTATTTTTCTACATAGGAAATATTTTCCTTCCTTAAATAATATTAAAACTGCACCTACTAAACATGAAAATTGTTAAAAACCCGACTGCATAAAATATACCTCTCCCATTTAACCTAGTCCTGTTGAATCCTCCGTTCTTCTTGGCATCACTCTCGACGCTAATCTTCAGTGGGGCCCCCATATATCTAAACTAGCAAGCAGACTAAGCTCTGCAGCTTATGCCGTAAAAAATATTTGATAACTGTTGTCGCGACAGCTAGATTAGTTTATTTCAGTTCTTTCCATAAAGAAATGCGGCTGATTTATAAACTATTTTTCTTTGGATAAAGAGGGCTATTAAAGCTATTTACACAACTAAAACCGAGAGAGTCTCTTAAAGAAAATTTAAACAAATGAATATATTAACTTTGACCTCTCAGTATATTTAAAAAATTTTAATGTATGTTCACAAAAACAAAAGCAGTTATATTAAAAAAGTGATATACACTCTCTAAACACAAGGAACAAACACAAGCCAGCTACCATACCAGGTTCTCGACTCCACAGAATCCGTAATTCATTCTATCTGTATATGTTATTACAACAGAGTCCCAGAAAATATTCAAAGTCTCTATATTACCAAGTTTAAATATTTAATTAAACAAAAACAAAAGCGTTATTGTAATAAAACGACGACGTAACGACGTAACGAGGTGGTCACTTCCAAAGTGTTTCTAAAATAAATTTTCTAAATATTTTGTAACCGTTCACATTGTAAAATGAATTTTTTTTAAAGTCCCGCTGGGTTTCTTGCTGGTTTTTCCCAGGGCAGTTTTTTTTCGAACCAGTGGTAAAGGAATAAATGACTTTCAATAACAATTACATGTAATTTATACTGAATAAAAAACTATTCTATTCTATTCTAACCGACTTATAAAAAGGACGAGGTTCTAAATTCGCCTGTAGTTTTGTTTCTACCTGAGTTACCTCATAACTTTTTTCTAGGTGAAAAGATTATCTGAAAGCTACTGCTTCTCATGTGGACTCATATAAATTTGACAACGATCTGACCAGTTGTTTTGAGTTACCCTTAATAATGCGTATTTAATTGACTTCGATGACATTGAAGATGTTCTCATTTTATTTATAATAAAGTTGGTTGAACAAAATGTTTAATTTTACCATTTGTTTTACTTGCATATTCAAAATACCATTTTTTATATTTTTTGTATGTGAAGGGTGACAAACGAGCACACAGTCCACCGGATGGTAAGTGGTTGATCTGACCCATAAACTAAGATGGAATGCCACCCTTCCAGTAAAAATGGTCTCCGGCTCCCTCAGCTCTCGGTATTCTCTGAGAGCATGGCCTCGGTCGAGCCGACCTATTCGTGCTACAACTATACTACTAACATAGCTGCAGTATGCCTCTACCACGTAAAATTACTACTACGTAAAATTACTACCACGTAAAATTAGTACCACGTAAAACGTAAAATTCTACCACGTAAATTAATACCACGTAAAATTACTACCACGTAAAATTACCACCACGTAAAATTACACGTAAAATATTATACAGCCTCACTCCCACAATTAAGAAGAATATAACGACACTTCATACGTTAAAATACATTAAGCTGTTTAAGCTACAGAGCGTGACAAAGAAAAAGACATACAAACATACAAGCTCTCGAAAAACATTACCCACCGTCTAGGGCAGTCGGGTAAATGACATGAATAGTAGAGCATTATTAACTTTAGTCATTTACCTGACTGTTATATTTCAGTCATTACCGTTTTAGTTTGAAAATCAGTGTGTTTCAAAGTATACTTACTTACTTACTTATCTTCACGCACAATCCCTAACGGGGTAGCCAGAGAGAACAGATCGCCAAGTGCCACGATCCTTACATACCTCTTTCGCTTCCTTCAGGTTCATTAACTTCTTCATACATGCACGTCTAGGTATCCGAGTACTCTTGACCCTCCCCTCTTCGAGCAATTTGCTCACATGGTCTTCGAAAGTTAGTCTCGGTCTACCTCGACACCTTTTAATATTTACTTTCGCTCTATATATTTTCTTCACCATTCGGTCTTCACTCATTCGTTCAACGTGCCCAAACCATTGGAGTACGCCCCTATCAATTTTTGTGATAAGGTCATCTTTCAATCCTGCCATATTGCGAATCTCTTCGTTTCGCTTTCGGTCGGCTAAGGTAACGCCACACATTTTACGAAGAGATCGCATCTCCACTGCATTCAACTTGCTTTTATGCTTCTTCTGGCATACCCACGTTTCGCTGCCATATAATAAAGTCGGTACCAACACTGCGTTATGTATTGCAAGGCGTGCACTTTTCACCACGCCTTGCCTTTTGATTAATGCATTCAGGGCACCATTGACTTTGTTTCCGGCAGCGACGCGCCTATCCACATCTAAATCACATCTTTCATCCCGGCTGAAAGCACTCCCCAAGTATATTATTCATTTACTTGTTCTAGACGTTCCTGATTTACCCATATTTCACATTTCGTTCTCTCTTCGTCCTTTTCAAATACCAGAACCTTAGTTTTATTAGCATTCAAACGGAGACCTTTAATTTCACATTCCTCTTTCATACACGTGACTAATGCCTGCAGTTCTGCTTCTGATGGTGCAATAAGCACTGCATCATCAGCATACAGCAGACAATTAACTAGTGTTTCAAAGTATGCTTTTAACATTTTGCTTCAACCGTTCGTTTGACGCATATAAATATATTACGTAGGTACATTTCACTGGAACGTACGCGTAGTTAAAATTTATTTTAATTCCTGACGTTTCGGGCACTTTTCAGCGCCCATCGTCACGGGGGGAATAAGGTAAGGTATATTTAACGAAGGCAACTTATGGTTCGATCTACGCTATGAGCAGTCTTCCCATCACCCTGGCGAGCACAGATTCTACCATATCTGGTGCATGAATATCTCCACCATAGCTGCCTTGTTGCCTCTAGAACTTGGTAGTATATTTGGCGACTAGCTCTTGAGAGACGCTCATTAATATAGAAGTGACAAGATGGACCCGACTGACCAAGTTTTGTTCCGCAACAGCTGGTGTCGGAGGAAAGGGCGTCGAGTAGTGGCGCGTCAAGCGCGCAGATGCACCACAACTCGACGTCTCCGCCCCCAACCTTCATACGAACTGTCTCCCTGCTTCCTTTCACCTATACGACCCGCGAAAATGATGTCCCTCTCATTCAGGATACTCCTAGTTTTGCAGCCACCAACACGACCGTATGAGTGATATTTTATGTCTCCTGGAATTTTTGTGATCTCAAGGTCAGCCGCAAGCAATTCCTACTCACGCGTTAATCGGGAAACGGTTTGTTCAAGCTTATTTCGACTGACATATTGCTGTTGCTTTAAGCCTTCTGTTTATTCATTCTTTTATTACTCATCACTAAAGATTCCCGTAGTTCAACCATATCCCCCCGAAAATTATTTAGCTCCTCCTTGACCCTACATAGTTCCTCTCTGAAAAGTCGAATTTCTGGAATCAATTCCTGATGAAAAGACTCGGAGGATACGGTTGCCATATGTACTGAAACACTGCTTGTTCCGGAGATTGCAGGCTTTAAAATTTCACTCTCCGTAACCGTGCCCGTAACAGGAGTAGAAGAGTTGTTACCCTTTGGCATAGTCTTTTTACACTGTAGACATTGCCAGCGTTCATTGACCTTAGAGCGTTCAGAGACTCCAACACAAGCGTGATGATATAATACTGGATATTGTCCACATTCAACGGCCTCTGCCGTAGAAAGGAATTTACCACAAGCTCCACATTTACCGTATTTAAGAAGATCAGTTCAAGCAGTTTATGTAGCTTATATATTCCACTCACCCACTGATGGCACTGGTATATAATAAGTACGGAGGTGAATCCAGCAAAAAATGCCTACAGGTGATTCAAATAATTAAGTTGCACGAGTGACCATAATCAGCAATTAAACAAAACCAATTGTGTTCATTCACTTGTTTTTATGTTCACTAGTTTAGTAACTGCACTAAATTACTGTAAAACACTCACTGTTATGTAGTATTATGTTAACCATCAATTAAACTTTAAGTTTAAAATACTGCGTTAGCAATTTTATTTACTTAATTATAAGCAACAGCACGTCACTACACCGACGTGTCGGTGACGTCACTCCATAAAGAGAGGGAATAAAGAGTTAAAATTTGCAAAAAAACTAAAGAGCAAACTATTGAGGCATTGTTTTGTGTGATTATATATATATATATATATATATATATATATATATATATATATATATATATATATATATATATATATATATATATATATATATATACCAAAAAACTCACCTCAGTGTCATTTAGCGATATCTGGTGAGCGGAAGATTATTAACCCTCATTCTTATCAACGCTAATAGTTTTTTTTTTTTTCAATATTCTTACTTTATAAGGTATATTTTTAGGCAACTATATGTAAAATTTATTTATTTTTATTATAAATTATAATATTTTGTCACAAGATCAACACAGAACTTTCGCGTGTTCATTAAAATACAATTATTTAATTATATAAATTATTTGATAACGTCCAATTATTTGGTAACGACCCTGTATAAAAAATTCAACACGCTAATTAAGGTGGCTGACAATTCGAAAAACTCATGAAAAACCAAAATGGCGCCGTTTCTTAACCCGTAAATGTCTACCCGTCGTTTAAAGAGCACTCTGTATTCAACGCAGCCTTATTGTAAGTGGCTCTCGTGGCCCCCCTCTCTATTATTTTAGAAGTGGTTTC
Source organism: Parnassius apollo (assembly GCA_907164705.1). NCBI lineage: Eukaryota > Metazoa > Arthropoda > Insecta > Lepidoptera > Papilionidae > Parnassius > Parnassius apollo. Next base: position 1,168,472 of record CAJQZP010001189.1, on the reverse strand, counting down.
CACAATTTTAAGATTGAAGAAAGTTAAAAAAATGTCATTTCTATTTTTAGCTCCAATTTTTCCCGGAGCTTGTTCTGTCGCCGTTAGTTATGATGCTTCCTTGAAAAATGTTTTCAAGAAATAATTACTTTTTCTTTGGCAAATTTTACTAGACTTGGTCGAGGAAGACTGAAGTCAATATGCAAGTTAAAAATGAGTTTCATTTATTACAGCGCATCTAAAGTCCACTTCTGAACATAAAACTCTCCCATGGATTGCCTGAGATTAGTTTGTTACTGGATGACTTCCTTAACTTAACGAAAAGTTTTGCAACCTTACTTAACGAACAGTTAAGAACAGTTTTAATAAAGACATACAACACTTAATTGATCACAAAACACATACTCATGCACATACATACACGCTGTGTTTCAAAAGCTTTGCTGAAATTACCACGATCTCAAAATCATTACGGAAGACAACGATTTGCCTATATTATATCCAAACTTACAAACAAACTACTATTTACACTTAAAAATTACATTAATACGCAAAATATAAAAAAGAAAACTAAAACTACATTATTTAGATGTAACAAAAAATGTATCTTACTAAATATACGTGTACGTGTATATTTTACAGGTGGTAGAGCCATGGTGCAGTTATATTAGTAGTATAGGTAGTTGTAACACGAATGGGTCGGCTCGACCGGGGAAGGATCACGCTCTCACTGAATACCAGTGTAAAATAGTAGCTTAATGCTGCTGTGTTTCGTATGGTGAGTGTAGAGAACCGGAGACCCTTTTTACTGGAAACGAGGCATTCCATCTTAGTCCTCACAGGTGAAAACGCATCCGCATTTTGATTTGTAATGGAGGATAGATATTGATGTCTATGGGCCGTAGCAACCACTTACATTACATTACATGATCAGGTAGACTGTGTGTTAGTTCGTCACGTATAAAAAAAATCATATCTTTGTACATAATAAATGTACATATTGTACATAAATAAATCAAAGATAAATATAAAATTAAAAAATCATATAGTATGTATATAAAACTAAAGTGATGACCGGACTTACATCCACTTGATAGTATTTTCTTTTACTTATTATAAGCTAGTGCTTGAACACCACACTACCGGGTGGTAAATAGTGATGAGGTCCCAAACAGTAAATCGCACAAAACCGCCCAGATTGCACGCCGGCAAACTATTCCACTTTTTTGCTGTACACATTACGAAAACGGAAGAAAGTGGCTTCCACAACTGATGAAACCCGTAGCCAGGTGCATTGTCACCTCTGAGGACTAAAATGGCCTCATAGCATGTTATTAAACTAGTTCTACACCCTTTAATATTGGAGCACAGCAGTTCAAGCACTATTTATTTAACTGCAGATATAAGTCAGTCAAAAGGTGGTACATGTCTTGACATTAAAGAAGTCTAACCACCTATAGCAAAAAAGTAAGTATTCTCTTTGACTTTGTTATTGACTTCAACATAATATGGTTAATGATTTATAGCATTCAATTTGTAAACGATAACTTATTTAGTTAATATACTCTACTTCAATTGATTAACTTTCAAAATCATCAAAAAATATTTCCAGGCAAAAGTTTTAGCGCTCCGCACGCAAGCCGAAAAGAAAAGATTTCTGTATCCGGAGCAAAAAACAAGTGTGTAAGTGCTCTTATGCCTTTACCAATTTACGTTCTAAACGGTCCAGTAGGCACGTAAATGAAATCACATGATGCTGGAAACAAGAAAATAGAATACATTTAATGTAAGACCCGAGACGAGAGATTCAATTTCACAGTCCCAAGGCTCAAGGGACTCGTCGGCTGTCGGTTCACCGTTCCGGAACAGTGCCGTTTCGGATCATTCAATGACGCACCGATATGCTAAATATAAATTTGGCATCAGGGCTTTACTTCGTGAGCAGTTTTCAAGTTTCCTTTTCATTTGCTTTCACTTTGGTAAGTTCTTGTCTTGTATCATTGACAACGATGTTAGCCATAACGTTTGATTTCAATTTTGAAAAATGTACAACTGTTTTAAGTAGTAGAGATATACATTTATAATTAGAATTGAAGCACAAATGGGTTGTCTTGACTGGGGAAAGTCCACGCAACGTGAAACGAGGTCAATGAAACTGTGATTCGTATCGTAAGTGTAAGAAACCTGTCTTCAGAAGTAACAACACATCTGCATTTTAGATTATTAATCGATTATAGATGTAGACTTCTATGGATCACAGTAACCATTTACTAAAGTAAATACTTCGTATTACTTTGCTTCGGTTTTTCAGTGCCAGTTACATGTATAATTTTCTTCTTCTCATTGTAGAATGTCCTTCAGATTGTATTCCGGTCACGGTGGTTAACACCAATGGAAACTAGCGTGTATGCGCAGATGCACTCTTTATACCATCACTCTCATATTCCGATGGGACGATAATCATTCACGATTGGAGAGATCAGGCGTAAGACCAATGGCTTTACGTGGTTTCCGAGGCACGGGGGTGAGACACCGCTAATTTTCTGACTCTGGGTAGCTACCTACTGGTAATTTATTGACGGAAAACCTCAATTACTAATTTTTGGCTCAAACGAAGCCGGGATTTGAACTCAGAACCTTATGATTAGCAGTCGATTTATATTGATAATTGACCAACGAGGCAGTCTCATTGCATTACATGTATTCCCACATCTAAAATTAAGTTTAAATGTCACATATCATCAGGTGAACCGTATGCTCGTTTGCCGCCTGTTCTATAAAAAAAATACAATCTGTAAATGTTATGCACACCTTGACATCAGAGTAATGCTGCAGCTATATTGTGGTTGTATCAAGAATGGGTTGGCTCGACCGGGGAAGGACCACGCTCTCACAGAATACCAGCGTAAAATAACAGCTTAATGCTTGCTTTGTTTCGTATGGTGAGTACAGAAATCCGGAGACACATTTTTCTGGAAACGAAGCATTACGTATTAGTCTTCAGGGGTGACAACGCATCTGCATTTTGATTCTTAATCGAGGATAGATGTAGATGTCAATGGGCCACAGCATTCACTTACCATCAGGTGGACTGTGCGCTCATTTGTCACCCTTATTCTATAAAAAAGATAGTTGAAAATGTGCAAAAATTTAAATATCAATCACTGGGGCATTGTTTTGGGTATATACGAGGGTAGATATATACACTAGAATGAAAAAACCCTTACTTGAAACGCGTTTTTCACATAGTATAGTGACACAGTGTAACGAATAACTTCATCTCAGTCTCACCTTGGGCACATTTCGTTATAGGTGAATAATTAGCCCACATTAGCGCGCCTTGGCATGGTGCACACTTGATGATGAATCGATGAATAAGAAACTAAGTCCAGCAGCGAACTGCCGCAAGCTGTTAAATAATGAAATATTATTTTTTCTTTTAAGATGTCCACGCCTATTTTTATGGAATAAGGGTAACTAACGAGTACACAATCGCTCTGATGGTTAGTGGATGCTGTGGCCTATTGACATCTACACTTATCCTTGATTAAGAATCAAAATGCAGATGCGTTGACACCCCTAAAGACTTATATGGAATGTCTCGTTTCCAAAAGGGTCTCCCGATCTCTACACTCACCATACGAAACACGTAAACACTAAGCTATTTTACGCTGGTATTCTGTGAGAGCGTGTCCCACCCCGATGGAGCTGACCCACTCGTGCTACAACATAGCTGCAACGTGGCTCTTCCACGTATTAATCTATGCAGAAGAAAAGCAAAATGAAACCCGGCTACTTTATTTTTATAAAATGCTTAAAATTCCAGGGTTACATAAATAAAGTCTTAACAAAATGTTTCCCGCATTTTAGTTTCCAACTGAAATACAGTTGGAATGTAAAATTGAATTTCACGCAGCCTGTGTAGGTAAATCTTCAAGTTGTTTTCAATTTAGTAAAAGCAAAGTTAGCGCAAGACTTTCTCCCAGTCCGGTTTCAATGGGGATTTGTACTTGTTGGTGAAATGACTGAATTTTTACTCAATCTTACCTTTAAGAAATATTTTAGAAATTTATAGATTCATACGCATCTTCAATTTTTTGCATACAATTAAATGACGTAAGTGTGTCGAGAGACGCGAAAGATAACAAAACAAGAGATAGGTAGCAGCTTCTTCCTGATAATAATTCGAAATAATAAATAACTGCTGTTGCCAATCTGCTTGCCAAGCAATGGCAACTATGGAAAAATCCCATGAGACAATTTATGAGGGAGGCCTATGTTAGCAGTAGACTTTTATAGGTTTTAGTTGGTAATGAATGGATAGATGAATTAATGATGTTGAAAGTGCACGTAGTCCGCTTAATGGTTACTGAATATTGTGGTCAATATTTAATATATAAAAAATAAAAGAGAGATCCGGAGACGCTTTTTTACTGGAAATGAGGGATTCCATCTTAGTCCTCAGGGGTGACACGCATCTGCGTTTTGATTCTTATTCGAGGATAAATGTGGTGTCTATGGGTCACAGCATCCACTTACCATCAGGTGGACTGTGTGCTCGTTTGTCACTTTTATTCTATAAAAAAATGTTTTTGTTCGTATTTTATGCGCTGCCATACCTTTCATCAGATTGCGCTAAAAGTTTTCAACTTATTGCTTGCACTTACATAACAGTTATACGCATAGTGCAAATAACTTAAGACTAGGTGGCGCGCGTAACGTAATTTTGAATGAATGTAAACTTGTTTTATATGGATTATCATGTATTGTTTGTATTCATAAGTATTAATGTAATTTACAAGCCTTATTTTAATGTGTGTCATATTTATAAAAATTTGTTTTATTTAGTTGTTTAAGTCACCTGCCACTAATTTCTCACCACGTGGGTTGACTGGCAGAGAATGCTAACTGGCATTAAGTCCGCCATTTGTAACCTTTATAGTTAGAACAATAAAGCTTTTAATTAAATAAATAAACTTACAACTATCATTGACTACCTCGTTGGCCTGGAGTTCGTAAATGCATCATATTAAGTTTAGCTTCCTAAAATTCTTTTCCATATAAATTTCACTATGCCAAATCTCATATACCTCCGTACCCGTAACACTTAGAAAGGGGTAACAAATTATCCCTTTACGTGCGTGGGGAAAAAATTATGGTCCCAGTTGTAAATTGAACCATGTTGTAGCATTGTGTGACTATTTTAGTCCACAAAATATTTTAATATCGCAAAGTGGAACGTTAGTAAATCGAGATAAAGGATGCTCAAGCGCCACTTATGCGTCGGTTACCATTGTAATGCTAATTATGCACGTCGTACGGGAACTATGTACCACCGCATAAGTTGCATTGGTTTTGGAATAGTACTTAATAACAAGCGCTGTTTGCTATAACAATGACCTAGCAGTAAGCTGTAACAATGTTGGATTAGAACTTTGTACAAGCAACCTACATTATTACTTACTTTGTACCACGCTGCAGCTATACTCGTATTAAGTGGATGTAGCGCGAATGGGTTGTTTCGACCGGGGTACGGCCACGTTCTCACAGAAAACTCGGGTAAAATAACAGCTTTATTCTGTGGTGTATGGTGGTAGTCTCTGTTCTGTATAGTCACCATATGGTGACCCTTTTTACTGCAAACGAGATATTTCAACTTAGTCCTCAGGGGTCCTGCATCTTAAACGAGGAAAGATGTAAATGTTTATTAAGTCACAGCATCCACTTACCATCAAATGAACTGTGTGCTTGTTTATCACCCTGATTCAATAAAAATAATATTAAAATTTGCGGTAAAGACATGTTATATCGGTTGGTCACTGTAGCAGTGAACTCGAATCGATGATAGTACCTGTAACAAAAAAAAATTATTTATTCAAATGACCAGGTTAACACACAATTTAAATCTATATACAAGCAAATAAATTAGAAGTGTCTATCCATAATATTTAAATTACTAGCTTCTTAATAGAAGCTCAGGGGTTAATTGGATGCTGGTAGGATACGAACAACTTCTTTTGTTTATGTTTGAACAAACCAGACGGGTCAAGGCTATTTCTTACCAGACAATCTTAAAGGTATTTTTTTTCTGCAAAATGAAAAATGTTAAAACAAAACTAGTTTTATTTAAATGTGTTATGTTGGCGTAAATTGTCTTTGATTATATTTAATTTAAATGACGTCACAATAATAGATCCTATCAAGCGAAGCCGGGGTATATCGCTAGTATCTAATGACAATGACAAGTATGATATATATGACAATGCTATATAAAGGGAAGAGATAAAATTTCGTTTGTCAAATAGTTATTTTTTTTAATTTCCTATCGTACCGAAAAGAAATTACCAAAGACACTCCGCAGGTATCCTCTTTTTGTCATTTTTTAAAGAAGACGGAATTTTAAACGTGGTATAGCCATTCTGAACATCATAGAGCCATGTTGCAGCTATATTAATTAGAAAAGTGCAGTGGCATGGGGCTGGCCATATAGCTCGTAGAACCGATAACCGATGGGGGAAAAAGGATCTCGAGTGCAACCTCGTATCGGCAGGCGTAGTGTAGGGCAACCCCCCACTAGATGGAGTGACAACCTCGTAAGACATGCAGGAAGTCGATGGATGCAGGTGGCTAAGTACCGTGCTTTGCGGCATTCCTTAAGAGAAGCCTTTGTTCAGCAGCGGACTTGTGAAGGGTTGTAACGATATAATATGATATGATATGGCTTTAACACGTAAATCTGTAACTATACCAACTCGCTTATAACCTTCAGAACAGAACCACGGTATAGACGTCATTTAAACTGTGCCGAAACACAGCAGTGCAAACACTGCTATTTAGCTGCAGAAATAGGTAAGAGGTTGTTACATACGGACGGACTATTAAGCAGGAAAAAGTCATATCTAGATTATTTATTTTCATATCAAAGAACTACAGAAGTTCAATGTTGTATTCCGCCACAAATAGAATTCCCAGGCTTCTAGACAGAAAGGAACCATACTACCTAGAATTAAAGTCAATATCCAAAACTATCACATCACATTTCCACAGCTTATCCGCAGCGATTTTTCTTTATACGATATACTTTAAACAAACTGTTGGAAACAGTCAAACGAAATACAACCTTACGCCACAAGTAATAGATTCGAAAGTCGGGCTACTTCTTTTTCATTGTAATGGAAACAACGCTGTTAGCGAACGGGTTTGTATTATATGATAAAAAGTAATTTTATTAAATGTATAAGATACTGTTATGGTAAAACTAATAGAGCATCAACTCTTGAATTCTTTTGTAAGATGCTTTTGAAAAAGAATCGTTTGATATGAAGACTATATAATACTTTTCCAAATTAAATTATTTACTAAAAAGTATATACTTGAATCGTTTTCTTCTTATTTTTAAGAAGCTTTTTTAATAATAATGGCCAACGAGCCTTTTGTTAACATTGATGAATATCTTTCATCCCCATGCTACCACTCCATTGATTTATTTCTTCTGCAAGCTTCTTCTTAAAGCAATACTGTAATTTAATATCCAATAAAGAAATTCTGCACCTCGTTAAACAAAGTTAACCCGTTTATGTGACAGACTTCGAAATTTAAATTAAACATTTAACTCCTCTTTGATTTTTATATCCGGCCAGCTTAAGGCTCTTGGCTCCGGTATCTAGCTAATCTAGTTGAATACGTATTTGAGACTTGGATACTCGGCTTTGGCTTGAAAGGTTTTCCTTTTACATTTTTTTTTTGATTTACAGTCTCCTGATAGTTAAGTTATTGATTAGAGGCTACTCCGGTCCATGGGCACTTGCAGCTAGCTTCCTCAGAAGTAATAACGCTTCTTCAACCTTCTTCCTTGAGGTATCTAAAGACAACGGTAGCCTTTTACTATCAGTAGTTAGAGTACGCTGGTTTTATGTGAGGGCGTGGTCTTACGCCCTTCGAGCCGACCCATGCATGCTACAAGTAGGGTTGCCACCCATATTACTAGGGCCGATGCGGATGCCAAGGTAAAACCTTTTGCTGGCACCATTAACGGAGCGGAGTAAAAGTCTAAAGTCAAAACTATCTTTATTTCAACAAAAGACTCGATCACATTACAATTGTTAAAAATTAATTCTTTTCTCAATAACTATTACAAAAGCGCGCGCTTTTGCTTTACATGTATTTTTCCATAGAAAATTATTTTTGGTTATTTTTTAATATCCTTTAGACAAATTCAGATTTTTATTGTTTACAAACCTTGTCTGCGTTGAGCTACAAATACTGTCGAAAAAATTATGTAAATTGGCCTACGGGTTACGAAGGAGTTAGATTTCAAAGAATCGTATTCTTCCGCCATGGGAGCTCCGCTCCAATAATATATAGTATCATACTATATTTCAGTCAGTATATATTATCCTTTTAATGGGCACACGGTCGGATCCGACCAAGGCGATGTTCCTTCTTTAGAGACTAATTTTCTAAGAAGAAGTTTGGCATTATAGAATATACGAAATTTTCTATCCTGTGGTTTAAACAAAAGTCAGTTTCTCTATGTATTTTTATTTTTATTCTACTGTCAATATACGACATTAGCCGATCATATGAAAATGGCGCAATTTCACGGTAGATTAAAAATAAAAATCCATAGAGTAATTGATTTGTTTAGACCACAGGATAGAAATGATGATTTGTTATATTTACGCGAACACTATACATTGATTAAAACTACTTTTACGGACCACAAATCCTCGCGAAAGAACATCGATTCCCACCAAGGATGATACGTGAGGCTATTGAAATTAAAAAACATCCTAATTTCAATAGAGAAGGAGGCTGGGTACTACCACCTGCTTGGGATCCTATAATTAATAAAATTAAAACTAAACCCAAGCATACCACTGCAAGACTTCAAAATACAGTTAGTTCATTCTGCGTAGATCGCACCAAAGACAATAATTAAAAAGCTGAAGGTATTCCGGGTTAACTTTGACATCGAGACGTCAGTCACCTCAGTCCCCCCGTGACCATAGGTGCTGGAAAGCACCCGAAACGTCGGGTATTAAAATTAATATAAATAAAACGCCATAAAATCCGTAAAAGTAGTTTTAATCACAGGATAGAAAATTTTGTATACATTCTATAACGCCAATCTTCTTTATAGGAAAGTAGTCTATAAATATAAGTCTTTATGGTTAAGCAATAAAGACTTATATTTATAGACTACTTATATTTATAGTGCTATGTTTTATGGTTTAATGTGTCGTAAATTGACAGTAGAATAAAAATAAGAATACGTAGAATAACTGACTTTTGTTTAGACCACAAGATAAAAATTTTTGTATTTATTCTATAATGCCAAACTTCTTCATAGAAAAGTAGTCTTTAAATATAAGTTTTAATGGTTTAAAATACTGCGGGTGGGTGCGGTCGCATGCGACCGCTCGGGATTTGACGGACTCATGTGACTACATGGAAATTTTATTGAAGGGTTATAGAAAAATAATATTGTACGAAAAATACTATATTTTTATCACTAGCTCTGCTGTCGCTTTTTATATTAAATGTGATTAGAAGTCTGCAACAAGTATGTTGCAGTTCATGATCACCTGCTACCTTAGTCCTCAGAAGAGACAACGCAGCTAAGGCGTTCCTCGTTGTAAATTGACTGCAGGTGTCGATGGACTGCAGTAGACACCATGAGATGGACAGATACAGACTGAAAAATAACTATTAAAGGCACCTCCCGCCCTCTTTCAATTTTGTGCACTATCTCATCACCACTAATCAAAAAACACTACTCCTAAATCCACTACACTAGGAAAGACGCACTACTGTTGATAGTATGACGCGTGTTTCGCATCTAAACGGAGCGTCCTTAGGACTCTGCAGTGAACATTAAGATATCATAACGGCAGAGTCTAGATATAGTCTAGACAATACGACAGAGTGTAGATATAGTTTAGATAACTTTGTATATGGTAGAGTCACGCTACAGCTCTATTATGGTAGAAGCACGAATGGGTCGGCTCAACTGGGGTAGGGCCACGATCTCATAGAATACCAGCGTAAAATAGCAGCTTAGTAGTGCTGTGTTTCGTATGGTGAGTGTACAGAACCGGAGACCCGTTTTACTGGAAACGAGGCATTCCATCTTAGTCCTCAGGGGTGACAACAAAAAAAATCTGCGTTTTGATTCTTAACTGAGGATAACTGTGAGCAACATCATCCACTTACCATTAGGTGGACTGTGTACTCGTTTTTCACCCTTATTATATAAAAAAACAATTCAAGGAGGTCAAGAGGTACTGTTTAAACTGCGCGTTTTAATCTACCCACAACACTACAAGCAAGATACATTATTAAGTACGTATTATGACTCAGAAATAATTTTTAAAATGTTTAATATAATTTTGGTTTCCGCAAAGTAACGTCTGATTCTATTTATTAAAAACATAGTTATAATAATTGACCAATTTGAGCACATGTTTAAGTCCCCTTTATTATCTTAAGCAGGCTTCCTTAAAAAAATACCAACGGTCCATTATAAACCTGTCTATAAACTGCACCCCACACAAAAGGTATGTTTAACGGAATCACGCGCCAGTGAGCACGACTGAGACCTTAACTTGGCACCCTCTTTGAAGTAAAAAAGTTATTTTTTGTGCTATTGTAAGGTCGTAGGTTAGCTTCAAATGGTAACTACAATAACAGTTTTAAATATAATATAAACCCCTTTTTACTTGAAACGATGAAATTCATCTTAGTCATTGTGACAACGCATCTGCGTTTTGATTCTAAATTGGATATAAATGTAGATGAAATTTGTGTAGGTAAAAAAATCTATTGAAATAAACAAATTAAATTACCACAAAAATAGGTGTGATTACGACTAGGTCTGAATATTTTGAATTTTATTAATTGACTACATGTATATAAAAGTCAACTGCTGAACTGCTGAAGCCCTCTCCCATAAATTGCATCATAGGGAAGATTTTTGCCATGCACTCCACGCTGGGCAAAAGATTTGGCAACGGCAGTATTTTTTTTAAATTTTAAGTCTAAAGTTACAAACGCAGAGTAGTTTATTGTGAGCAGAGATTTTGACATGACAACGTCGATTAAATCGATGAACGCCGGCTGCATGCATAAAAATGGATGACTCATTATAACGTTATGCACATTGTAGCGTTATGCTCATTGTAACGTTACGATTGGAGCGAGAGTGCTGCACGAGCGAGTGAAAGGCAGGATCGGCTTGAGCGTTCGGTTTGCGGCGCATCTATCTCTCTTCCACAAAGTATGCAATCATTTCATCAATGTTTTTATGACCTTGTCACGTTAATCTATCGTCAGTAAACCGACTGACTATTCAGACAACCAATTTTTTTCTAAAAAATGAACTACCATTCATTATGCTTCAGTTTTGTATCTATTTCAAATTTTAAGGACCTTTTTAATGTGCATCATAGAACATGCTTCGGTTACCGATGGGTCTCTTATTCTTTTCCATTCTATGTTTTTATTTATTTATAAGATAACGCTGTCGTGCAAGCTCACAGTCCACCTGATGATAAGGGGTTGCTGTGGCCCATAGACATCTATATCTATCTTCGCTTGCGAATCAAAATGCAGATGCGCTGTAACCCCTGAGAACTAAGATGGAATGCCTCGATTCCAGTAAAAAGTGTCTCCGGATCTCTACACTCACCATACGAAACATAGCAGCATTAAGCTGCTATTTCACGCTGGTATTCTGTGAGAGCGTGATCCTTCCCCGGTCAAGCCGACCCATTCGTGCTACAACCATAATATAACTGCAGCGTGGCTCTACCACGTAAAAACGTGTGTAACTGAAGTGATAAACAAAGTTACAGTTCACCGGATGGTGAGTTCCTACTGCTATTCCTGGACCTACAGCCAAATTCAAACAAAAAAGGCTAAAGATTCGTTGTCTTAGGATAAATATGGAACACCTCACAGCTTCTTTTTTGGAATATGGATGACAAACGAGCACGCAGTCCAACTGAAGAAAAGTGGATGCTGTGGCCCATAGCGTTTTCATCTATCTTCAATTAAGAATTAAAATGCAGATGTTGTCATCGCCGAGAACTAAAGGAAATGTCTCGTTTCTAGTAATCAATTAGAACCCGCGTAAAAGACACATAGCTGACGTGAAGCATCAACGTTCCGGGAAGTCTGCAGTTTGTGATCATATTCTAGATGACCCCAACCATTACATCAGATTTGATAGACCACAAGTCCCCGCGAAAGAAAATCGATTCCCACCAAGGATGATACGTGAGGCTATTGAAATTAAAAAAACATCCTAATTTCAATAGAGAAGGAGGCTGGATACTACCACCTGCTTGGGATCCTATAATTAATAAAATTAAAACTAAACCCAAGCATACCACTGCAAGACTTCAAAATACAGTTAGTTCATTCTGCGTAGATCGCACCAAAGACAATAATTAAAAAGCTGAAGGTATTCCGGGTTAACTTTGACATCGAGACGTCAGTCACCTCAGTCCCCCATGACCATGGGTGCTGGAAAGCACCCGAAACGTCGGGTATTAAAATTAATATAAATAAAACGCCATAAAATCCGTAAAAGTAGTTTTAATCACAGGATAGAAAATTTTGTATACATTCTATAACGCCAATCTTCTTTATAGGAAAGTAGTCTATAAATATAAGTCTTTATGGTTAAGCAATAAAGACTTATATTTATAGACTACTTATATTTATAGTGCTATGTTTTATGGTTTAATGTGTCGTAAATTGACAGTAGAATAAAAATAAAAATACGTAGAATAACTGACTTTTGTTTAGACCACAAGATAAAAAATTTTGTATTTATTCTATAATGCCAAACTTCTCTATAGAAAAGTAGCCTTTAAATATAAGTTTTAATGGTTTAAAATACTGCGGGTGGGTGCGGTCGCATGCGACCGCTCGGGATTTGACGGACTCATGCGATATCATGGAAATTTTATTGTAGGGTTATAGAAAAATAATATTGTACGAAAAATACTATATTTTTATCACTAGCTCTGCCGTCGCTTTTTATATTAAATGTGATTATAAGTCTGGAACAAGTATGTTGCAGTTCATGATCACCTGCTACCTTAGTCCTCAGAAGTGACAACGCAGCTAAGGCGTTCCTCGTTGTAAATTGACTGCAGGTGTCGATGGACTGCAGTAGACACCATGAGACGGACAGATACAGACTGCAGCACTATCTCATCACCACTAATCCCAAAAACACTACTCCTAAATCCACTACACTAGGAAAGACGCACTACTGTTGATAGTATGACGCGTGTTTCGCATCTAAACGGAGCGTCCTTAGGACTCTGCAGTGAACATTAAGATATTGTTGCGTGAATATGTCAACGTCATACACTAGCGCCATCTAGTGTCAGGAACGAGAGCGAGGGGGAGCTTTGCAGAAAATGACATCACAAATCACTCACCCGACAGCGCCATCCGAAGAACTAAGTTTCTAGAAAATCTACACTCGAACACTCGTCGCTTTGCGCGCATTTACTTGAATATTCCGGATGCTTCATTGCTAATTTGTATATATAGGCGCTGCAAGATGCGATCGGGGCAGTATTGGATTTGGCGAGACAAGCGAAGCTTCGGAGCGGAATAAAGTGAATTAGTGTGTTTAATTATTAGTGTTTTAAGTTTTAATTTGTGTAAAGTAAATTAAAGTGTTAATTTTGGTAATTATATCGGCAATTTTTATTGTCACGAACCTCAAGCTCGTAACAATTGGTGTCAGAAGTGGGATAAAATCATGCCGATTTTACCTAAGGAGGAAACGGAGGGTGTCCGTACCCGAAGTCAACGCCAGCAGGAGACGGACCAACGAAGATTTGGTGGTGCAACGCCGCAGACGTCGGAGGGCCAGCCACCGGCTGCAGGCCCGTCGGTAGCTCCTACATCTGCAGCACCTGACTTAGGTGCTCTGATGGTGATGCTGCAGGAGCAGGCTCGCCAAAAGGAGGAGCAGGGTCGCCGACAGGAGGAGCAGGCTCGCCGACAGGAGGAGCAGGCCCGTCAGTTGAAAGAGCAGCTGCAGAGCGGACAAGAGGAACAGGCCCGCCGGCAGGAGGAACAGGCCCGTCGTTTAGAAGAGCAACTCCAACGCGATAAGGAAGAGCAGATACTCCTCATGAAGGACCTTCACGCTATCTTCGGAAAAGAGATACGGGAGGTGAAAGATAAGGTTGCTCAACATGACAACCGCCTGTCGGAGGCCGAAACCCGAATAGACCAAGTAAACAATCGGGTTGACAACGTTAATGGCTGACGTGAAGAAAACGCTGGACGACCTTAAACTTGAGGATGGAACAACAGCTCCCGTAGTAGCTACAACACCTTCGCTACGTGGATTCAAAGTGCCGCCGTTCGACGGGACCTCTTCCTGGTCGGCCTACAAAATCCAATTCGAGGCCGTCATGGAGGTGAACGGCTGGAATAAAAGCCAAGCCATTACTGCACTCACCCTAGGCCTGCGCGACCAAGCCTTAACTGTGTTGGAAGCTCTCGGTAAGAAAGTGACCTACGAGCAGCTTCTTGAGGCATTGGAGGCGAGATATGGTGACGCTCACCTGGAACATGTCTTTCGCGCGCAGCTTAAAGATCGCGTGCAACGCAGCAACGAAAACCTGCAGCAGTGGGCCCTTGAGGTGGAGAAGATGGTTCGAAAAGCATACCAGTCTGTACCTGCGCTCATTGAAGGGAACCTGGTGCAGACACTCATCGACGGCATCCGCGACCTGGAAGTCAGAGCTGCTGTGAGGCTCGGGCATCACGAGACGCTTAAGGACGCCTTGGCCCATACACTGGAGGTGGAAGCCGTGCGGCAGGATCATCGTTCCCATCGCGTCAGGGAGGTTGCAGCAGCTACCGTTCGCGACCGCAACAAAGGATACAGCCCTAGGTGCTATGGCTGTGGGGAAAAGGGCCATCTTCGATCCAGCTGCCCTAAGCGAACCGCAGAAAGGGAAAGTGAACGATATCGGGAGGGTAGTGCAGCTAACGGCACTGCCTGGCGGCGACAGGATCATCGTTCACCTCACGCTAGGGAGGTTGCAGCAGTTACGGCTCGCGACCACAATAAAAGATACAGCCCTAGGTGCTATGGCTGTGGGGAAAGGGGCCATCTTCGATCCAGCTGCCCTAAGCACACCCTAGGAAGGGAAGGTGAACGGTCTCAGAAAGGAAGTGCGGCTAACAGCACCGCCCAGCAGCAGCAGGAATACGACTTTACTATCAGACACTGCAGCGGGAAATCTCACAGCAACGCAGATGCATTGTCAAAAAGACCTTGTCCTGAAGATTGCAACCATTGTAGTAGGCAAGGTAAGGAAGTGGTATCCGTGAGGATATCCGATACCGGACATCAAGCCGATTCTGGGATTGATGAAGGCCCGTGCTACCAAGCCTAAGTGGAGAGACGTCTCAGCGATGAGTTCAACCACGAAAAGCTTTTGGGCCCAATGGGACAGCTTGCTGCTTCAGGATGGAGTCCTGTGCCGTAAATGGGACAATGGTTGAGGAGACAGCTGTCGTTTGCAAATGGTTGTCCCAAAAGCTAAAGTGCCGAATGTTCTACAGCTGTGCCATATTGGTCGTTCAAGAGTCCAACTGGGAGTTAAACGAACTCTACTGAAGGTTCGAGAACAGTTTTTCTGGGTCCATTATCGTGACGATGTCGAGGATTGGTGTCGTGCATGTACAAGTTGTGCGGCCGTGAAGGGACCTCAGACACGTAGTAGAGGAGCATCGAAATTGTGCAATGTTGGTGCACCATGGGATATGACAGCCCTAGACATTGCGGAGCCGTTACAGAAAGGCGCAAGAGGGACTCCTAAGATCGTCCATGTGGATCGCTTGGCGCGTTATTATGGGACCGATAATGCTCGGGACGAGCATGTCTTAGGAGGGGGCAGTGTTGCGTGAATAAGTCAACGTCATACACTAGCGCCATCTAGTGTCAGGAACGAGAGCAAGGGGAGCTTTGCAGAAAATGACATCACAAATCTTTCAACCGACAGCGCCATCCGAAGAACTAAGTTTCTAGAAAATCTACACTCGAACACTCGTCTCTAATTTGTATATATAGGCGCTGCAAGATGCGATCGGGGCAGTATTGGATTTGGCGAGACAAGCGAAGCTTCGGAGCGGAATAAAGTGAATTAGTGTGTTTAATTATTAGTGTTTTAAGTTTTAATTTGTGTAAAGTAAATTAAAGTGTTAATTTTGGTAATTTTATCGGCAATTTTTATTGTCACGAACGTCAAGCTCGTAACAATGTCATAACGGCAGAGTCTAGATATAGTCTAGACAATACGACAGAGTGTAGATATAGTTTAGATAACTTTATATATGGTAGAGCCACGCTACAGCTATATTATGGTAGTAGCACGAATGGGTCGGCGCAACTGGGGTAGGGCCACGATCTCATTGAATACCAGCGTAAAATAGCAGCTTAGTAGTGCTGTGTTTCGTATGGTGAGTGTACAGAACCGGAGACCCGTTTTACTGGAAACGAGGCATTCCATCTTAGTCCTCAGGGGTGACAACAAAAAAAATCTGCGTTTTGATTCTTAACTGAGGATAGATGTAGATGTCTGTGGGCAACATCATCCACTTACCATTAGGTGGATTGTGTACTCGTTTTTCACCCTTATTATATAAAAAAACAATTCAAGGAGGTCAAGAGGTACTGTTTAAACTGCGCGTTTTAATCTACCCACAACACTACAAGCAAGATACATTATTAAGTACGTATTATGACTCAGAAATAATTTTTAAAATGTTTAATATAATTTTGGTTTCCGCAAAGTAACGTCTGATTCTATTTATTAAAAACATAGTTATAATAATTGACCAATTTGAGCACATGTTTAAGTCCCCTTTATTATCTTAAGCAGGCTTCCTTAAAAAAATACCAACGGTCCATTATAAACCTGTCTATAAACTGCACCCCACACAAAAGGTATGTTTAACGAAATCACGCGCCAGTGAGCACGACTGAGACCTTAACTTGGCACCCTCTTTGAAGTAAAAAAGTTATTTTTTGTGCTATTGTAAGGTCGTAGGTTAGCTTCAAATGGTAACTACAATAACAGTTTTAAATATAATATAAACCCCTTTTTACTTGAAACGATGAAATTCATCTTAGTCATTGTGACAGCGCATCTGCGTTTTGATTCTAAATTGGATATAAATGTAGATGAAATTTGTGTAGGTAAAAAAATCTATTGAAATAAACAAATTAAATTACCACAAAAATATGGTGTGATTACGACTAGGTCTGAATATTTTGAATTTTATTAATTGACTACATGTATACAAAAGTCAACTGCTGAACTGCTGAAGACCTCTCCCATAAATTGCATCATAGGAAAGATTTTTGCCATGCACTCCACGCTGGGCAAAAGATTTGACAACGGCAGTTTTTTTTAAATTATAAGTCTAAAGTTACAAACGCAGAGTAGTTTATTGTGAGCAGAGATTTTGACATGACAACGTCGTGACTCATTATAACGTTATGCACTTTGTAGCGTTATGTTCATTGTAACGTTACGATTGGAGCGAGAGTGCTGCACGAGCGAGTGAAAGGCACGATCGGCTTGAGCGTTCGGTTTGCGGCGCATCTATCTCTCTTCCACAAAGTATGCAATCATTTCATCAATGTTTTTATGACGTTGTCACGTTAATCTATCGTCAGTAAACCGACTGACTATACAGACAACCAATTTTTTTCTAAAAAATGAAGATGACAAACGAGTACACAATCCACCTGATGTTAAGTGGATACTACCTATTGTCTACTCTACATCTGTTCTCGAATAACAATCAAAATGTAGAAATGTTATCACCCCTGTGGACTAAGATGAAATGACTCGGTGCCAGTAAAAAGGGGCTCCTGTTCTTTACACACACCATACGAAACACAGTCGAACCTCGGTTGAACCGACCCATCCGTGCTACAACCATAATATAGCAGTAGCTTAGCTCTACCACGTATATTATTCTCTGATTTCACTTGTTCATATTACAAACATATAGACATCCCATTCTATGACTTTAAATAAGTTCCTACAGCCGGAACCCGTACAAAAGATAATACTAAAATTTCCGTTTTACAACGGTTTCTTAGAGAGAGACAGCATTACATCTTTAAGTCTTATCTCTTCCTCTTCGCACAGTGACCTTGAACGTTGCCGAGGACTTGCCGATAGCGGTGAAGGATTCATGCTTCGATGCCCACTCCTTAAACAGATTTTTAGATGATACGATTTTAATCGTGTCGTAGTCGTGTTACTTGGGAAATTTTGTTGTCGTAATAATTTATTTAAGATCAGTTTATTTAGAGCCGTGGTAGCTCAGATAGTAAGCGCTCGCTGTAAATTTCACAATACGCGATCAAACCGGGTTTGATCAACGCCGGCATCAGTGAAATTGTTAATTGCAACTTTAAGTGCTGACTTACTCCGCGCTCAGTGGTGAAGGAAAACATCGTGAGGAAACCTGCATGTCTGAGAAATAAGAAAAAAATATTTCTAATACATGTGAAGTTCGCCAATACGCATTGTGCAGCACGGCTCCTATTCCTTGCTCTAAAACCCTCTCAGAAATGATAGGAGGCCCGTGCCCAGGAGTGGGACGTATATAGGCTGTAACTTTTAATAACTTATTTGATATGTTAATAGATTTATAGTTCGATTTGTGTGACGATTACAACTTTTTATAATAAAATTACATTTACTCGCTTTATTTTACAGCACAAAATTGCATGAGTGCCGTTTTTGATCGAAGTCATTTTCCTCACGCAATTTAGCGACAACGACACGACTTTGAGAAATATTCCTTCAACTACGACGACTCTAAAAATCGAGTAAGCTAAGTAAATAAGTAGTTTGTAAACTAGGAGCTTAGAACTAGATCTAGTTACTAATAAACTAAATCTGGTACTAAAATAATCTTCAAATTTCAAGTAAAGTATAATGGTTTGGCGCGTAAGAAAGTGTTATACCTCCACAAGCGTCAATTTCACCTGAATTTTGTGTAATGCAGTTAACTATTGAACGAGACTGTAGATCTTTTGCTGCAACTGTATTCTATCATAAAGCAGAAGTATGCTCACTGCTGTTTTTTGATAGAAAGATAAGGGAACAGTATAATAATATGGGCTGTAAGTCAACTTATCTTAGTTCTCAAGGTGATAACGCATTTGTAGTTTCCTTTGTTTAAATTTGGTAACTAAACTGAAGTAGACATTTACATCAGGTGTGACCATAAGATCGTAAGTCATCCTCATTTAATGTAAATAAGTTACATTAAAGATTTTGTTGTTCATGTATTATATGTATTCAAAAGTATACTTAAATATGAACAACGAAATCATTATTAAATGAATAAATCAACTTATTCTAAAGTTATAAAGCATCGCAAAATTGCTGGCCTAAAATAGGGCCTATAATAAATTACTGTTGATTAAAAAAACACTACCTGTCTGTATGTTGCTACTAAATTCAAGAATTGAGTTTCGATAACATTTCATAAAATTTGTATCACGTAGGATCGAAAAGGAAAAAGGATTGGCATTTTTATCTTTTAATTCAAAACCTTTGAGATGACTAGTATGTGAAGATAATAGCGTCTAAATATCGTGAGACAATAATAATATCCTCTAGACCGAATTTCGGTCACGGCGGCCGTCTCGACAGCGACTAGCCATATGTGCAGTACAGGATTGTAGTGCACATGTGTATGCGTGAGCACAGGTGCACTCTCTACTCCCATACTCTCATAGTCCGATGGGATGGTAATCCGACACGACCAGAGAAAATCTGAGGACTTACGGCTATACTACGAGGGTGTAAAACCGTCAACTTATTGACTCCGGGGCAATTTAACGAAAACACCCAATGCCTTATTTCGGCCTGACCCTTGATTTTAACCCGGGACCTCAAGATGAGCAATCGCCTATACGACCACTAGATCAACTAAGCAGTCAAAAATCGTGAGATATAAAGGTATTAACACAACGGACGCATGGCGTGTGATCGCGGCGAGGATTTACGGATGGATGAACGCGAGTGGGTCTTTTGTGTTCGTATAAAATGTGTCAAACTTAAATGTCAGACTTTTTGTAAAAAAATGGTAATAATATAAAAATATAGTAGAATGAGTCGGCCCCCCACTAGATGGAGGGACGACCTAGTAAGACATGCAGGAAGTCGAATATGCAAGTGGCTCAGAGCCGTATTTGTGGCATTCCTTGAGGAAGGCCCATGTTTAGCAGTGAATTTGTGAAGGGCTGTAATGATGATGATGATGATAGACTACAAATAATTCGTATTGAAAGTCATTTTTTATTTTCGAAAGATTTCTTGTACGACAGCGGAACCCCAAAAATAAATACAAATTATTCAAGGATATAATACGAAATATAACAAAAAATGTGGTATTATTTATACATTACAAGCTACAACCTGTTATTTAGTACCATTAAAACGACTTCGAGAAAATTATTTCTTATATTTACGCGAACACTACACATTGAAATAATACTAGTTTTACGGATAAATACCCGACGTTTCGAGCGCTTTACAGCACCCATGGTCACGGGGGGGGAACGAGATGTTCAACGTTCAAATATCATAGTTAACAGCGGTTACCATAGATAAAAATTTTACTTTTGTTCCGATCTACACATTGGGTGCTTTTGGCAGAAAAAAGCGCTAGCAAGCGCTTGTAAGCAAAATGGCGACCGTAAGCTGTAAGCGCTGTCAAATCGTAAGTAGCTATTTTCCTCTAGGACACGATGTTAGTTTTAACCGGGGAACCTAACCTAATTTAAATATATGTTTGTCAAGTATTCATATTAAAAACTTACCAATCATGAATTCTTAATAATATGTATATGTTTATTCATGTCATTATATTACTTAAAACTAATATTGCAGAAAAGAACTTATAAACTCTACTTCAAAACAAACAAATTAAATAAGCAAAATGGCGGATTGTGTCAGCGCTACTGAAGTAGCAATCGTGTCCTGGCCGAAAACTATTTTAGCGCTTGTAAGCGCTTGCTAGCGCTTTTTTCTGCCAAACGCACCCAATATGAACTTATGGTATCTTGAAGTCTTGCAGTTGTATGCTTGGGTTGGGATTTAATTTTATTTATTATAAGATCCCAAGTAGATGGTAGCACCCAGCCATCTTCTCTTTTGAAATTAGGATATTTTGTGATTTCAATAGCCTCGCGAATCATCCTTGGAAGGAATCGGTGTTATTTAGCGAGGATTTGTGGTCTATCAAATCTGATGTATTGACCGGAGCGATCCTGTACGTGTTCACAGACTGCAGAATTCGACGCTCCGGGAAGTTATACTACTGAAGAGTACATGGTTGATAATATTCCTTTGGAAAGAGGTGATCTATATCTATAGAGTATGACCTAATTATATAAAATATTATATTGTTATTAGTTTTAAACATGTATAACTCTCACGCCTGTCAACTTGAAGGGTAAGCAGAGACTACGGACTTCTATTTGCCATGAGTTGAGAAATGGAACAGAAAGATCAGTCAGAAGGCCGTGTAAGAATTAGTTGCGATGTAAGAATATCATGGCGTGGGTGTCATAAGAGGCGCCAGACGGAACAAATTAGGAGATGGACGGCAGTGTCTCCCTAATTACCTATGACAAATATCCCCCAGGAGGCGGTATCTATGGGGTAGTTCTATGTTCAGCAGTGGAATTTATTAGGCTGTAAAGGTAACGGTAAAAAATATTTGTTATGTGCGTGATTTGAACACGCGGCCCTAAGAGCCGTAACTCATTTCTAAGCCATAGCACCAGGAAGCCGTCTCTCGCTGGCGAACTCAAATATAGTCTGTACATACACATAGCAGTTTAAAATGCTAATTTAATCTGTATCATTGTCAACGAGACCAAACATAATGGTTTTTATTGTATTAAAATGTTTGTCTTTCTTTAAAAATGCAGCAACTAAGTGCAATTTTAGAATATAATGACGTTGTATGTTATAGCCAAAATGAGTACTAAAATGGAAATTGTAAAAAAAATAACCAAGAAGTATTGCTGTTATAAAGATATTGTTAGATAAAGATCTAGCAAGCCAACGAGATGAGGTCTCTCAATGGGACAATGCAAAATTGCACTTCCACTTCCACACAGTTTTATTTTACCCGACTTCAAAAAATAAGAAATTTCTAGATTCACATGATATTTTTAAGCTATTGCATAGCTTTTATCGCGGGCTTTGAGTGCGGCGACCGAATCATGAAATTCCGTAAGGAAGAAACCTAAAAGTCCTAAAACCCCAAAACCTAACATCATCTAACGTCGTTTCAGTTCGGCAGCTTCGGCACGGTGTTTGTGTGCGTGCGACTAGACGAATGCGTGTAGACTAGTTGCATATATTGTAAGATAATAAAAATATTTTAAACAATAATATAGTTTATTGCAAAAAGCATATTCTTTGGATGTATATGGGTCGTCGCCATGCTAGCAACTTTCGTGAATTTAGAGTATTTAATAAATACAAACTTTATAGAAAATTATCATTTGTCGGAAAAACTCGTTGATTACCATAAACCTATAGTTTAAATGATAAAAATTCCTGAATAATCTACATGTATTGTAATATAATGAAAATATTTTATACAATATTAACTTCTCATTTATTTATATTATATTATTGTTTTCTTATCGGTCACCACCCTCAAAAAGTGTAACCTGAATTAATATCAAAGAAAAAACTTGAATTAATATCAAAGAAAAAACAAAGAAAAAAATACTGCATAAATAAAATAAATAAATAATTATAATTGCATAAGTTGATAAAAATGCTATGCAATAGCTTTACCGCGGCAGTCACCGAGTGCCGCACGTACTTTTATTACGTATATTTATTTTTATAGAATAAGGGTGACAAACGAGCACACAGTCCACCTGATGGTAAGTGGATGCTGTGGCCCGTAGCCCATATATATAACCTCGATTAAGAATAAAATTCAGATGTGTTGTCACCCTTCAGGATTAAGATGGAATGCCTTGATTACAGTAAAACGAGTCGCCGGTTTTCTAGACTCATCATACGAAACACAGCAGCATTAAGTTGTTATTTTACGCTAGTATTTTGTGAGAGCGTGATCCTTCCCCGGTCGAGCTGACCCATTCGAGGTACAACTATACTATTAATATAAATGAATGCGTATTTATTTAACTCCAACTTCATAGATAAAGTTCTCCTTTTATATATATTGAAGTCGGTTGTAATTTTTTTTTTCAATTTATACCACTTGTATTCGAAATGCTTGGATATTATGTAAGAAATCGAAAAACTGATAAAATATGTGGTCTGCGATGATTACCTTTAATCCAGACATTATTAGAATCTACCCAGGCGGAGCCAGGGTGGGTAGCTGGTAACTTATATACTCGTAGATGAAGCTTCAACAAAGTACTTCTTCACGTTTTTAAATTCTCATCCGCACAAACACATTATTATCCATACATGCGTAGCAATATTCCTTTCGTATCACAAACATACGGGAGTGAAACGTAAGATATTCCCCGCATGTCAAGTCGATCCGTTCTCACGGGACGCGCTAATATAAACGTACCGCTCCACTTGGGACCCGCGTTGTGCTTCCTCAGCTACACTTCGGTGAACATGGACAGTAACTTAGCAATATTTATGTGATACAAGTAGTAAAATTAAAAAAAAATTGTACAGCCAACTTCAATATAATTAAAATGAAAACAATATCAATGTACTCGACTCCAATTAAATATACATTATTAACTCAATATATATATATATATATATATATATATATATATATATATATATATATATATATATATATTATAACCTCAAAAACTACTGGTCAGATCTTGGTTAAATTTATATGAAAGAAGCAGTTTTTTGTATTAATTTAACTATTTTTACAAAATATAGTTATTAAATGACTTCCGACAGTACAAATAAACTTACAATTTTTTTTCCAAGTGGATGCTGTGGCCCATAGACATCTACATTTATCCTCGATCAAGAATCAAAACGCAGTTGCGTTGTCACCCCTGGGGACTAAGATAGAATGCATCGATTCCAGTAAAACGGGTCTCCAGTTCTCTACACTCACCCTACGAAACACAGCAGCACTAAGCTGTTATTTTACGCTGACACTCTTTGAGAACGTGGTCCTTCCCCGTTCGAGCCGACCCATTCGTGCTACACCATAATATAACTGCAGGGAGGCTTTACCACGTAAATAAATAAATTTTTCTTGGTTGTTACCGTTAAAGCCTTCCTCACAATGGCTTCATAGAGGGGATATTGCAAACTTGTTTTTATTTTATTTCTTAAAAACATTAGATTAAATAATAACATCTCTATTCTAAGTTATTCCCGAAGTATAGAATATATCAATGGTTCAACGCAAAACAACAAAAGTGGAAGCGAATCTTTCCTATGGTTTTAGCGATTGAATTTCACTTTGCGCATCCAGCTCCAGC
This sequence comes from Parnassius apollo, assembly GCA_907164705.1. Lineage (NCBI taxonomy): Eukaryota > Metazoa > Arthropoda > Insecta > Lepidoptera > Papilionidae > Parnassius > Parnassius apollo. The sequence goes on along the minus strand of CAJQZP010001189.1, from coordinate 1,143,934 downwards.
ATAGCTAGATCTAGTTACCTTTAAGTTTCAACTTTATCTCGCTAAAAATAGGAATCACAAAAACTTTTATTGTATATCTTATATTATGGTCGTCTTGTGCGGTATATTGCATTTTAATAGTGCGTTTAGTGAAGCGTTAAATTTAAACCTTCGTTGAAGGCGTATTTAAATTACGGGTACTGTGTTCGAATCTCAGCTGTAGGCAATACTTATCATTTAAATATTATATTGTTCGTTTTCCTGGATAGATATATCATAATATTATCCATTAGTGTATATATATATATATATATATATATATATATATATATATATATATGTATATATATATATATATTTATAAAGGAGTTTTATATAATACTCTATTAAAATTTCTATCATCATTCTTACAGCCCACACGAAGTCCACTGCTGAACATAGGCCTCCCCCTAGGAATGTTACAAAGCACGGTCCTGAACCATCTGCATCCAAATACTTCCTGCATCTCTTACCAGGTCGTCACTCCAATTAGTGGGGGGCGGCCCTATACTTCACTTTCCGATAAGAGGTTGCCAATAGAGAACCTTTATTTCTTCTCAGTTATTAGTTCTTCTTTCTCGTTTATATGCTTAGCGTATTGGCACTTCTGCTTACTAATCCGTTTTATTAGATTAAGCTTTCTATACGTGATGTATTAAATAAATAAATTTATATTGTTTTTAAATTTCAATCTGTCACTTTGTCGTACGTATGTTGACTCCCTTAGGGAGTTACTACATTATCTCCATTACCGTTTGCCTGGATGACTTTGGTTACATTTATACAGTGCCGCTTCTATCGGCCGCGTACAGCATCGTAAGTTTGTTAAAGACGTGCCATCTCCGCTGTAACGCTTCTATCTGCCGCGTGCAGCGCTGGATGACTGAGAGGCGATTACATGCTCACGGTAAACTTCTTTAATTAAGTATTGTGCACTCAACATAGACAGATCAACGTGTGATATTATTCGATACGACTTTCTGAAGAAATAGCAAAACTGGAACGTAATAAATGCCGGCGCATACGACAATGGGTCAACCTTTTTTTGGAGAAACAGAAATTTGGTTAGAGAATGCGCGACATTGATAACCGAATTAAAAGAAAACAATATTAAATTTAAAGAACATTCTCGGATAAAAAATTAAAATTTAACGAAATAGCAGAGTTATTGCAATCAGGGTTACAAAAGAAATTCAACAATTTCTGTTTATACATTCTCTAGATGATTGTACGCGAAATGATTGCGAATCAAGTATATCAAACAGCAAGTTGCAATATGTCGTAGAGGACAGTCCGCATACAGCGATGAACGCGACAAAACAGCGCTGAAAGTGGCACAACAGCGCTGACCTCTGCCGTTAGCGTGCGTATAATAATAACACATTTGTTCTCATTTTAATATACACAATAGAGGCGGAAAGCTTAACGGATGCGTACGCATCTCCATACACAACTGGTGTTTCAAGGGGCAATAGCTGAATTGAGCTAAACAAGTGTAGTCAGTCCTTTAAAGGAAGTCTTTGATTGCATTTATGTACCCTCAGCGGTGCCAAGTTGACTATCGGTATATCGAAGTGCGAATTGTTTGTACAGTACTATAGCTATCGGAGTACAGAACCAGAGTATGAAACCTACCCAACTGCAGGTTGTAAGGCAGGGTGACGTCTTTTCCACGAAACTGTTCAGCACTGCATTGGAAGAAGTTTTAAAGCTACTGGACTCGGAAGATTACGGTATTAACACTTATGATGAGTCCACCAGTCACCTCTGATTTGATGACGATATAATAATTATGTCAGAATCTACGGAGCACTACACTCAATAAGCTAAATATTATTTCCCGATTGATAGTTCTCTACTTGTAATAAACATATTATCTTATGAGTATGTTTACATAGGACCAAATTATTCATCTACGTAAACTAAACTTAGTCTGATAGATCAACCGACAAATTTAACTCGTCCGGGCAGTGTTCGGGAGGTCAACCAGTATGTGTTGCCAGCGATGTTCCTTTACTGCTGACCGTATGAGGAAGCTCAAGGTCGCTCAGTGAGCTGTAGAGGTCGGGATATCCGCAGTAGAAATAGAGTAACCGACATAGCTTTATGGACCAGCTAGCATTATCAGAAGTATAGTAAGAAAGCCAATACCGGTAAAACAGTATCCACGGTTTCTAATTGTTTGTTAAAGTAATAATAACTTTTTTTTTAAACGATACCATTACACTAGAATTTACTCCTATATCGTGGAGGTAGTTTACAAACAGTTATTTCTAGGCCATCCGATTCTTGTTCCGTGTGATATTCGAAGCCGCGGCCCTCAGCGACGCAACTCAATGCTAAGCCACTGTGCCACGGAGCCGTAATCATAATACTGCAAATATAAATACGTATATTTATGCCGTGATACACTCTCTCAAATGACACCGTTTAGTACATCGTAATCTGATGTCTTTTTCTTTACCGAATAGGAAACATTTGGAATAGCTGCCGCGAACGAATTTTGCGCTCAAATCTAAAGCAATAGAAACCGAAATACAAATTTCATTTTGTTTAAAACGCTAGTTGGAGATGCTTGCATTCAAAGTTGTGTTTTGAAACTACTGTGCTGGAGTCTAATTTCTAATACAAGTGCTCCTTTTCATTGCCTTCAAAGGATTTCCAACTTTAAGAGTACTGTGTAAGCTAGTTTTTTCTGTAAAACATTCATATATGATTGGAATAACATTACTCGCCTCGCTGCAGCTGGTAATATTGTTATTGTGAATTTTCTCACGGATTTTCTGTTTGAAATAGTCTAGGAGTCCGAGTGATAAAATAGTTGTAGATGATATATGTTCTCGACAATCAATTTAATTTGATCACTGATATAAAAATATAAGTCATATCTGCAGCACGAATGGGCCGACTCGACTATGCCTTCACAAAATACCATCGTCAAACAGTAAAATAATGCTGCTATGTTTCGTATGGTGAATGTAGTATGAACCAGAGCCCTTTTTTCTAATAACGAAGCATTCCATCTAAGACCTCAGGGGTGACAACGCCTCTGAATTTTGATTCTTAATTGAGGATAGATGTAGATGTTTATGGGCCACAGTATCCACTTACCAGGTTTTATACGTGGTAGAGCCATGCTGCAGTTATATTAGATGTATAGTTGTAGCACGAATGGGTCGGCTCGACCGGGGAAGGACCACGCTCTCACAGAATACCAGCGTGAAATAGTAGCTTAATGCTGCTGTATTTCGTATGGTGAGTGTAGAGAACCGGCGACCCATTTTACTGGAAACGAGGCATTCCATCTTAGTCCTCACGGGTGACAACACATCTGCATTTTGATTCGTAATCGAGGATAGATGTAGATGTCTATGGGCCACAGCAACCACTTACCATCAGGTGGATTGTGTGCTCGATTGTCACCCTATCCTATATAAAAAAAAGGTAGGCTGTGTGGTCGCTTGTCACCCTTATTCTTTATAAAATAGTACTCTTTCGTTAGTCGAATACTGATCATAAGGTCCTGGGTTCGAATCCCGGGTCGGATTAAAAAATTAACTATTGAATATTTCTAAGAAATTTCGGTGTCTGGATGGAGTGGCGGTACCCACGGGTGCTTCGGAAAACACGTTAAACCATTGGCCCTGCGCCTGATCTCACTCCGGTCGTGTCGCTTTACCGTCCCATAAGATTATGAAAGTGAGGGAATAGAAAGCTGTGCTTGCGCATATATTTGGGCACTATAATCCTGTCAGCAGATGGCTGGTCTCCGTGGAGACTGGCCGCCGTGACCTAAATTCGGTCTGGAGGACATTATTATTATCATCATATAAAAAAGAGTTAGTATCATGATAATTATCTGTTATAATAATAGTGTTAATATCTTACAAAACATACAAGAAAGGTTCCTGCAATTTCAAATTAAACGGTATTTATTTTTAACATTAATGTTGCTCTGTCACAATTTTTTTATCATATATTATAAAACGGACAAAAGTAACATTGTCTTTCAGCCTATGTGGAAAAGTTCGGTAGTTAGGGACGTTATAATGATTTCAAATATATGCGCCCGTTGCCGGTCCTAATTAACAATGCTAAGCAGCGTGCCGGAGCGCTAAGTGCAGGAGCACACGCGAAATTCCACCGTTTTTACTAAAACGGGTTTTCAAGTTTTGTATTTTATCGTACGATTAGCATTATTCGCATGAAACTTCACCTGGTGTTTGCTTGCTATATCCAAGTGTTTGCAGGAATTGTTTTTATGTAATTTAATGTGATAAAAAAGGAGTATTTTTAAAGTAACTTCCACACTAGAGGTTTCTCCAGTAAAGCGAAGGTGTTGACAAAAGGACACACTATAGACACCTACATCTATCCGCGGTTAATTATGTCCTCAGTTGTGACAATGCATCTGCAATGTCACATACATACACGTAGGACATAAGAAGACTAACGTGGAATGCTGAAATTCAATACAACATATCGGAGCTACAATGAGAAGCAATTTTGAATTAGTAGCTGAGATCTAAATAAATATTAAGCGGTTATTATTATGTAACAAAACTAATTTAACGGATTTTAACGCATCTAATTTTTACTTATTTTAATTCCCAAAAATTTGAGGCTCTTTATAGCACCCGTGATCAATAAGGTGTTGAAAATTCTGTAAACAAAGGCTACCTTCAACTTTTAATTATTAATTTTTGGTCCAATCTACTCATAATGAGCTTTCTCTTTCTCTCTATCTCTCTCTGTCTCTCTCGCTCTCTGTATATCTTCAAGAAGGGATGTTATATATCCTGTACGCTTGGTCTTTTGATCTTCTAATTGGCGAATTTGATTTACTAATTCCAGTCCGTACTGGTTGGTTTACATAGTAATATATTTTATTACATGTAAAGTACTCGCATAAATAAGAGAAATATTTACGGTTATTCTTAAAAAATGGAAGTAAACAGACTAAAACTATCTACTCGAGCTCATGAATACAATCTCAGGGTATAGAAGGAAATCGAGAGTGGCGCGAACGTCCACTCGTTTGAGATTGTCGATCATTGTGTGACGAGTAGTTTCGCGTGATTGATGAGTGGTTCCGGGAGCTCTCAAGGATACAAATGATAGTCTGTTGTATTATGTGCTCGACAGAAGATTTGTATCTGTTGTCCGAAGGGTCGAACAGTCTATAACGATAGGAATGTGTACGGGAAAGAGGAAAGCACGGATTGGATGGTTATGCTGAGTAATTCTTTCTAATACAGAATTACTCAGCATAACCATGTCTATATAGGTGTATGAAACTTTTGAAATTGTATTTATACGACGAAAGATCATTAATTAAAAGACTACCTCGTTGGTCTAGTGTATGCGGATTGCTGATCATGAGATACTGGGCTCTAATTCCGACTCGGGCCAAAATCAGTTATTGATTTCCCTCCTGACTTTGCCTTATTGACTCTGGGCTGTTACTGAGAATTTCTTGACAGAGAACTCAATAACTAATTTTGGCCCGACCCGGGACTCGAACCCAGGACCTCATAATCAGCAATCGCATTTAAGACCACTAGACCAACGGGGCATAGATAAAGCATAGCGCATGGGTAAAATACTTATGTGTTGTAGTTTTAATAATATCCAATTTAAAACATTAAACTATGTATTCGTTTTTCACGACGCTAGATTTAGGTTGCAACAATATTAAAAAGCGACATTTTCTTTTCCAGCGCTTTATTTGCTCGATATTGCATGAATGAACTCAGCTCCGAATGGCTACAAATGGTTCCTTATGCAGGTGCCAACGTCAGCTCGTTAAAAGTGTAAAATGATGTAGTGTCGCAATTTTTTGAAAGCCTTTTTAATAAATATTCTAAGCACGTTACTTTGTGGAAATTTTGTCGAGCTTTTAGCACCCCCCCTATTCTTCCATTTATCCATAACAGCATATAAAATTCCCCTGATAAACGGTAGCTTCCCCATAGATTGCCTCTTGGAGTAGATTTTGCCATAGTTCCCTTGCTTGGCAGCTTTGCTTTGTCACTCTTTCCTCATTCATTCTTTCTTCATGACTAAACCACCGAAACATTCCTTTCTTAATTCTACTCGTAACATCATATTGCAAACCACACTCTTCTTTTATCACACAATTCTCACCCTGTTACTCAGATCACTGAATCTATGAATCGATAAAAGTGTATATCACTATTTGAAAGCGATGAGACTCACAACTTGGTGAATACCTACTTTTTTTTATAGACTAAACGAGCACACAGTCCACGTGATGGTAAATGGATACTGTGGCACATATACATCTACATTTATTCTCGATTAAGAATCAAAATGCAGATGCGTTTTCATCACTGATGACTAAGATAGAATGTCTCGTTTCCAGTAAAAACGGCCATCGGATCTCTACACTCATCATACGAAACACAGCAGCATTAAGCTACTATTTTACGCTGATATTCTGTGAGATCGTGTTTCTACCCCGGTCGAGCCGAGCCATTCGTGCTACAACCATAATATAGCTGCAGCGTGGCTCTACCATGTATAAAACTGACTCAATACTGCTAAGTACTCGTATCCTAAAACTTACAAAGTTGGATACTTTAAAGTTACATTATTATTAGAATCAGGCGTTATTTTGTGGAAATCCATTATGTTAAAGATGTTAAAATTATTTTTCTAAGATACCCGTAATAAAATAAAATGATTTCTTAGGATTCGTTTACTGATACCTAAAGTACGCAAGCATCGAATACCTAGCCTCCTGCTTACTTGAACTTTGTTAATAATTCATAATTCTATACTTAGCTTACTAAAAACTTAGCGGTCGGCATCCGCAGAATCTACTTTACTTGAGGATGCCTCGTGTAGAGGCGAAACACGTGTTGTAATATCGACGGTAGTGTGTCTATCCTAGTGTAGTGGTGTTAGGAGTAGAGGTGCTGGGATTAGTGGTGATGGGGATAGTGCACGTAATTGAGGGAGGGCGGGAGGTGCTCTTCAAACTAGGTAAGACACATTATTTTATTTTATTACGGGATTTTTAGCAAATAAATTTCGTCATCTTTAAAGTTACTACTACTATACAATACTACTATACAATATAAAGTTAAATTATATCAATTAAATTACATTATCTGTATTGGTATATTATCATACATCGTGCACACTTCACGAGTGCACTGCTGAACATAGACCTCCTCCAAGGAATGCCACAAAGCACGGTCATGAGCCACTAGTAACCATCGACTTCCTGCATTTCTTAACCTATCGCTATCCATCTACTTCAGGATCATCAGCTCCTGCTATCAACAATACACTATAACACTACGCTCATAGTGGCTTAGCATTGAGTTGTGGGTATGAAAATTTAACTGTAGAAATGTCATCAAAAATAATCGTTACGATTTGACCTATATTAGGGGATATGAATATGGTTGCCACTTAATCGTAAAATTAACTTTTTTCAGGTTTATTTTGCACCAAATTGAAATACTTATTTTATACGTGGTAGAACCATGCTGCAGTTATATTAGTAGTATAGTTGTAGCACGCTCTCACAGAATACCAGCGTAAAATAGTAGTTTAAGTGCTGCTGTGTTTCGTATGTTAATTGTAGAGAACCGGAGACCCTTTTTACTGGAAGCTTTATTGTATGGCTATTAAAATTCATAATAAGCTTCATCCAAGTTTCAAAAATCTGCTATTACCATTGTTTAAAAGAATGTTACATTCCTGCCTTTTCACTATTAGCGTAAAATAGCAGCTTAATGCTGCTGTGTTACGTATGGTGAATGTAGAGATCCGGAGGCCCTTTTTTACTGGAAACGAGACATTCCATCCTAGTCCTCACGGGTGATAACGCATCCGCATTTTGTTTTGTAATCGAGGACACATGTAGATGTCTATGGGCCGCAGCATCCACTTACCATTAGGTGGACTGTGTGCTCCTTCCGCACCCTATCCTATAAAAAAACTTATAAAATCAATTTAGGGTCCATCCATTTCAAAAGGTTTATTTTAAAATATATCAATAATAATTATTTGAGTAGTGCTACCGATCGAATACTGTATCTCAATAAGATATGTTATGTCCTTAGAAAGAATTATAGAACGATAAAAAAAAAACGTTTAATTCAAACACGCCTTACACATAATTAGGCACTTGAATATAAATATTTATAAGCACATCTATTGAATAGTGATTTCTTATATTTACGCGTTAACTACACATTAAATTAAACTAATAAGTTTTTGGTACGATCTACTCAAAACTAGCTACAGTTACAATACAGACCAAAAATTAATATTCTAAAGCTGAAACTATACATTTATTAAAAACATACATTGGGATGTCAAATACCTTAGTAAGCACCCGAAATTTCGGGAATCAAAACATTAAAATCAAACACGATAAATGCGTAAAATTAGTTTCATTTAACACTGATGTGTAACAAATAAAAACAAATCGACAATTCGAACAAATATAACACAATATAACAAAAGTATGTATATTTATAAATTACATTTTGAATAACGTATTATATTTTACATGTGTGTGTGTGTGTGGCGTGAGGCAAACGGACATCACATATGTTGTCACCGAAATAACAGTGCTAGTTGTCAGAGGGCTCGAATAGCCGTACGTTTGTTATAGAAGTAGTAGCAAGTGGTATGTATGGTAATGGTAGTGGGTGTGTATAACGTGTAAGATATTTGGGGGCTATCTTTGAGTATTCAAAGGGGGCTATTGATAGTCCCCGAGACTATAAAAGTAGGCAAGTTATCGTCACGAAAGAACTCCCTTAGCCGCGGTGCCACAGTCTTCACGAACACGTGGCTTAGCAATGAGGTGTAGCGCTGAGGGCCGCAGGTTCGAATCCCGCTATTGACATCGAGTCGTTATCAAGAAGATGTTGCTGCCATCTTCACTCTAATTTCATCTAACTTATTATAAAATACTTTTTGTATATAAATATAAAGTTCTGACAACCCACCATAAATGTAAATCTTCAAAACGTTGTTACAACAAGGCGATATTACTATTAAATATTCAGAATAATTTCGCTCTTTAATTATTCTAATTTCCCAAGAACGGGTTTGAAATTTACATTATATTGAATTTACTTTGTTGCATAAAACAATATTTTGTATCGCTTCTTACAAATAATTTCACTCAAATTTAATCAATTCAAATCACTCTTTGTGTACAGAATACCTATTTACAATATTAAAAAAATCACGTCTATATCAAATATTAATGTTTTGACGGGAACTTGATTGATGGTGGATTGTTTCTTCGTATCATTGTATGTGTAATGGCTGGAAATATATGTTGACACGTAATAGCAGCGTTGCCAACTTTACGAATTTTTTTCGTAGATCTACGAAATTTTTTCATCGTCTACGCAATTTAACAATGTTGATTTTGAACTTCTTTAGTACTTTCAGAATAATTAGATTTTTAAAAACTTAACTAAAAACATTTATCATGTATGTGAACTTAGCCGACAGCCGACAATAGAAAATTTTAACAATCGAAGTATTTTTTGAGAAGAGTGTGGTTTGCAAGATGATGTTGTGACCAGGATTAAGAAAGGAATGCTTCGGTGGTTTGGTCATGTGGAAAGAATGAATGAGGAAAGAGTGACAAAGAAAATTTATGGTGCAGAAGTGAATGGCAGAGTCGGAAAGGGACGTCCTAGGCGAAAATTTATCGACCAAATTGGCGATTTATTGAAAATGGGCCAAATTAGGAGTACCCTTAACCGACGAGCATGTATGCGTAGGTGTACGGATGTGAAAGAGGTAAGAGAGGTGTGTCAGGATCGTGCCAAATGGAAGTCTGTAGTCTCTGCCTACCCCTCTGGGTGACAGGCGTGAGTGTTTATGTATGTATTTTTTTTAGTATAACTAACTATCCACAAATATTTAAGTGTTAATTAATTTATTGTTTTTTTTTTAATAACTATAATTTAATTAAAAGAAAACAATTGATTTTTATGGTATTTTATTATTATATGTGCAGCTTAACTCGGTGTTATACTACAAATGAACTTACAACAAGAATTTTAAATGACAGAAAGAATTTATTCAAATAAATTGATCTACTCTATGACAAAAACAAATATTTTCGATTCTCTTAAGAAGTCTACAGATCTAGTGATATTTTGAAATAGCATCTACGGATATCTACGGAAATTTTAATACCAAACTATGGATTTAGAAAAGTTAGGAAGTGGATCGAAGCAAATTATTTTTTTACAACTTTAAGAAATTGTTATCTGACATGTTTCAACGTGTTCAAGTAGTTTTCTATCTTAGTTTTAAGATCCTGCCACGTTCATGTAACATTTCAAAACAAGTTGGCATTACATGAAAGTTGTCACAGCGGATTTTCATTGATTGATGCGGTGAAAACACTCAAAAATATTACATTATTTTTAGGCTATTTTTTTTCATTTGATGTAGCTAAATTCTAATTTCAAATATATAGTACAGATGTAGGCACATTCTAATACCAAATTTCACTCACTGATCTTATAGGGCAGTATCAGTAGTGCCAGGGTGAAATAACTATATCGACATCTATCAGAAGTATCTTTATTTGAAAATTGCAAGATGATGTTGGGACAGGGTTTAAGAAAGGAATATTTTGGTGGCTTGTTCATGTAGAAAGGAACGGCATAGCTGGCGAGAAATGTCCTAAATGGAATTTTATCAACCAAATTGGCGATGTATCTAAGACGGGCCAAATTAAGTAATATAGATGTAAAGGAGGTGACAGAGGTGTGTCAGGATCGTGCCAAATCGAAGTCACTCCTTTGGATGAAGGACGCGAGTGCTTATGCTATGTTTATTTTGTTATGTTTAAGAACAACATAACATACTCGTAAACCAAGCTTAAACTGATAATCGTTAGGGCTGCCACTACTAAATATAAAAGATGTTTTTGTAACGGCAACCCTAACGATGCGGTTGGGTGTTATTAAAGCTCGTAAGCTGAAGCAACTGAAAATACGCATTTAACGACCGTTACGTACAAGTATGACATCGAAATGTCCGACATCGTAATGATAGCAAACACGCGATTTCATTACATCTCAATGAGATGAACGCAGCATCCTTAAAATTAAATTTTATTTACGTGATCATTCGTAGTATATGACGTAGAAAAAAACGAAAAGTTTTTTAAATGAGGACACAGTTCATCTGATAGTAAGTGGATGCTGGGTCTCATAGGAATTTACCCTCGATTAAGAATCAAAATGCAGATGCGTTGTCACCACTGAGGACTTATCTGCGTTAGTCTTCGATTTTCTACACTCATCATACTTAACACAGCAGCATTAAGCTGCTATTTTTCGCTGGTATTCTCTAAGAGCGTGGTCCTACCCCGGTCCAGCCGATCCATTCGTGCTACAACCATAATATAGCTGCAACATAGTTCTACCGCGTACGAAACTTTTTGCTTTTGACAAAAATATGTTGTTATTATTTATATTTTTCTATTAAAAAAATTTTACCCCACACTAATATTTTCTTCTGTATCCTGGAGGCAGTTTACATACATAAATTGCACAAGGACAAACATCCAGATCCCACAATATTCCACACAAATTCTCGATTGTGCTGTTAATTAAAAGGCTAAGTAAGTTAGTTGGCTGCGACATCTATTCGACTACTTACACTTAAAAAATTATAAACTGCGACAAAATCTGGGAATAAATATGTCAAGTAATATATTAAAACATACACAAAGGTGCAGCATAACAAAAACAATCTGTCCTAAAAGTATCCTAAATGTTGTTTAATACTCGAAAATATTTAATGGTCTGTGATCAGAGCCATCATTATAATATCGTGATATCAGCACGATTTGAACAAACTAGTTTCTTATAGTGCGTATATATATATATATATGTATATATATATATATATATATATATATATATATATATATGTATATAATGATGAGATATTGTTTTCATTTTCTTTAAGTACTAATGCCCCTCAGCGAAGAAGGTATCCATGAGGATATCCTCACGATAAAAAAGAGAAAGGTGTCCAAGGGTTGCAGTAGGCACTTACTAATAAGTTTGTGTGTCATTTCAGTTTTAAAATAAACTGCAAAGGAGTACAATTTTACAAATATAACTTTAGTCACGTTTTAAATAGTTTTCTGTCCTTATAACAAAACCTTTAACAATTTCTAACATTAGCTGCCGTTAACTACATCGTCGAGACTAAGCTTTTGTTTCTCCTCGTATCTCCTTTAAAGTTACCTAAGGCCCGTGGGAAGCAGCACGTGTCGCCGGCATTAAATACCCCCCGCTGGTTTATTTTAGTTACGGTGGGAAGACGATTAACGACCGACCGGAATATGCGTGCGTGTTTTTTGCCAATTTTACGTTACCTAGAACTTTCTTTATATGTATATACGACCTTTTTCAGATGTAGGAAGGGCATGTAGTTAATGCCGTGCTTGGAAAGCATCTGTTGATAGCCATTTTTCACGTGTAGAACCATGTTGCAGTATTTTACGGTTTTAGCATGAATAGGTTAGCTTGACCGGGGAAAGATCACGCTCTCACAGAATACCAGCGTAAAATAGCAGCTTAATACTTGTTTTCGTATGGTAAGTGTGGAGAACCAGAGATCCATTTCACTGGAAACGAGGCATTATATTTTAGTCTTCAAAGGTGACAACGAATCTGTATTTCGATGCGAAACGGAGGATAGATGAATGACGACATTAAAGAGTCACAGCATCCACTGACCATCAGGTGGACTGTGTGCTCGTTTTGTTACCTTTAGCCTTTAAAAGCAGTTGTTTGTCAAATAAATTGTAACCTGGCACAATATAAAAGTGAGTGAGTGAGAGAGAGAGAGTACTATCAAAGTATTTAATTCAAACAACTATAAAATTTGATAGGTTTAAGTTATATTTTATCATACAAACAAATTTTATTTGAAAATTGTAAAGTCGGCCCCAAATATTATTTTCAACTAATTTACTCTACTTATTATTAAAATTCCGTGAACAATACCGCAGGGTTCCCTTGCGATTTCGTTGACACATGGCTTCGATACACGTTACATGCATGCCTGAACATCTAGGGTACCCATTGTGGCTGAGCTCTGGGGACACTGCGTGATTGCAATAAATCTTTAAGTAAAGAATTTACAACGTATGGAAAAGAGAAAATGACAAGATAAAAAAGAAAGAAATACTTTTCGTTGCGAATATAAATACGCTAAAATGTTAAACCTTCCATTTCAACGTATAAAAGTACGCTGATATACATAAGACTATCACATAGATTATCGGACATAGATGTTTTTGCCACAGCTGCCACGCTTGACAGAGGTTTAACTCCAGTTTTTTTTTAGATATTGTGTAGCGGATATTCTTACACTGCCACTAAACATTAAACTTTTTTCCTTTGCATTGGCCTCGAGCACAGGCGCAGAGTAGTCAGCCTCTCGGTACTCTATAGGATGCATTTCGGTGAGTGTGCGCAGAAATTGCACGCTTTAATTCCTCCCTCTCCTTTCCACCATCGGACGAACAGAGATTGAACTGAACTGAGACTACTACGACGCTACTATGAGATATGCCGCAAAGATGTTCTCGAACCCGATCTATATATATATATATATATATATATATATATATATATATATATATATATATATATATATATATCTCGTTTAGGTTATTCGTAAGATAAATAATTGAATCAGGCGTTACTTTATGCAAATTTAATATATTAAATGTGTTGAAAATTAAATAGCCAAGATACGTGTAATAAAATAAAATAATATGTCTTACATAGTTCGTTAGTTAGTTTAATTTTATAAATGACGACATATTAAAAGGATGAGAAATAAGAAAACTATGATGTTATATCTACTAAATTATTATTATTGACAACTGTTTCATTTTTTCCAAAACGCTTTCATATCCTAAAAATGAGCTTCTGGTGTACATAAACAAAACGATCCAATTGGTTCGGTATGCGGGCTGTACAAAATTTACGTACCGGTGTGTTTGAGATGATTTATTACCGGGACGCGGTGTAAATCAATCTCTGCAGCGGATCGCACCTGAATTCGGGAACCGGCTACCGCTAGACGGAAGGTCGATCCCGCGTTGACAGTTTTTGTATTAGTTCGCTGATTTATATCATTTTTGTTTGTTCGGTGTGAAGTATTGCTCCTTTTTTTATAGAAGAGGGGGCAAACGAGCATGCGGCTCACCTGATGTTAAGTGACTACCGCCGCCCATGATCAACCGCAACACCAGGGGAATTGCAGGTGCGTTGCCGGCCCTTTAGAAAGGAGTAAGCTCTTTTCTTGAAGGTTCTTATTTGTTTTGGTTCGCAACAAATTTTAAGCCTATTTTTCTTGAAATTAAAGCTTATTTAGAATCAAATTTAGTAAGAATTACTTCGCCCCTATTTTTTTATAGATTTAGATTTTTATAGATTACACAGTCCACCTGACAGTAAGTAATTGCTGTGGCCCATAGATCCATCTACATCTATTCTCGTTTGCGAATCAAATTGCAGATGCGTTGTCAGCCGTGAAGAAGAGGATGGAATGCATCTTTTCCAGTAGAAAGGGTCTCCGGTTCTCTACACATTCCATACGAAGCACAGCAGCATTAAGCTACTATTTTACGCTGGTATTCTGTGAGAGCGTGGTCCTTCCCCGGTCGAACCGACCCATTCGTGCTACAAATATACTAGCACCTGGATGAGCTTTTCTCGTTTTTTTTAAAATTACATTTAGATACAAATTACATACTGATGAAACCTGAATAATATTTTTTGATCTTAGCGACATAATAGAAAAAACTATGGTTTACCCATAGATTGCCTGAGATTAGTTTGTTACTGGATGAGTTCCTTAACTTAACGAAAAGTTTTGTAACCTTACTTAACGAACAGTTAAGAAAAGTTTTAATAAAGACATACAACACGAAATTGATCATAAATAACACACTCGCGATCTTTCAAAAGCTTTGCTGAAAATACCACTATCGCAAAATCATTACGAAAGACAAGGACTTGCTTATATTATATCCAAACTTATAAATAAAGTACCCTAATGACCGACTTTTGCTCGCATTTTTTGTGAAATTACATTTAGATACAAATTATATAGCTATTCAGCGAGGAAACGCAGCCAGCGTTCTTGGCACTATACCACGGGGAGCAGGTCTTTTTGACTATTTAAATTTTTAATTTTAGATCTTCTATATTATAGTTTCTTCTTTTATATTGTATATAATTAGTTTAAATCGTAAATATTATAATTATAATTAGATACAAATTACATTTTTTTGATCTTATTGACATAATAGAAAAAACTGAACTGGTTATTTGAATAAAACATGAGTGCAATTAGTTTAATTAGGATTTTCGAATTTTTAAAAAAAAATACTAAAAAAGGGATCGCAATAATAAATTTTCTTACAAAAGAAGGGAACTTGGAAAAAAAAGGAAAAAAGTCGGACCGAATTTCGGGGGAAAGAGAAGAAAATCGTTGGAGCCGTTTCCGAGATTCCGATTATATATATATATATATATATATATATATATATATATATATATATATATATATATATAAGATTTGCTCGTTTAATGTAAGTTAATATAGCTGGAGCATGCTCTACTATATATAAAAATATCTGCCCAATGAAATAAACTTCTAAAAAAATGTCTTACCTAGTTCGAAGAGCCTGCCTGCCTCAATTGCGTATACTATCCTAGTTACCACTATTCCCAACACTACTACACTAGGAAAGACACACCATCGGTCAGATCTGACCAGTCAGCCACCACAGAGTCTACATCACCTGAGGATGTCTCGTATGGAGGCGAATCACGTGTCGTATTATCGTCCATGGTGTGTCTGTACTAGTTTAGTGGTGTTGGGAGTAGTGGTGCCGGAGCCAATGCGCGCAGTTGCGGGGGGGCGGGACGTGCTCTTCAAATTAGGCAAGACACATCATTTTATTTCATTGAGCGGATATGACCGACGTAATTCTTACTAACTTTAATATAATGGGTTTCCGCAAAATAACACCTGATTTTATTATTTCTTTGGAATCGTTGTGACTTGAAACTCGACGAGCGACACTAAAAGAGACAAACATATACATCTATAGTATTTAGCTTGCGATCGAATGAGATAGAATACCATATAATAGTGTTTCCTGTTATCTCGGTCCCCTTTTCTGAAAGTTTAACTTCTACAGCGTGTGAACTGTATGCTTTTTTTACTAATGGTATCCTAGCCTAGGATTTTCTCCTATATCGTGGAGGCAGTTTATATATAAATACTACTTTTCTGCCTCCAGGGCGGCGTTACTGCGAAATGATGTGAAATATTTGACAGTCATACGTGGTAGAGTCACGCTGCAGCTACATTATGGTTGGGATAGTACCACGCTCTCACAGAATACCAACGTAAAATGGCAGCTTAATACCGCTGTGTTTCGTATGGTGAGTGTAGAGAACCGGAGACCCTTTTTACTGGAAACTAGTCATTCCATCTTAGTCCTCACGGGTGACAACGCATCTGCATTTTGATTTGTAATCGAGAAGAGATGTAGATGTATATGTGCCGCAGCAACCCCTTACCATCAGGTGGATTGTGAGCTCGTTTGTCACCCTTAATCTATAAAAAAATATTGTTTAAAAAATTACTTATGTTATTAAGTGATAATGATTTTTAACAAACTTTGAATTGTTTTAGATCCTAAATGGTCATTTGAAATGAAAAATGATTATGTAAACCTAAAATTTATTTTCGAAGAACTATTCAATGATATCCCGCTTGACATACTTCCTTGACTATAATTTTTTTATTTTCCACTGTATGACGTCTGGTTGTCGCCATATTGAATTTTGATTACTGTTATGTCTTTAGTGACATTCGTAAGATTAAGATAAATCGAGTGACGTAAGAACCATCAAAATCGGTCCAAGCGTCTGGTCCCGAGAGCGCCACAAAGAGGAACAAACATAAATACATATATATGCTGATTTTAAACACAATACTTTATTCATTAAACTACTCTTATGGATTTTATTGCGTTTGATTAATTTATTTTTTTAATTTCCGACATTTTGGGGGTCATGGTCACGGGGGACTGAAAAAAAGTCTCCGAATCTCTACACTCACCATACGAAACACATGCTATTATTACACAGCTGCTATTTTACGCTGGTATTATGTGAGAGCATGGTTCTTCCCCGGTCGAGCCGACCCATTCGTATTTCAACCATAATATATCTGCAGGATGGTTCTACCACGTATAATTACATTATATTTGATCAAATAAATAATAAATTTAAGAATATATTTAACCATTATGTTTGTAATAAGTCTGTTACGTGATATCTTCATCAATAGTGAAAACATTTTAATGCTACTTTCTATATTAAGTTAGCGATCCAAACCGGCTTCGTACAGGTGATCTGGATTTTGAAAACAGCACTACCGGGTGCCAATTTTCCTGTAATCTACACTATCCAGGGTATAAATATATTATATATCTTTATTGTAATGGATTTCCGCAAAGTAACGCCTGATTCTATCAATTATATTATATATAACTCAAACACAAAAGAAATTCATCAAAACCAGTCCAGACGCTAGAGAGTTTGGTGACAAACACCCGTACAGGAAAAAATATGCATAAAGTTAGGTTGTATTACTTAGGGCAATTTGAAGAAAAAAAAAACACACCTCCAAGGATGTGGAAAATAGTGGATGAAATTATCATCAGCTGACAACTTCACTGATGACAGCGCGGATTGAACTCTGTTTGACTCGCGCTCTGCGAAATTTTTAGCGATTACCCATTTACCGTGTAGTGACGGTGCAAGAATATCCACTTACACAAGTCGTGCTGAGAGTGTCGTATGAGGCGATAGAAGGTAACAACTCATGAGATGCACGGTATCGTCTTCCTAATTTTTTATTTTAATTATTTAACGAGATGACATCATATCTAGGAAGCTAAGACAGAGAAACAGCTAGTGTAACCAGTAGTAGTAACCAACTTCAAAACTAAAATCTCATTCTTCCAGCCCATTTGCCATGTCTATAAAAGAATATAATAAATTACCCGAATATATAAAAAACATTAAAGGCGAAAAACCATTTGCAAAAAATTAAAGCAACTACTTATAAACAAGTTTTACTATAGTACTTCTGAATTTTTAGAATATAAAAATATAATAAAATATAGATATGTAAATATAAATACCTATGTTAAGTAATAATGAAATACCATCCTACTAAATAAATTACAATAACAACTTTTAATAAAATTTAAAATGATTCAAATAATTTAATAAAAATTCAACTGTGCTAATTATACTACCTATAATAATAAATTTAATGTCAAATACCCCTATTCCAAATTCAATGTATGTTTATATAATATAATGAATGTTAATATCATCGATCACTAATATTAAACTAGATACACAATCCCATACAAAAGTTCTCTAAAAACTGTCCCCAACGGTTTGACGTAATTCTAGTCGAAATAAACATACATTAATGTAAATTAAACCTTAAATGCATGGTGTATAGTAGTATTCACAAAGCTACGTACAAAAAGCAATAAATTTTTATGACTGTACCTGCTGCTCAACCTATATTAAAACAAATTCATCCTTACACGCATGTTTTAAAGTCAGAATTACAAAGTGCCAAAAAAAAGAAATTAAATTTTACGACCGAGGCTCGTCGCTTGGACAAGGAATAAGGGAGTCGAACTGCCCAATATTTTTGTTACTGTAATTTTAAAATTTTAATGTTGTTAATTTTTTTTAAAAATTGGTGTAGTAATTGGTGTATTATGTGTAATGCATATAATTAACCTGAATGTAAATATGTTTTTGAATAGGATACCACATACATTTAGAAATGAAAGTACTTAAAACAGTCATAATTATTTATTTAATTAAAAAAAAATTAAAAGTATTGCTTAAATTATTATCTTATTATTAAATCTAAATTCCATGGTTACTAAATATAAAAAGTATGTACAGAAAGTTGTAAAATCTAAAAATATTATTGTGCAAAATTTTGACGTAATGTTCATATTTACAGAGGTTACAAAACAATACTGGATAAGACAGAATAATTATGTTATTAATTTCCTTGAAATAAAATGAGTTTATTAAATAATCGTCTTTTAGATAGAATTTTATTTTTTTTCCGTATCTTTTTTTGCTATGTAATGTAATCTTACTTTAAGGTACCGTTCAGTAATCGATTTTATTGTAATAACTCTATGATTATTATCGTGACACTTGGATGAAAATATGTCGACACCTAAAAATGATGACAATACCATGCTGCAAATTTGAGAAATATCAAAATTCTTCTTAGTACACATGTGGTAGTGTCTAATTGCAACTTCTGTTTTTTTGCAAACAAGAAATACATCTAGAGATGAAAAAAACAGTCCCCCGAGGTTTCTTATATCAATAAGTTTGTGAAAAAAAAGCCTATCTCGAGCTAATAAACTATTTACACATGCGTCACATTTCATAGTTTTTACTAAATGGCGTACCACGTTTCCAGCTATATATCCCACGATTTGATCGACATATTCGGATCTACATTCGGATTCATTGAGCTCCAACGATAATATGTCACAGTTATCTTGAATATGTGAGTCTTCTAAGTTATTACTGGAGTTATTGATTTCTATTTCATTTTCTGAGCGATATCCTATTGAACTTATATTTAGAGCGGAAATTGTATTGTTACCACTTAAAATTGGAATATTTTCCAGCGGTATAGCATTTCCTGTAAACTTATTACTTAGCTCTAAATGCATTAGCATTTTCTTATAAGCGGACTTTAGCTGCACTGCATTAGGGTTATTATTATGACCACCATGACTTCGCAAATGACCGAAAAATAGTTCCACATGATCTTGGCTAAATTTGTAACTTAGCAGAAAAGAAAGGGTACCAGATTCGACCAGAGTCCTGCATAAATATGTTAAGCTTTCAATGCATATTAAAAGTCCAATCACACCAGTATTCGCTTGGCACTTCCATAACGGAATATTTTCCGAAGTATAAACCACTCTTGTTTCATTTTTTCTTTTTATAGTTTTTTTTCCGTCGAATATCGATACTTAAAGGTATTAAATATTCTTTAGCTTTCACTAAATATAAAATTATTTGTTCAGCATTATTAACACTTAGTGGTTTTTTGTACCCGTGATCATTTAGATTCCTAGTGTTTAATACGTCGAAAATATTATTTAAAATTAAAATGAAGTCTGCTGTTGCACTAGAATCTTTAAAATCGATAAGATGTAGTTGCTTTTCACAAAACTCGATAGCTCTAGCCACAGATCGACTCAAGAGTTGCGTTGCTAATTTCACCTTCATTATTTCATTTCTAAATGCTATGTGGCGGTGAGATAATTTGTTAGCAAGATGTAGTCCCTTTTCTTCCTGTAAATTATGAAGACGACCTATGAGATCCCATCTTATAAGTTTTTGATTAGCATCCTTGATTATCTTTTTTGGACTCAAATGTGTTACGCATAAGTTTAATCATGTGACATGCATCTAGAAACACAGTCACTTCGTAATTGTCTGAGGGGTGTTTGAAATGAGTTTTCATGTTCATACAATCGTCAATGTTACAACCGAGGATTTTCATACAAGAAATATTTGATTTACACCCATCAAAAGTCAACGCTATCACTTTTACGCCAACTGAATGACATTTTTCTAAAGCAATTTTAAGTAAATTGGCCTTTACTTCAGCTGTCAGACTTGTAATGAAAAAATAAGCTATAGGTATTTTAAATGATTCGTTTACACCCACTAACATAATGACATATACTTGACTAGCAATGTCATTTGTGTCGTCAGTGCTGCCAAGTCCCATGTCAATTAAACCCTCATAACGTTTACCAGTCCATATTTTCTGTTGTCGTATTGACATTTCGTCAGCAATTATAGCACCTATTACTTCTTTTTTGGCTTTATCTGTTTTTTCTTTTAGTCTGTCAAACGCTTCTCCTGTAAAACCAGGTTCTGCATTTATACTTCTGTACCAGTTGCATAAAGTATTCGGGTGAGGTAGACAAGTGTCAAAAATTTTTCGTATGTACTTATACGCGGCTGGTGAATAGAAGTGTAGTGTAATGGCGAATTTTCTGGCACCTGGTGGATATTGAGAAAATGGCCGCTTTCTGCCTGTTACGTTCTTTAAATAAATAGCATTAAAAGTGTCTGTAACTTCTATATGTTTAGATAGGTCATGAAGTAATGACTGATCCACTATTTGACGTTTATTTAATAGAGATAGAACATCCTTTAAGTTATTGTATTTTTTCTTTAGTCTTTTATTTTGTTTGCGTAAGTTTGATAATTTGTGGTTCTTTACTGTTAAAAGCCTTTTGCAAGCAAAAAGTTCCTTCTTCAAAGCAACTTTTTTTGGTGTATCCAGAATTGAGCCAATAATAAGAGATGAAGTTGGGCTTTCAAGAACTTCAGAAACTCTTGGTTCAATATTTATCTGAAATGAAACAACATAAAACACAAGATAATTTATAATTTTGTAATTATTTATATCGTCATATCACTTTTTAAAATAATCAAAAACTATCATGTAAGAAACAAAACAAAATAAATTTAAGGTTGTGCTTTCAAGCCCCTGAATTCATTGCGCATTGAAGTTTGAATTGATAAACACGTTGTGAAAATATTATTAAATAAAAATATCATTGTTATATTTACAACTACTTACTTGTGGTTGCAAGGAACATTGTTCAATCGCTTTTTTATCAAAAGAAGACTCATCTTCTACATCATGATCATTTGCTTCCTATAAACAAAACACATTAATAATAATTCATGTGCATAAATAACTTACTTATTAAAATGCCACATACTATTCGCGGTATAGCTGTTTTGTGTAGCCTT
This sequence comes from Parnassius apollo, assembly GCA_907164705.1. Lineage (NCBI taxonomy): Eukaryota > Metazoa > Arthropoda > Insecta > Lepidoptera > Papilionidae > Parnassius > Parnassius apollo. Next base: position 1,121,927 of record CAJQZP010001189.1, on the reverse strand, counting down.
CTGATGCCTTTCGTAGTTACATATTCATCACTTTCTAAAAAATTCTTTGAACATACAACGCTTCCTTGAGTCGGCTTGAAGAATTCTTCGGATCTCTGACGTGCTATGACTGATATCCATTCTCCACACCTAACTGGATCTCGAGGAAAGCTAAAAAATAAAAAATAAAATCTCACATCTTATTACATGCACATTTTCAAAATTAAAGCAATAAAATGTTATTATAATATTTAGAGAAACAATAAAGAAGTCTCATTAAACAAAAAAACAATCAAACTTAAATAATAAAAAAAATTAAAAACAATAACGTCTCCAACAAATGGAACAGAGTCAACGCACATAATTCTCGAACAATCATGACTTACTTATTATGACTTAATTTAAAAAATGTTTTAGGGATTTCTTGACAAAATATAAGTATTTACAATATAGTGATAACAATTAAATAACGATAATATTAATACATACCGAAAATAGGAAATTCCATCCTTTTTTTAGGGTCCTGGATGTGTGATTTTTACACTTTTTATACGAGCACTGAGGCATGTTTGCCGTCGGAGTATTCGAATGTGCTTTTTGTCACTGATTGTGTATCTGGGTTTTTATTAGTGATCGATGGTTAATATTAAATAATCACTTAACAATAATAATAATAAAACAAAATAAAATTTCCTCCTTCATAATATTGCTGTGCCCATCAGGGTCTATAGAGATACCATAAAACTATGTAACACCTTTTGTAACCTATGGAATGCAATAAAGTTATTGAGTATTGAATATTAAAAACGACTAAAAAAAACTGCGTTTGCCATCCCGCTTGCCAAGCGTAGCAACTTTGGCAAATATCTCCTATAGAAGGCAATCTATAGGAGAGACGTATGTTCAGAAGTAGATTATTAGGCTGTAACGAAAACTGATTATCTTTAGCCTGTTTATATATCAGCTCTCTGGAGACCAGTATATTTTACTTTTAAATAAAGAACACATGGAGACCAAATGACCAATAATGTATTTTAATTTCAAATATAGAACACAAATCGATATTAACATTTGAAATACGCATCGATGAATTATAATTGCGGCCATGACGCAAAACAAAATTTACGTACAGTCGATGATAAAAATATATTCGCGTGTAGCGGATGGATGCGTTCCGCTTCTCTGGCGACAACACTTTCCCGTTCGAGTGTACGTAGGAGTTAATGTACCGTGTTTTACATGTGATTGAGTTTTAATTGACGTACTGTGACTTCATATCTTCAAATATTAACATGTATGATATATGTTAGGGTATTAATATAGGGAATTAAGTATTTAATGTTATTTAAACGATATACTAGTTGTTACCTCGAACTTATGACATTCTTTAGTTCACTTAAAATTATCAATTAATACCAGCGTAAAATAGCAATTTAATGCTGCTGTATTTCGTATGGTGAGTGTAGCGAACCCGAGAGCTTTATTACTGGAAACTAGTTACTCCATATTAATCCCCAGGGGTGACAACGCATCTGCATTTTGATTCTTAATCGAGGATAGGTTAAAATGTCTATGGCCACAGCATCCACTTACCATCAGCTGGAATGTGTGCTCGTTTGTCAGGCTTATTCTATTATCATGCATTACGAGAGCCTTCACTTAACATTAGGAGAGGGGTATAATCGTTTGCCCTGTCTTCTATAAAAAAGTTAGAATGTGGATATTATGGCTGTGTTCTTTTACTCGTGGTTATGACACCGTATCCAAGCGTAACATTCCTATAATATAAGCGTTATATTACACGCGCACACTGTAGCTAAATATATAAAAATTGTGCTAAATTGTATTACAATGTGAGTGTAGTTTTTTTTTAATTATTTTGGCACTAGTTCCAAGTTTTTCAGCCAAAACTAATGTATCAAACACCGTAATACATCAATCAATGTATAAATACGTTAGTAAATTTCTTCAAAATATATTGATGCGTCACATTGAGATATTGATGGCAGCTTAAGCCATTGGACATTCAATGACGCACCTTGTAGCACTTGTTTTATCGTTTTCAATAAATATTCACTTGAAACCATTATTTAAACAATAATATTGAAACAGTACTCTGCTATCGGCGGTCAAGTTCCCTCCAGTGTAGTGCTTACTTATAAATTATAGTGACAAACGTTCACCTGATCATAAGTGGCTACTACCATCTATGGACACCTGCAGCAAACTTTAAACAAGGAAGGCTACAGATTAGTCCTGTGTCGATCGCGATTGATAGAATCTTTTTGATTCGATTGCAACCTATACACGAGTGATCGAATCATGATCTCTAGAAGATTCGATCTTATTTGACCTGATTTCAAGGTGACAAGACAAACCAAATTCTACTTTTTTGCATATTTTTACATACATATAATCGATCGAATAGTGCAGTCAATCACACAAACACGTAATAAACAAAATGTCTTCTGTCTCCTTCGTTTACACACAATTCAACCAATAAACAAATCATAGTGTTTATTATTACTATTATAGCACACGTTTAGCATTCTTCATTCGGTCATACAAAGTATACAAACGAGCTGCGACCCAAATGATCGAAACGATCGAATCTTTTTAACTGGATCACCATACGAGTGGGTCATAATCGACCCGGGTTACGAGAAATAATCGATCGACACAGGTCTACTACAGATGCTTCGTATCATTATATTATCTTTTACACAATTGTTAGATGATCGATAAGGTCAAAATCATTCAGTAGATCAATTACCATAGTATTTTTATAAGATACTGGTGAAGAGCAGTGTAAAGAAATGAGTACTTAGTGAACTATACTTTATAGGTTAGAGTTATGAAATTAAAAATAAAAATTTGTTTAAGTAATCCTTTAAAAATTGATACATGACATAGATATGGAAGTAATTGGGATATTTTTAAGTGAATATATACTTGTGGCAGTTATAAAATGTAGCTCTTGCGCAGTACGAGATAGAACTTTAATATGATATGATATTACAAGTGATCAGGTGACGCTAAAACCAAGCCTAAACCATGCTCAAATTATTATAAGAACACACAATACACATATATATGCATTAAACCATTTGTGAATGACATACAGTTACATACAATAAAATGATTAACTCTAGTATTATAAAATTACAAAACTACATATTATATTACAAAACTGCATACCTAGTCGGGTCATAAGTTCTGTCAAAACCTTATTATTTAAAAAAATTGAATAATGGCTAAATGAACTTCACCGGTTTTAAAAACATAACGTTTGTGCTTGCAGAAAATAAAAAAGACATTAATTTCCACCAATTTTCAATAATGGAGTGATCGAAAAAAAGAGTAGCGGTTATCGCGTTGCACCGCTGTGGTTGCACGCCAGAAGAGATTTTGAATATTCTACAAAAATTGAAAATAACCCTACGATTTGTTTATCGCACTATCAAACGATTCACGGAAGATTCAAGCTTCGAAGATCGTAAGAGGACCGGCCGACCTCGTACAGTTAGGACACCCGCGATCATCAAAGCAGTGAAGGCGCGAATCCAACGAAATCCTATTCGTAAACAAAAAATCTTAGCTCTTCATATTCACGGACAAAAGATTGATCAATGAAGACCTAGAACTACGAGCTTATCGTAAGAAGACCGGATATTTTTTGAATAATCGTTAGAAAAAAATTAGGCTGGATAGATCCCGAGCTTTGTTACGGCGTTACGTAGGAAAAAATACAACGAAATTTTGTTTTCGTATGAAAACATTATCAACATTGAAGAATATTATAAAAAACAAAATGATAAAGTGTACGCCCACAGCAGTGAAGAAGCCAGCACGCGTATTCCGAGGGTTCAACGAGCACATTATCCTTCGTCACTAAAGGTTTGGCTTGAAGTCTCATATTCAGGCTCAACTGAGGTGTTTTTCTGTGAAAAAGCTGTAAAAAGCCAGTGCCGAGGTATACCAAAACACCGTCCTAACAAACATGGTTGAACCTCTTTCACAAATGAATTGGATATTCCAACAGGACTCTGCACTAACTCATAGGGCACGAAGTACGCAAAAGTGGTTGACCACCCATGGAATTGACTTTATCGGACATGAAGACTGGCCCTCTTCTAGTCTCTATTTAAGCCCATTGGATTATAAGATATGGCAACGTTTGGGGAAGAAAGTCTGCGCTAAGCCCCATCAGAATTTGGAATCTTTCTGAGCATCTTTGGCTAAGGCAGCGACAGATTTAAATATGTATGTGGTGCGTGCTGCGATTGATGATTGGCCGCGTCCATTAGGGGCGATATTCAAAATAGGGGAGGGCATTTTGAATAATGTAAATAAAATTGTATTCTAAATCAAATTACTTTTCATTAAATATATAATTTCTATATAATTATCAAAAAGTGTATCATTAATTTAAAAAAAAGTTTTTGACGGAACTTCTGACGTGACTAAGTATACAGTCCCATGCGTCGGATTTATTTTTGACTGACTCCTCGTTCGCCATGGCATGGACTTGAATGATGTGCGCAAAGAAAATTGTAGCCAAGTAGACATGATAATTGGCAATAAATTTTGACAGTTGAAACACATAACACAGACAATGGAAATTTATAACGTACAAAATTTGACCTCCTTAAACCTCGATAACTTTATTTAATAAAGCTTTAAAAAAAGGTTTATAATGATATTAAGAAATTTATGGATGATATTAAAACCTGGAAGTGACGCGATCGCTACCAATCTTATTCGTTTTGTGTTTTAATTGTGTGATATGTATAATTGTAAAATGTGATTTTTTTTAATTCTCTCTGTGTTTTCTAGCTGGTTCTTCCCAGGTCAGAGGTATTACCCGTACCAGTAGTAAATTAAGCATAAGAGTGACTTTCAATAAGTATTATTATTATTTATAATCTATGGTGATTTCAAAAAGTTTCTGTTTCTGTTTAGAAGTCAGTACATTACTGTACACGGAAATTCTAAAGAGTATAACTTTTATAATACCTACATTTTCATATTTTAAAGCAAGTGAAGTGCACACATCACGCACACACATTTAGTGTGCTACAACCATTATGCTTGCGTATTCGGAATAACGCAGCGATAAATTAAAAACCAAATCAGTGTTCACCGCACGAGGTACAATCACAAATTTATTACAGGACAACAAATGAATGCGGCGCGTTAAATTGAACGATAGCACTTTACCGCTTGATTGTGCACGAAAATGTCCTTTGCGTTTTTTCTAGGGAAACAATTTAATTTAACGCGCAAAAATAATATACTGCTAGTGAAATAAAAAGTTTTGCATGCAATAAAAACGGCAAAGACCGCTATATTGTACGTGAAGTCATAGCGCAGTGAGTGTCACTTAACATGACTCCAAAGTATTTTATAATTTTCCATACGTGTCAGTTTTGTCAAAACGTTAGCCTTTACCGATGAGCACGTGATAAATCAACCTTTAAAAATTTTATTAATAATTACAGCGTTGTTGATTGCCGGCTCTGCGGATCGAAATTGGCTTGATAATTTTACTTTTGTGTAATATAAAAATTGAAATATAGTATTTTAACAGCTCAATAAAGTTTATGTTTGACCAGCTTCATGAAGAAAAAATGATTGAGATCTAAATAATGATTTCACATATTTATGTTAATACTGCAAATTTAATTGAAGCTAATTATATAATTTTAACTTTTATATATTTTTAATTTTTGACGTTTTGAATGCTTTGTAAAATTCATAAGCACAAGGGGTGTCCGGCATCCTGATGTCGTAATTAATTACGGCTACCTTTAATTTTAAATAATACTTAAACTAAGTCAACCCTAAGTATGGAGCCTATTGAGTATTCGTAAATAGCGTAGTTAAATTACTTTTATTTCTGTAAGATCTAGAGGTGGTATGATTAACACCTAGTAAAGTTACTTTTTTAATAAAACTGGAATGACAAAAGTACTTACAGACCATATTTTGGTAAGGGGCTACTGTAGTTCTCGAACACATGCAGTCAACCTCAATCAAAGAAGGCTAGTCACCTGTGAGGACTAAGATGTGATACCCTACAGATTATAATTACAGTCTCTCTTTATTCATCAGCACGAAACACAGCAGTACAATCACTGCTGTTTGCCAGCAGGAATGAGTGTCGGCACAAGAGTGTGGAACCTACCCAGGAGGACTCATAGGCAGAAAACCACCTGGTACAAAATACATATTTTTTATAGAATAAGGAAAATTGACTGTGTGCTCGTTTGTCACAAATGAGCACTCAGTCCATCTTCCATTACAGCCTTTAAAAATCCACTGCTGCAAATAAGCCTCCCCTGAAGATTGCCTCATAGGAAGGATTTTGCCATAGTTGCCACGCTTGAGAAGCGGATTGGCAACCGCAGTTTTTTCCAGTCCACCTAATGGCAGTGGATAATGTGCACAATGGACATTTACATTTATTCTCGATTAAGAATCAAAATGTAGATGCTTTGGCAATACTGATAATTAAGATAGTACGCCTCGTATCCAGATAAAATATATCTCCGGTTCTCTTTACTCACCATACTAAACACAAATCAAAATAAATCATTTATTGCATGGATGAGTGAATGAATGTACTTTATAGTACAGTACAAAAAATATACAGATAACATAAAAATAAGCAGATTAAGGGTACATATTTACAATTTGGCGCTTATAGTTACATAGCGATCTCTTCCAGGCAACCAAAGGTGTAAAAGAATAAAACAATGAAAACTACATAGGTAGGTGGTGCAATATAATAGTACCTATGCGATATGTAGACTATATACGCAATAAAATAACATATAAATAAATAATACATTAAATTATATAAATGGATTAAATACGATAAATTAGATGGAAAACGTTAGTAACAGACTTTCTTTTTATTTTGGTCAAATATTTCATATTATGATAAAGTTAACTATAAGAATAGTGATGCTAAATGGGTCGCATGTGTCACAAATCATGGATTTCATGATTTGAGTAATAATCATTTGCTATCAAAATCAAAATCATTTGCTATGAAATTAATGTCAAAACCTATTAATTATAAAATGAAAGTCAAAGCAATATATTGACGCAGTCATATATCTATAATTAGTCACACCGAAATGCACTAATTCATAATTTCTCAGTTAAATACTCTTACACCGTATAATAACATTCGTACAGCAGTGCAGTGGCATTAATCTGGGGGCACGGCAGTGCCCCCGCCAAGTCGAGCAAAAAAGCGGCACGGCCGTACCATCTTTTTTCGAAGCAATTCAGGCCATTTTCGACCCCTTATAACTTCGTGATCAATAAAACTAGAGGCAATTTATATATTTAAAATATAAAAGACTTTTAACATCGATATGGTCATTATAAAATGTTGTTGGGTTAGCTAATTACGTAATAACTTAAAACAGAAGGACTCTTAAGTAGGAACTGAATAAATTAACCGACTTGGTATTACATGGATCTCACAACTTTTTACAGTAGAAGAACTGAGTTGCGAGACTTGGTTTTTTTTACAAGTTATGTTTTTAATGGTATTTACTATTTTACCCTGGTATTTTTTAAAAAAAGAATATTAACAATGCTATAAACGTTACTAATCACCAATTAATTTTTTGGCCCGACCCGGGATTCGAACCCAAGACCTGATTATCAGCTGTCACACTACTACAACCACTAGACCAACGTAGTAGGTATATATTAAATTACATCGGAAAAGTCTTACGGTAATTTATAATAGCATTTGTCATTGACTGTTCTTCTTTATCGATAGAAATCCAATCTAATATTTCAAAATGCGATATATTCAAAAAGTCGCCAGCACTTAATCAAATTTTAAATCTGTCAAAAGCAAAGGACTAATAAATTAGTGTGGAAACGAAAACCGTTTTCATCCAAAGCTAAAACGCTTTATTTAAAGTTAAAGGCGTTTGACAGTCAAGAAATATTAGGAGTGCATTTATCATGGCTGCAAAGAGTGTTTAGACGGTGGCGTTGTATGCTTGGAAACGCTAGACCCCAAAACAGGCAGTTTTCCAAAGCTATGTATAATGTTCAATTCAATGAAACAATCGCACAACTACTACGAGCCCACTTGGGACAGCAACTGTACAGTAGCGGATAAGGAAACTAGAGATAGGGAGCAGCATTTTTTTTTAATTAGATTCTGGTAACTGCAACGTGATTACCATAATAATATAGAACCTTTTATTAGCCTTAAATTAGAGCTAATTACCGTTTTCTTACTGAAAATTCATAAAAGTACGAGCAAATAGTTTAACCTAAATATATATACAAAATAGATTGTGTGTGTGTGTGTGTGTGTGTATATATATGTATGTGTGTGTGTGTGTGTGTGTGTGTGTGTGTGTGTGTGTGTGTGTGTGTATATCTCTTCTTTTTAATATATACAAATTACGTGTCACGTTGTTTGTCCGCGATGGACTCCTAAACTAGTTAACCGATTTTGATCAAATTTGCACACCGTGTGCAGATTGGTCCAACTTAAGAGATAGGATAGTTTTTTGCCGATGAGCCACAATTTTTTTTGCGAATTTAAGGATTTTTAATAGAACACATTGTGTGTATTGTGTATGTGTGTTCATTTCATGTGTGTTCTTCATTATGAATCCTATCAGGCAGACAAACTCCAAGTACAGCCAGAAGTGAAGCAACACATCTCAGAAACATATTCATCACCATACTCGTCATTGATAGCAAGTTCTGGTTGTTTTTTTGTTGCAAACACTTTTGTTTTGTTCAGAAATTCATGAAAAGAAAAGATCACACAAAAAAGATACACTTCGAATGCCGTAGATTCACCGCTCCGTCACAGTTGGACTTACCTAGTCGGATAATTTGTCCTATACAATTCCAGGAGGTACAGCTATTTTCTTAATTAAAGATTTAAAAAAATGACACCATAAATAGTCTTTGATCCTCAATTTAAATAACGCCACATTAATAAAGCATCTGCAGACAAAACCGGGGTAGGTCGCTAGTCGACAATATATTATATGAGATAGATTGAATGAAAATATATATGATCATATGATTGAGCTTATAACATCTGAAAACCTAATCATAAAGCTCATTGCACTAATTACAGTTTAAATCCAATCTAGATAACAACGGTCCCAGTTGAGGAGTAATATAAATCAACTTAAAGAGTGCGATGGGCAGAGAAGATGTCCGTATAAAGGTCCTGATATTTATTTTGCTGCTGTAACAACATTTATATTAAGAGACTGTTAGACTGGAAAGGTTTATTTTTTTTTCCTCAATATCAATCAAAGACAAACCATAAACACGATTTTTTTATTATATTAAAAAAGGGCTAATTTTAGTAAGATCTAAACTTTTGTGTAGTATTCGTGTAAATGTAAGATATTATTTTATGAAAACTTTTACACTGAATCAATATATTTAATATAAATAACTAGTAATAACATTAGAGTTAAAGAAAATTTAAACAATTTTTTATAGAAGGGTGCAGGTATACGACATATAAAGTAAGAAAGAAGAACAAAGAAGAAAATAAATAATAAAAAAGAAAGCAAAAAGAAGAAAATAATTGTATTCTTGGCTTAATATGCAGCCAATAGCTTTTTAAAATAACAGCAAACTAAAAAATAACCAACAAACATATTGATGAGGTTAAATGAAAACTATATTCAAAAATATATATGCATATAAAGAAAACTTTAATATTGAAATAACTGACTTCTATTAAGCTGAGGGATTCCGTGCCATTAAGACATAAATAACTATTTATAAGAATTTTGTCTGTCAGTTGTCGCTAAACTGATATAGCTGAAAAAGTTTTTGGTATTAAATGATACTAATTTTACAGATTTTATCGTGTTCAATTTTCACTTTTTAATTCCCTACGTTTCGGGTGCTTCAGAACACTGTATACTGGTGCATACTGTAAGCTTATTATTTGCGTACAATCGGAAAAGATTAATACTTTAAAACTGAAGGTAGCCGGGTTAACTATGACATCGGAATGTCTCACCTCAGTCCCTCCCCGTGACCATGAGTACTGTAAAGTATCCGAAACGTCGGGAATAAAAAATTCAAAATTAAACGCGTCAAAAACCGGAAAGTTAATTTAATTTAATGAGTAGTATTCGCGTAAATACGTAAAGTTTAATGAGTAGTGTTCGCGTGAATATGAAAGCCATTATGGTCTTTGGTATATTAAATCTAAATAACACCACATTTATAGATCCTATTCAGATTAAGCCAGAATGGTTCTATAGATATTCATAAGAGAAATGAAAAGTCAAATAAAAAAAATACAAACAACTACTCGAATAAAAAATGACATAAGTCGTGCAATAACGTAACATCAAAGAGGAAGAATAAAAGTGATTAACGCGTCATTTTTTTCTTATTTCTCATGCCAGGAAAAAAAGAAACGAGAACAATAAGACGGGTCAGTGGGGCGACTGTATTCATGGCAGTGTACCCTCATTTTCTCGTACGGCTTCTAAGACGAGACGCAACTGGAGCAACAACTTCTTAAGAACAGCGCGTTTGTGTTTTTCTTTACTAAGTACATACTCGTCGCTACTTAAGTGTCAGACGACATTGTTATTCCAAGTTACTTTGACATAATATAACTTAAGCTCTCACACCTGTCATCCAGAGAGGTAGGCAGAGAGTATGGACTTTAATACAATCCCGACACATCTTACTCCCTTCTTACACATCCACATTATCTCCGCGCAAATGTCTGTCGGTTATGTGTATAGTCTTAATTTGGCCCATCTTCAATATATCACCAATTTAGTAAGCAAACTTCCGTCTAGCAAATCCAATGTCGGTCGGTACCCTACTACTTATCTCTGCAACATACATTTGTTTGTCACTCTTTCCTCATTAATTATGTCTATGTATCCAAAACAAGACAGCATTACTTTTTTAAATTTTAGTCACAACATCTTGCAAACCACACTTTTCACTTATCACACAGTTTCTAACAGTCAACATTAACTTTTTTATGGTATAAGGGTGATAAACGAGCACACAGTCCACCTGATGGTAAATGGATGTTGTGGCCCATAGATCTCGCCGTAATACCTATCTACATTTTATCCATCCAGAATCGTAGTCACCCCTGAGGAATAAGATGGAATGCCTCGTTTCCAGTAAAAAAAGGTCTTCGGATATCTACACTCACCATACGAAACACAATTATGTTACTATATTACGATAATATTCTGTTACTTGCTAATTAACATACTTGTTAATTAACTTTTTTACCATACGTAAACATAATTCAAGCTGCCGAAGAATATTAGGCAGTTTTTAACATAGGTCAAGTGTGATATCCCTATGCAAGATATAGGAGTGTACAAGTTTGTTTGTGAATGTGGTGTCTCTTACATATGACAAATTAAAAGACCAATAAAAACTTGCGTTAAAGTTGTTTTATACTTCCCGGAGCGTCGATTGTACACGCATTTCTGATGTGTACAATCGACGCTCCGGGAAGTCTGGTGTCTGTGAATATATACGGGACCACCCCCGTCATTACATCTGATTTATTAGATCACAAATCCTCGTTAAAGATCACCCAATCCTTCCAAGAATGATTCGTGAAGCTATTGAAATTAAAAAAAACATCCTAATTTCAAAAGAGAAGATTGCTGAGTGCTACCTGGTGCTACCATTTCCTTGGGATTCTATAATTAATAATATTAAATTCCAACCCAAGCATACAACTGCAAGACTTTAAGATAGCGCTGTGGCTTAGGAATGAGTTACAGCTAAGGACCGCGGGTTCGAATCCCGCACGGAACAAGTATTTGTATCACCTACAAGTAATTTTTCCGTGTCTGCATGTTTGTCCTTGTGAAATTTATGTTTGTAAACTGCCCCTACTACACAGGAGGAAATCTTAGTGTTCCTAGTAGTAGTATCCTATCCTGGTAGTATCCTAACGTATTTAAAATATATATAATTACACCTAATATGCCCTAAGGCATATTAAAGCACAAAACTAATAAAATCTTTTACAATATACTAAGATCAATCAGCCGTACAAAATTTGCAAAGAACATGTTAGTAAGTTTGTCGTAAGGTACTATAAGCGTGGTAGCTATGGCAAACTGCAATTTTCCTGGTTCATGGGCAGCGCTGGTCACTTACCATCAGGTGAGCCGCATGGTCGTTTGCACCCCCATATAAAAATATTCCCTTTATAAGGCTATCTACGGGTAAACATATATTTAAAAGTAGACTTTTGAAAGGATGTAATGGATGAAAATGTATAAACAAATTATACTTTCAATGCCGTCCAATTAACTTCAATTTCATTTCTGACTATAACTTTATTTATCAACCAAACCGAATTTATGTTTCCAACCAACACAAAGGTGCATAGTGATTAAATTCAATAATTTTAAATTTGTCATGTGAAGCAACAGTAAATACATTTATTTAAGAGTGCACAGATACAGAGTTTGTGCGTGGCAGAGTCATGCTACAGTTACATTATAGTTGTAGCACAAATTAGTAGGCTTGCTAGCTTGCTGTGTTTCGTATGGCGAGTGTAAAGAACCGGAGACGCTTTTTTACTGGAAACGAGGCATTCCATCATGGTCCTCAGAGCATTTTGATTCTTAATCGAGGATAGGTGTAGATGCCTATGGGTTACTGCATCCACTTACCATCAAGTGGTCAGCCCGTTTGTCAGCCTTATTCTACGAAAAAAAAAATGTCATAAGAAGCAGGAATCCCATTCATATAAGTTTAAATAATACTACTTCCAAATAATTTTTATACGAATAATCTTATATCGCTGTGTCTGTTAAATCATGACATTTTGAATTGACAAGGGTTACCAGAGACATTACAAGATCACTCTAAAATGAACGTTAATATCTTAAAATGCCGATTATAAGAGCTTTGAACTAGAAATCATGACACAGTTAAAGATATTAGCGATTTTTATAAAGATAATGATAACAGATAAGCACAGAGTCCACATATTGATACAGTTCTTGATGAGCGAGCTTTACATGTAGTTGAGCGTGCGAGTGATCATTTGCAAGCGTGCCGTCACTTTTGTCCTCACACACATGCTTTTACAAGAAGCTCTGCATTTTGCATTTTTACACCGAATCGAGGATAGATGTAGATATCAATGAGTTACTGCACCCACTTATGGTAAGTGGACTGTGTATACGTTTGTCACCCTTATTCTACGAAAAAAAAATGTCATAAGGCGCAGGAAATCCATCCATATAAGATTAAATGATATTATTAAATTACACGCGTTTACCACAAGTAAAGCCCGCTCGACTTCGTGAATTGTAAGGACTTTTAAGTGCTGCTCAAATGGTGGCTCATTTAGTTAGTATTGTACAAGTAATTTAATGATTGTTTTATGATATTTAGTTCTAAGGGATAATAAATAGAACTAACATATTAAAAATAACGAAAGTCCTATCATTACGAGTAAAGAAAAATTAAAAGAAAGCGATTGAAAATGGATTCTTGGTTCACAGGCTACACTATTATAAGACTTAATATATATGTCAATGTCAAATGCACCTATAATCTATCATCGATTTGGAATCAAAATGAAGATGCATCCCTTAGGGCTAAGCTTGAATGATTCCACCAGTAAAACGGTTCACATGTTTTCTTCATTCATAACACGATAGACATCAGCATATATGATATATATATATATATATATATGCATATAATTTACGCTGAGTATTTTTTAAAGTGAATGAATATACATTCAGTGTGTACTTTACCTTTAAAAGTAGATTCAGTGCGTTTAAAAAATGACATTTGACTAACGACATTATTTTTATGTTAAATGAATAAATAAATTTCATTTCATTTCAATATACCATCTTTATCAACTGTATGTCGGGTAAATTTTTTATAAAAATCTCCCAAAAAATTGTCAACGTAACACTTAGTGTATTGCTAAAAAAATTGTCTAAAATTCTTACAAACAATGATTTCCTTTTATTTGATACTGGCAAATAAATAAAATAAAAATTATTAAATTTAATCAGACCAAAAAGTATGTAGAGCCGTTGAGAACTAAAAGTTTTTATATTAGAACACTGACGTGAATAGGGTTGTGTGAGAAATTTATTGAGGATTTTTTCTTAAGAATAATAAATAATTTTTTCCTCAGCGGACAGTCCATATATCTAAGCTAAAGTTTATCCCATTGTTGAGATGTGTTTGCGTTTGTTGTTCCGTCTGCGGTTGCAACTCATCGTGTACTCGAAACAGGGACAGTTTATTTGTGGTACCGAGAGTACAAACAAGTGTACGTACACTGTAACGTCATCTAACCGCGAACGTCGTGATAAATGCAAGTGGTATCGTAACTAATCTCACTGAAATGTGTTTCACATTTCTAAAACTTAGGAATAGTAAGAATCTCATAAATAGGTCATAAATAGACGTCAATTGAAAAAATGCTTAAAACTACTCCCTCTATCTTAACTCAATGACAATAGAAACTGACTGGTATAGGTGATTAATACTTAATTTAAGTAAGCGACAAACAAAGATTAAGTAAGTTAAATGAGTCGGTGGCGACCTTGTCATAGTTTCATCTTTAAATAACATTTTTTCTTTTTTATTGGATAGGGTGACAAACGAGCACACAGTTCACCTGATGGTAAGTGGCTGCTGTGGCCCATAGACTTGTGGCCCATAGACATCTACATCTACCCTCGATTACGAATCAAAATGCAGGTGCGTTTTCACCTTTGAGGACTAAGATGAAATGCCTCGTTTCCAGTAAAAAGAATCTCCGGTTCTCTACACTCACCATACGAAACACAGGAGCATTAAGCTACTATTTGACGCTGGTATTCTGTGAGAGCGTGGTCCTTCCCCGGTCGAACCAACCCATTCGTGAGCACGATTGTAGCCAACTATACTTCTAATATAACTGCAGCATGGCTCTATCACGTATATAAATCATGGACAATTAACAGCTTTTTTTTCGTATCATATATATAAATTCATTTTCATATCGTACCGTGTTCGTCCACCTAAGCACAAATAACATTTTCGATTTCTTCGTATATAAATACGAAGAAATCGAAACGAAGGGTATTGACGTGGAAGCCATAGGACGATATGCAAGTAAAATGGATTGGTTTTCCTTTAAAAAAATTGTGATAATATTGATGATATGGTAAATTGAAATTATACTTTGTTGATAGTTAGCAACGACACCAAAAACATCAGTGTACTTAAACGAAGAAGGAGTAAAGATATTCTTGTCTCACCTGAAAATCCATTCAAAATAAAATTAAAAACGTTTATTATCCACTAAAATCTTTTTAAATCGTGAAAGTTATACAATAATCTATGATGGATGGTGAACACCGAATATTATACAGATGATGATTTTCAATGTCATTCATGTAGTGATTATATACTCTTTGGTCATTCACAGAGTCTAACAAAGGGAGTTTTGGCGGGAACTTGGCCGTAGACGGATTGTCGCTCCTGTTTTGTCGCTTGAATAATAGTTTGAAGTGAATTAAGTGTCCGCGCGTGTGAACTATTAGAGAAAACAACGAAACAAGTGCTTTGATGTCGATATAAACCTCAAGTTATTTTGATCGCTTGGGCGCCTTATGAACTTGAGTGGCTGTCGTCATCAACTGTCCGCTAGGTTGAGCTGTCGTCAAAATCTCCCAAGGGCTTCGCAATGTGACGCATCAGCATATTTAAATGTATTTAAAAATTGTACGGCGTATACATATAATTTATGACAAATTACAATATAATTTACGCTTTATGCTGGAGTCAGCAATAGCTACGGCAAGATGAGAGTTTCTGAACCGAATAGAGAAGTTGCATGGTTTTTTTTAAAGAGTACATACATTTATTTAAAAAAAAATTACAATTATTTTTTCATGCAATTTTACGATTAAAATGGTTTTTCGGAAATATAAATTCAAATGCCAGCGAAGTCATGATATCGCTTTAGTAACAGCTTGGTGAAATGCTAAAACACTCAAGTTTACGTTGCCAAAATTAAAAAAAAAACATTGCGTAATCGTGTCATATATACTTTGTTATGACACATGGTAATCCGAATTTAGAAAAATACAATAGTACAGCATAATTGCGACACTCACAGCCTAATCGGATAATGAATATAATGACGTCACAACCAATCACAAGTCTTTTTTCTCCATAAACTATTTTTATTAGTAATTAATAAAAAATGAAATTATTAAAAAAATATTTAAATAGACTTATAATTAATTATTTTGTCATTTGTATATAAATTTGTGGCAAAAAATTTATGCAACTTCTCCATTGGTGTTATATTGAATATGGGTGAAATTAAGAGTTTCTTGAACTGCCGAGCATGTAAATAGGTATGCGTGGCTTTATGAACGTGAAAGAAGCGACTCTGCTTACCTCTTTCGGTGATAGGCGTGATAGCTTAAGTTATGTTATATTTATGTTGCTGTGTTTGCACTCACGTACGGCAAGGGTTTGATATAGATATAAAATAATCGTTTATTCATTCATTCATTTGTCAGAATTCTACGCATAAATTTTACAAATAGAGTAGTCAAATCTTTATTTGAATCTGGTAGTGCATTAGACCCCGATCTATATCTAGACCAATTTTTGTACTACCAACTTTAAGTAAAGTTTTAGAAAAAATATTTTACATTAGATTTTAAGTTTTTTTTTTAAATATAAATAGTTTCATATAAGTCAATTTGGTTTTACAAGCGGTCGCTCAATAACGACGCCGGAGTTAAGCTTATAAAACATATTTTTTGTGCATGGGAGAATTCAGAGGATGTTTTGGGTAAGTATATTTTGTGACCTTTCCAAGAGCCTACGATTGTGTTCACCATGATACATTACTCAGGAAGCTACAGTACTGTGGTTTCAAGAACACAGCGCTTGAACTTATTATTTCATATTAAGGTAATATAATGCAGAAAATTAGTATCAATTATAAAAGTTCTGATCGCCCGTACAAAAGGGCACTTCAAGGCTCACATCTTGGCCCATTCCTATTTTAGTGTATATAAACGATTTACCGTCCCTTGTAGGGGATAATTATGATATAGTATTATTTGCTGATGATATTTTCTTGAGTAATAAACTTAGACGTCAATCATTTAAATGTGACGAAGTGAATAATTATATATAAAAATTAGTTCATAATTATAGTTCAATGTTAATAATCTACATTTAAACGGCAATAAAACTAAATCTATTAAATTAACAATAACAAATGTTAAAAATCGGGATAACAGTGTGTTTTAAATGGTGAAGAACTAAGCCCTGATGAATTCTCTGGTTTTTCTTGGCATCACTCTGGACGCAAAGCTTCTGTGGGGCCCATATATATCGAAACTTGATTGGTAATTAACCACTGGGAATGAGGTGGTCGCTTCCAACCTGGTATTCTAAAATAAATTTTGTAGATAGTTTGTAACCATTAATGTTACTAAATTTATTTTTTAAATAGTACCACTGGGTATTTTCTGGATAGAGGTTTTTTGCGAATCAATGGTAAAGTAAAAAATGTCTTACAATAAGAATTACATGTGATCTATATTGAATAAAAAAATTATCATATCCTATTCTATTCTACCGTATAGGATGCATCATAGAGTGAATATTTGTCATAGTTGCTTTGGCAGAAGGATTAGAAACTGTAGTTTGTTTTTTTTTTAAATTTATGTATGGAAGACATGGCTGTTCGTCTCCTGTTTCAATTTCCCTCTCCCTCGATACACGGGGTATCGGATTCTCTTACTCCACCATTACATGGTACTGTCAAAATGTTAAAGATTACAATTTACATCATAAAAACTATGATATTTTATAGTTGTGTCACGAACGGGTAAGCTTGGCCGTGGAAGGGCCACACTTTCATAGAATACCAACGTAAAATAGCACCTTAATGCTGCTGCGTTTGAAGACTCTTTTTTACTAGGATCGAGGCATTCCATGTTAGTCTTCAGGAATTACAACGTTTCTGCATATAATTCTTATTCGAGAAATAATGTAGTAAGTGTCTATGAGCCACAGCATTCACTTACTATCAGGTAATCTGTGTGCTCGTTTGCAAATCTTATTCTATAATAAAATCTCAATAGCGGAGTTGGACAGGATTGAATGGACTGCGTTTGAAATTGCCACATGGAACTATCTTCTGGTATGGGTGGTTTTATATATATATATATATATATATATATATATATATATATATATATATATATATATATATATATATATAAAGTACACCAACGATTGTTACAACAATGCAGAAATAGTAAACACACATCACTTATATACTAATTGTACAATCAATTGAAGGTATACACCACATTCTTCAAAATACTAAAATGTTACCAAGAAAAAAACAAAAAAAAATACAAAAACTTAGAATAGGACAAAACAATATTATGAAAGTATATGAAACAATGACTTAAACCTAGTTACTTAAATAATGTATCGTTTACTGTGGCCTTAAACTCAGTTAAAGACATAAAATTAACATCTATTGACCCTCCGCACTTGTTATATAGTTGGGAAATTCTGGAAACCGGTGAATTGGCTCCCAAAACTGCTTTTGCGAAATGGACGAGAGAGAGGTTCGATGGGCTTACGAGGCATTCGTGACGGAACTTTAAAATTAAATTTTAAGGTGTATATATATATATATATATATATATATATATATATATATATATATATATATATATATATATATATATATATATATATATATATATATATAATGTGCGAGCAAATGACTATATTTATACTGAAATTTACCCAAAATTCACACTGCGTTCGCCAATTATTAAACCTCAATTGAAAAAACAATTCTAATTTGTAACAAGTCATCACGTCCGCCGCAAAACCAAATTTACGGGGTATTACGAAATAATAAATGAGATCACAAATAAGCGGACAGTAATTCGTTTTGGATTTATGTGATAGTGAGAGGTAATGTTTTGTTCGTTACAATTACTACGCATTGGCAGTTTGATAATAAGTGAAATAGGTTAATCACCGCTGCATTTCCACGTATATTTTAAGTGAAAAATTCTTTAGAACCATTGTGATTCGAAACAAAAAAAGCGACACTAAAAAAGAGACAAAAACACATCTGTAGTCTTACTTAAATTTATGCAAACACTACATATTGAATAAAACTATATTTACGGATTTTATCGCGTTTAATAACTTATTTTTAATACCCAACGTTTCGGGTGCTTTACAGTCAAATTCAGATTGAAGTTTGCAGTCTGTGAACATGTTTAAAATCATCCACACCATTACATTAGATTTGATAAACCACAAATTCTCGCAAAAGAACACCGATTCCTATTAGGGAATTAAGGATACGCAAGGAAAGGATTAATGATACGCGAGAAGATAGATGGGTGCTGCCATTTACTTGGTATCCTATAATTAACAAAATTAAGCCCAAACGCAAGCATACCACTACAAGATTTCAGGAAACTATAGGCCGTTCTGCGTAGATCGGACAAAAATATTCAAATATTTATATATATTACATAACATAACATAAACACTCACGCCTGTCACCCAGAGGGGTAGGCAGAGACTACAGACTTCCATATAGACTTCCATACTTCTAATCATAATAGGAATTTATGGATTATAATAACCCCTGGGAAGGGTGATCGCTACCAAGCTATTTCTAATTTGTCTTGTGTTGTTAATTGTAAACATGATTGTAAGTTATTATTTGAAAAAAAAAAATAGTCCCGCTGGGTTTCTTGCTGGTTCTTCCAAGGACAGAGGTTTTTTTTGCGAACCAGTGGTAAATGAAAAAAGTGACTTTCAATAAGTATTGTTTATAATATACGTTGAATAAAAAAGTTTTTGTTTCTGTTTCTGTGTCCTTTTCTAAAGGTTTCACTTCTATCGCGAGTAAACTGCACACATGTTTTTTATTTAGTTATTTCTTGTCATATTTACAATTCATAATATATATCACAGTACGGCTCATAGAGATTACAAAATATTTAAAACAATAAATTATTAAGATTTTGTGTGCTCGCGTAAACGCACGTGTGTGTGTGTGTGTGTGTGCGTGCGTGCGTGCGTGCGTGCGTGCGTGCGTGCGTGCGTGCGTGCGTGCGTGCGTGCGTGCGTGCGTGCGTGCGTGCGTGCGTGCGTGCGTGCGTGCGTGCGTGGTGTGTGTGTGTGTGTGTGTGTGTGTGTGTGTGTGTGTGTGTGTGTAAAAAATTGACGTATTTTTGTATGATTAAGGACAAAGGCGTACACAGTCCACAGTGTAGATGTTGTGGCCCGTAGACATCTACACTTATCCTCAATTAAGAATCAAAATTTAAATGTGTTGTCACCCCTGTGTACTAAGATGGAATGTCTCGATTTCAGTAAAAAGGGTCTCCAGATTTATATACTCACCATACAATACACAGCAGCATTACGCTGTTATTTGACGCTGGTATTCTGTGAGGGTGGTCCTGCCTTGGTCGAGCCGACCCATGCGTGCTACAACTATAAAATGCTGCAATGCCTTTTTTCAATCTACTACATATTATTTCAATGCTCAATTATAAGTTTCCGTAACAAAGTACATTGCAGAGTAAACTTCCAATTAAATACATAGAGAAGAGCATCCCGCTTCTGAATTGCAGTTTGTAATTAATAACATTGTGTCATACAAATGTACGCGTGTAGGTCCACTTTGTTGTAGTTGCATGAAATATTATGTGCCGGATTAATCACTTGTTGATATTTAATCCTCAATTCAGAAAAGAATCAAAATGCAGATATGTTGTTGTTGGCGACGCGCCTATAAGAATATTTCAATTTATTAAGTCAACCGATGACGAATAGCTTCTAAAAAACAAATTATCGAGCAACAATGTTCTAATAAGAAAATGCTTAGTTAAATCTTGAAGAAATGTCGAATTAATGATATGAAGGTCTTGGGTTCGACTCCCAGGCCGGACTAGTTTATTGTTTTCCTAAGTAATATCGCTCAATAAATTCATATAGGGAATTTTAAGATATAAATTATGTTACCGGATTGGTCCCCCGGTTGAAATCATCTTTCCAATGATGTAAATTTAAAAGAATAATTAAATAAAGTTAAAGATCGGATTTGTTCCCCGGTCGAGATGATCACTCTGTGCATAAATAGAATTAACGGAAATTTATTGCATAAGTATTGTCTTATATAAGTTTGATATGTTTTGTACGAAAACAAATGCCTATTTGCCATGATTGATTTATGAGAACATTCACTTATATTGTTATCTGATAAGAAACATGATAACTGATAAGAATCTGATTAGAAATAGTTTCCTACAGTTTGAAAATTGTGTAGATGCATTTATTCACCCAATATTGTTAAAATTGGTGTATATCAGACTTTCATTTTTTCTGATAGCCGAGAGCCGTGCAAACGTTAGTTGTTCAAATAGTGTGAGTTCATAGACGCACGCTGGCCACGCCTTTAGGAGGCCGAATATGTAAAAATTTAAATATTTGTAATTTCAGCAATTTATGTAAAAATTACTTGTAAAACATTTCAAGTTGATTGTACGTGCTAAAAAGGTGAATTCTGTGTTATTTTTATGTGAAAATTCCTGTGTATAAGTGAAATAATGATAGTTTTGTATAAGAAATTTAAAAGTGTTTTAATAGTGAAATAAATAGAGAAAATGTAAATTAAACTATTGTATTAGTTAACATATGTATAATTTCAAGTGGAAAACATTGTTTTAACTTTTTATGTTAAATATTTAAGAAATTTCGAGTTTGAACTTGTGAGTAAAATAGGCATATTTCATTTAATAAATAAAAGGTTTTTCGTGATATGAAAATGTAATGTATATCGTAGTGTAGATATTGTTTTGTGCTATCTATACAGATAAATTGTGTTGATGTATGACTTATGCAAATAAAGTAATTAAGTAAAACGTGAGAGAGTAATAGAACAAATTCATGTAATTGAGTTGCGCAAGCGCGCGAATGGCGCGGCTCACTTTCGCGTATAGCTCTGGGGTAGCTTAGTAAATGAGTTTTATTGCAATTCGTTCGGGAATCCTTCGGAAAAGTTCGTTAAGTTCGGGAATCCTTCGAGATAGTTCGGGGAAAAAGTTCGGAAATCATACCAGCAGTCAAGAAAAAGTGTAGGGAAGTGATTACTCTCTCACGGAATGATTTTTGAAGATAATTGCTGTTTTATTCCCAAGAAATTCATCCCTCAAAAATATATAGTCCACATCGAAGAATTAAGGCGTTGGGACCGGGACGACTTCGGAAGACCCGTAATCCCCGTCTGAATCTACTTGCTGAAAAGGAAGAGGTTATCGCCCTTGTGTGTTACTCCGTTGCGGAGATCACATACGTTGTTCCCGAACCCAACGTAGGCGTTATAGGAGGCCGGATCGAGAGAAGCCTCGATTCCTCCCTTCTGTTTCTTAGTTGAACGTTTGAATAAGCTGGGTTCCTTTTCAATTGGTCCTTCGCGGCCGGATTGAGAGGACGCCCGAACCTGGGTTCCTTTTCAGTTGTCATACCTGAGGAGTAGGGTTGCCACCCGTACTATAATATAAAATATCGTACTATATTTCAATCAATTGTACTATATAACTATTAAAATACTATTAAATTAAAATAATATAGTACAAAAATACTATATTTTATCCCTAATTCAAATGTCGCGCTTTTTATGTTAACTGTGATTGTAAGTCTGGAACAAGTAAGTATTATAGCAATATTTTTTCCGTCATGAATGTAAAATTGAAAGAACAAAGAAACAAAGCATGTAAAAATTTACTTAAGGAATAATTTACAATTTATTTTAATATGAATCAT
The DNA here is from genome assembly GCA_907164705.1 of Parnassius apollo. NCBI lineage: Eukaryota > Metazoa > Arthropoda > Insecta > Lepidoptera > Papilionidae > Parnassius > Parnassius apollo. The sequence goes on along the minus strand of CAJQZP010001189.1, from coordinate 1,099,037 downwards.
AATTGGTTGGAATCGTAATTGGACTTCTATAATTATTTGTAAGGCAATAAATATTTGATGGCTAAAGCAAAGAGCAATAACAAATATATATGGAAAAATACATAAATTTTAAAAATTAATGTGCACTTTTTTTCTCCCGAATTTCTTAAAAGTACTATATTTTTGCATATTTTTTGGGAATAATACTATATTTGTTCAAAGAAAAAAGGTGGCAACCCTACTAAGGCTAAGAATGTAGAAGTATAAGTATTCAATCAGTTGTCGTGTTATGCGTGATTCTGTTTTTTTTCTGTGGTTTTTACCTCTAGGGAATATTCTCCGGTGGATCCCACCAGTGTTACGTCGTCAGTATTACTCTTACAGTATCCACTCTTGCGCGACATTTCTTACAATACCTTCTAGATGCATTAGAGGGTAGAATAAAAATACCATGTAGCCTATGATCACGTAACCACAATCCAGTGTAAATAAAAATCGCCTTTTCCCTAGAATTCTGCTAACTCATAAAACTAATTCCCCGTCTAAAAACTTTCAGCACAATACAATAGTAATATATCAATTCTTTCATAACAAAAATATATAGAGGCGGCAACAACTACAAGTTTTGACAGCGGAACAGTGACATGAAAGGGATGGAATGAGAGACGTATCGTTATTTTTTATCTTATGATATATATGCGCAGCGGACCATCTTTATATTTTTTTTACTTATTGTAGGCCAATACTTGACGCAATCCCACTTGGTGGTAAGTGGTAATGAAGCCATAGATGGTAAATCGCACGTAGCGTAAAACAACCTATTCACTCTTACCTTGAAAACACCCAGATTGTTTATTCCTTTATAGTATAAGATGATAAACGAGCACACAGTCCACTTGGTGGCAAGCGGATACTTTACGGACTCTTTACGGAGTTCAAAAACGACTTGTGGCAAACAAATGCTATCATACCATTCTGCATTAACCGTTCTTTGTCCCTCAATAGGAACAGTCGTAACATGGCCCGTTTTGGAGACAAACGTAGCCACCATTTTTTTTTGCAACACTCCGTGAACGAACAATTTTTGTTGGCTTTAACTTATTTTCGAACACCCAAATTCGTGATTGGTTTTTTGTTTCGGGTTACTATATTTTTTATAGAACAGCAGGCGCGACCACTTTTAATTTATTATTGTTTTTTTATTGATATTTGGATTGTTTGTTTATTGTTTTCATAAACCATCTAAAGACATTTTAATTTTATTGTGGGATTACAATTATTTTAAATAAATAATGAATAAAAATAGGAAATTAATGAACAACTAAACCCGTTCCGTGGGTGTCATTAGAGGCGACAGAGTAAAACAAACCAGGAGATGATAAAACTGCAGTTGCCAATCCGCCTGCAAATCGTGGCAACTATGGCAAAATCCGTTCCATGAGGATATCTATTGGGACCTAATCTTCAGCAGACAAATTTTATAGGCTGTAATTGATGGATGGATACAAATACTCAATGCGGGATTCAAAACCCTCGACCCTCAGCGCAAATAATTCAATGCTAAGACATTGCAATATGGAGCCGTCATATATCATAATATTATTTACACAATGAATTTTTGGTCTAGAAGATATTTCGCAGATGTGCTGGCATCCGATAGATGGCGTTGGAACCAAGTTATAAAAATTATGTATATTTTTGGACCTATATTTATGGTAAATGATATCATTATATTATCATTACACCATAATGTCATATGATATGTTGCTATGGGTTAATGTGACTGACATTGACATTATATTTGTTTTGCAGAAGAGAGCTATAAGAAGAAAAATTTAAAAAGCAAATAAATATTCTAATAACTTTGGTCCCTCAGTGTATTAACGAAAATTTCAGGTATCTACACAAAAACAAATACAGTTTTATTAAAAATAGAAATGTACATTCTGTAAATTCTAGGAATAAGCAGAGGCTAGTTATACCAGTTATTCGATTCAAAGGTGTCTGTATTTTTTATGTAGGTAGTGTTATGTTATAGGTTATATTATTGTGTTACATACTATTTACTTTATATTATAAGTCCTCTATACTCCTATACTGTTATTCTTATATTACTTATTTACTTTAAAACTAAATTACATTGTTTACCTAGAAACCAAACTAATTAGATTGTAATATTTAAATACTAATGTTTACTGTTCCAAAGTTTACCATTCTTAATTGTATCTTAGAATAAGTTAACGATAAACACAAACAAGCATAATGTTATTCCCTTATCTTTACCCCTACCTCCTAGCTTCCCACGATCCTACACTATATAAACTAAGTCCTTCGATCCCACAACACAATTCTATTTCCAAACTCTCTGACTCAAGTTCTATATTTTAAGTTAGTTTGTATTATAGTTAAATATATTAAATAAATTTATTTTTAAAAGAGTTTTTGTCTCTGCCACATAACAAATTTGGCGCAGTCGGTAGGATCTCGCGTGATTCATTCGCTTAAATCGCGTAAAGACGAAGTGAACGTACCAAATTCGACGGGACAGCATCGCCCAGCAAGAAGACAACGTACGGTAGCTGAAGGCTTTTGAAGAACTTCGCCGAACCATGCAGCTCCACATTTTATTGTTATTGTGGTAAGTGGCTAAACTTGTTTGTTCAAATTCCTATTTTCCATCTTTACCAAAATATTTTTCCTACATCTACCACCTCATTTTACATTATTTTTTTTATATATAATCATACTATTCAGTCATATACTATTATATTATACTATTCTATTATATCAATTATTCATATTATTGTATTGTATTACATGTGTAAAACAAAGAACACTAAGATGGCTTTAGACATTACCACATTACTGAAATTAATTCCCTCATTCGACACAGACAATAACGACCAAGTGTATAGATTCGTTAGGTCATGCAATTCAGCTTTTGATCTTAGTTCAGCGGACCAGAAGTCAGTACTTTTAGTATACGCGTTGAACAATATTACTGGTTCGGGTGCGGCAGACGTTCACAGTAAAGAACATGCTTCATGGACCGACTTAAGAACATTCCTTATCGAAAAATTCTCTAACGTTAAAACCATAGCACACCTTAATCTCGAACTGCAATCTATGTTTCAAAAACCTACAGAAACACTAACTGAATATTTTCACAGAGTCGACCTTTGTCGCTCCAAAATAATAGAGAAGTTAAACGCCGAAATATGCGATAAGACATTACTAGGTCGCTTAGCCACAACGGAAGAAACGGATCTTAACGTTTTTGTCAATGGCATTAGCTCCGATATTGGATCAATGCTAAGAACAAAAGAATTCCCTACCCTTTGCGAAGCAGGTCGATTCGCACTACAAGAGGACAAAATTCGTGCGATGAACAAGGCTAGGCAATCTCTATTTAGGCTAAACACAACGCGGCCACCACCTTTTACAAAACCACCATATATTACCCATAATTATTATAAAAATAGTAATACAACTAAGCCTATAAATCGAACTCATCTACCATATACACAAACCACATACAATAATTCCAACACACCGCAACAAATTACAAAATTATGTAGTTATTGTAAAAATATTGGGCATAATATTACAGAATGCCGTAAAAGAACTTATAATAATAATATAAGAAACAATCAAGCCCAACGCGCACTTCCTGCGCCTCATATCCCAGTAAATCATTTAAACTACCAAGCGACCAACGAGATGAGCAACTCGTTGGAAATCGCTTCAGTATCCTGCTCACCGATCCCGACTCAAGACATCGAGAACCTGCAAATATGAACTCTAGTAAATCCAGCCCTATTTCTCAAAGGCGTCCTCGACCGCCGAACCATCGAGATCACACAACGCAAACAAACAGCGTACCTTCCAAATCACCGCTTAAGTGTAAGACACAATTGAAAAATGTGTCTACACAAACTAGCGACTTAAGTACTACATCACATACACATTACTCAATATTGAAAAATTCCAGTTCTCAAACGGAAACCTACGAACAGGGTAGCCAGCCCCAAACCCTTGGTTTTCCAAAACATGCTATCCCTTATACATCCACTGACTCTATTACTACTATCTCTACTACATCTACTATCTCTACTACATCCACTGACTCTCTCGAGACTACTAAACCTACTACGTCCACTGATTCCATCAAGACCACTACACCTCTTACATCTACAAATTCCACTGTTTCCAATAAACCACGTTCGAAACCGAAACCTATAACTAAAAAGCTTAAGTTAAAACATCCTAAATTCAAATGTAATACAAAATCTTTTGCCATATCTGCCTTAAACGATATACCACCCGATAACCTCTTACACTGTACTTTTCACATAGAAGGCAAACCAGTGACATTTCTGGTAGACACCGGAGCAGGGATCTCGGTAATAAAAAAGGGATAAAATAGGTTCGTCACCTTTAAATAAATTAAACATCGTGTCAATCGTAGGTATTTCCGGTAGCCAAAATTCAATTACAACCTCAGGCACCACCGAAATATCTCTAGATTATTTACCTGAATATCGTTTCCATGTTGCTTCCCTTAACATTAAAGCAGACGGTATCCTAGGCAACGATTTTATGATAAAGAATAATTGCAGCATTCATATTCATTCTAAAACAATGAGAATACGTGACAGATCATACAACCTACATTATTTGAACGAAAATCCTCAAAACATAATCGACCCTAATAACCAATTCCTTTCTAGCCGTTCCGAGAGTGTAATTATGTGTAGAACAAATAATATAAATTCCGGGACAGCAATAGTCGAAAAACAAATAATAGATAACGGTATTGTTGTTCCCAACGCATTAGTTGAAGTCAAAAACAACTCATTTATTATCACTTGTGTAAATACAAACAAATCCGATAAAGTAATTAGCATGCCAAACATCGAAGTTCAACCTTATCAATCAAATCAACAAACTAACAACATTAATAAACACTCAATTAATAATCTTAATCACACATCCGACACTGATAGACAAAAACAAGTACTCACCCTCATTAGACGCGAACATTTAAACAAAGAAGAATCGAACTCATTAGATAAAATTGTCTCCAAATACCCCGACATATTTTTCATCGAAGGCGACTCCCTTACATTTAGCAATCATACAAAACATCAAATACCTACCACTACTGACATTCCAATTCACACGAAAACCTATCGCTTTCCTCATGTACACGAACAAGAAGTAAAATCACAAGTCCAAAAGATGTTAGACCAAGACATTATTAGACCTAGCTCATCTCCTTGGAGTAGCCCCATCTGGGTTGTTCCTAAGAAACTAGACGCATCTGGGAAACAGAAATGGCGATTAGTTATTGATTACCGCAAGTTAAATGAAGTCACAGTAGGAGACAGTTATCCTCTTCCTAACATCACAGATATTCTAGACAAATTAGGTCATTCTCAATATTTTACCACATTAGATCTTGCCTCAGGTTTTCATCAGCTAGAAGTTGATCAAAAAGATATTCCTAAGACAGCTTTTAGTACACCATATGGTCATTATGAATATAAAAGAATGCCATTTGGCTTAAAAAACGCACCAGCAACATTTCAGCGTGTAATGGACTCCGTTTTGTATGGCTTACAAGGTGAAAGATGTTTCGTTTACCTCGACGACATAGTTGTCTTTGCTTCCAGCCTTCAAGAGCATGAACAAAAACTTGAAGAAGTTTTCTCTAGACTTAGAAAATATCAACTAAAGATTCAACCAGACAAATGCGAATTTCTTAGACGCGAAGTTGCTTATCTTGGTCATATCATTTCGAACGAAGGCGTTAAGCCGAACCCCGATAAAATTCGGGCAGTTCAAGAATTCCCTATTCCTAAATCATGTAAAGATATAAAGGCATTTCTAGGCCTTACAGGATACTATCGTCGGTTTATTCCTAATTTCAGCAAACTTACTAAACCTTTAACTAGCCTTCTTAAAAAAGACACTACCTTCATATGGGGTGAAACCCAACAACAATCCTTCAATGAATGCAAACATCTTCTTACTAACCCTCCCATCTTGCAATATCCAAACTTCACAAAAGAATTCATACTGACCACCGACGCTTCTATAAACGCCCTAGGTGCTGTGTTATCGCAAGGCGAAATAGGCAAGGATTTGCCTATAGCATATGCATCTCGGACACTAAATAAAGCAGAATCAAACTATTCCACTATCGAAAGAGAATTATTAGCTATCGTTTGGGCGGTTAAACATTTCAGACCATATTTGTTTGGTAGAAAATTTAAAATTGTAACTGACCACAAACCGCTAACATGGCTTTTCTCGATAAAGGACCCTGGTAGTCGGTTAGTTCGATGGCGACTTAAACTCGAAGAATACGAATATGAAATAGTATATAAGGCAGGTAAGAACAACACTAATGCAGATGCTCTCTCACGCCCGCCAATTCTCCACACGAACATAAATCATCCCACAAAAAGCGACAAAAACACACATCTCGACCCAAACACTTCGGAAGACTATTTACAATTAAACTTTCAACACTACTTAGAAATCGACTCTCACACTTTTAATACTCCAAATCTCCATATTTCCCCAGACTGCCTCTTAAACGAACGTCACAAAAACATTTTTATCCCAATCTCGTGTCAACCTTCCGATAAAAATACCCTTTTCAAACAAGCAATTTCCACTTGCTCTCAAGTGGACCCATTTTTAAGTAAACCCAAAACACTTTACGAAACAGATTTATTAGTTTCAGATAAGAAACAAAATATTATATTTGGCTGTTCGAGACCCACTCACTTCGATCCTTGGGATTCTGAGAGCTATTTTAAAGTATTACTCGCTTGTCTACACAACCATAAATTAAAATCACTTTACGTTCCGGACTTAAAAAACGACCCCACTTGTAAACTTAAAGGAAACGAACAATTACACATAACAGCTTATTTAGCCGACCTTTACGAATGCAAGATCACCATATGTGAAAATAAAGTTAAAACTCCAGCTCCAGAAGAGATAGAATCAATCCTTAAAACTTTCCATGATGATCCCTTATCAGGACATCGTGGCATTATCGAAACGACACACAAAATACGATCTGAATATTTCTGGAAATTAATGACCGATACTATTAAAAATTATATTTAGTAGTATAGTTGTAGCACGAATGGGTCGACTCGACCGGGGAAGGACCACGCTCTCACAGAATACCAGCGTGAAATAGTAGCTTAATGCTGCTGTATTTCGTATGGTGAGTGTAGAGAACCGGAGACCATTTTTACTGGAAACGAGGCATTCCATCTTAGTCCTCACGGGTGACAACGCATCTGCATTTTGATTTGTAATCGAGGATAGATGTAGATGTCTATGGGCCGCAGCAACCACTTACCATCAGGTGGACTGTGTGCTCGTTTGTCACCCTATCTTATAAAAAAAAAAAAAAAAAAAAAAAATATAGATAATTGCCAAATATGTCAACGAAACAAAATTCAACGTAAGACATATAAAGCTCCCATGGTTATAACTTCTTCTTCCACTGAACCTTTTGAACGCGTAACTATTGACTTAGTCTCTTACTCAGATATAACTAATGACTTTAATAAATACATACTCACACTACAAGATGACTTGACTTGTTTTGTTCAAGCATACCCTATTCAAGATAAACAAGCAACAACAGTAGCCAAATCTCTTCTAATTTTCTGTCAACATTACGGCGTACCTAAACGTTTCCATTCCGATCAAGGTACAGAATTTCTAAATAGCGTAATCAAACAATTGATGAAATTACTAGGATCCACTCACACAGTTAGTACTGCATATCACCCTCAGACTAACGGTTCTTTAGAACGATTCCACGCAACATTACGCGACCACATCCGAATGTACCACAAACGTAACCAATCTAATTGGGATCAAATCGTACCATTCGCCGTTATGTGCCATAACACATCAATAAATCAATCCACAAAATTCACACCACACGAATTACTCTTTGGCTACAAACCGCGTTCGCTTTATTCTCTAAAAGCTAATGACGATTATACAACTCATGACTACCTAAGAGATTTAAACGAAAGACTCAAGGTATCCCGTGACATAGCTCGCCAAAACGTTGAATCAATGAAAGAAAAGGCAAAAGAGCGATACGACAGTAATATTAAAAATATAGCCAAATTTAACGTAGGTGATAAAGTTATGCTCAAGGTCCCAAGTCCAAACAACTTAAATAGCCTTTGGGACGGCCCTCATGTTATTATTAGAATAGGTTATAATGAAAATTATGTTATACAAAAATCTGGAAAAAACCAATTAGTACATGCGAATCGTTTAAGACCATTGCATGACTTTACTCCATCATCGTAACATTTACTCTAAGACTAGAACGTAATTATTCATAAGTATTTAACTTTATTTCTATTGCAGGGTGGCTCAAATAATGGCACACCCTTATACCTTTAACAATAAGACTCTTGGTTTAAATGAAAATCTTTTATATTTTAATAACAACACATACATTAATTTTACAATTCGTTTTATTATAAAATTATTACTTATATCCTTTTATACAAAGTTTACGTATCTTCAAATAATTATTATACTACTAGGCTTAAAATAAATTAAAACAATTATTTAAGGTTTATTTTTAATTACCAGGTATTCCACAACTAATGTTGATAGGGATACCCACATAAATTCATTTACTCTGTTCTATTTCTAAAATTATTTTGTAATATGAATATCTGAAAATTCCTGAAAACTTATCATATATCGTAACTTTGAACCTTTATTCCTAGCTCGCAACTCTATCAAAAGACTCGTAAATAACTACCAATCTCTTATCGCTACACATTCAAATTTACCCACCGTTATCACTACTACTTCATTTATAAAAATAAACGTAGACAGAATAGACTCTAGACTCGATGAACTTAATTCTTACACTGATAACAAGCGATCCAAACGTGAAATGCTAGACGGCTTAGGTTCAATTTTGAAATGGCTCATTGGTGTTCCAGACGCAAAAGATGCTAAACATTATAACGAATGCATTGAACAGCTAGAGAAACAACAAATATCTACTAATGATATTCTAAAACAGCAATTACAAATTATTTCTTCAACAATCACAAATTTTAATGAAACAGTACATAAAATCTCTTATGATGAATATGTTATTAATGAAGATATTAACAAAATAAATTTATATTTCGCCTCCACAAACAAACTTATATTTAATTTAACTATCCTTGAAGAAATATCGACCGTTTCAATTCAAATTCTTGAAGCCATAGTTTCTTTAGAACGAGATATTGACGATGTCACCACAAGTATACTTTTTATTAAATCGAATGCAATACACCCGTCAATAATATCAACTATGCGCCTATACAAAGAATTACTGTCTTCTAATCCCGCTAGGCTCAACAAAAACTTAGTTGCCCCAATAACATTACCTAATATACACAAAATTCTCGAATCTGCCTCTATTACTTCCTATATTTATATGAATAAAATTATATATATCTTAGAATTCCCTTTAGTTAAAAACGAAAAATTTATATTATACCATTTATATTCTATCCCTATGCTACATCCTGACTCCTCCTTATATTCCACTATCCTTCCCGAACAAACATACCTTGCCATGAGTACCACTAGACAGCAATACGTCGTTATGAGCTCACTGGACAAATGCAAAGACTTTGCAACGGAATCCAAAGTCTGCAGGGATCTTCTCATCTACAATATCAACACCAGACCTATATGCGAAGTTGTCATCCTAACAACAACGAGTCAACAAGTTCCTGAAGTTTGTGATATCACTACATTTTCAGCTCATATCAATACTTTTCAAGCTCTTAGAAACAACAACTGGATCTACATACTCCAACGCAAGACTCCGTATGCTTTAGAGTGCGAAAGCAAAACAACTCACGGCGAAATCTCTGGAGCAGGTATCATCACTCTAGAACAAGGATGTAAAATGTACACCGCGTTTGTTACACTCCTAGCTGAGGACACTAAAACGATCAACATCAGTCATCCTTTTACTTCTGTGGATCTTGAACACATTTGCCTCCCAGAAGAAATTAAACTACAACAACCAGAACTTGCACCAATCCAGCTCAACAACATCCAACTCGACTCTCTTAACTCGGTTAGAGACCAAATAAAAATACATTCAAAATTACTTAAAGAAAATAAATCTACATTCTCAGAAAAACATGCAACAAAATTTTCCATATTTGGTTTGATTACTGGCATCATTATGCTAACATATTTTTATTACAAATGTTACAAGTGCTTGCCATGGAATAACATGCCCATAAATCCACATGGCAACTGCATACAAATTTTTAATAACTGCTTTGACCGTTCTCGTCGCCAACAACACGTCGAAGTTCCCATGTCATCGATAAACACCACTGCTACGAGTACAACATCCTGCATATCAGAAGACGAAGACGAAGCTGCTGACTACATTCAAAAATCGAGCAAAACCGCTCAATCTTTGTTCTAAGGGGGGGAGGTGTTATGTTATAGGTTATATTATTGTGTTACATACTATTTACTTTATATTATAAGTCCTCTATACTCCTATACTGTTATTCTTATATTACTTATTTACTTTAAAACTAAATTACATTGTTTACCTAGAAACCAAACTAATTAGATTGTAATATATAAATACTAATGTTTACTGTTCCAAAGTTTACCATTCTTAATTGTATCTTAGAATAAGTTAACGATAAACACAAACAAGCATAATGTTATTTACTTATCTTTACCCCTACCTCCTAGCTTCCCACGATCCTACACTATATAAACCAAGTCCTTCGATCCCACAACACAATTCTATTTCCAAACTCTCTGACTCAAGTTCTATATTTTAAGTTAGTTTGTATTATAGTTAAATATATTAAATAAATTTATTTTTAAAAGAGTTTTTGTCTCTGCCACATAACAGTAGTAATGTACACGCTTTTACAATGTAGTCAGGGATTATATGCACGCCTTATCTATCAAACAATTTGAAATTAAATTTAGAAAAAATTGTTTAATAAAGGTTATTATAGTGCTAAAAAGTACATGGTTAATAAAATAGAATAGAATAATTTTTATTCAATATAGATCATATGTAATTCTTATTGATAGTAATTTTTTACCTTACCACTGCTTCGGAAAAAAACCTCTGTCGTGGGAGGAACCAGAAAGAAACCCTGCGGGACTTAAAAAATTTACAGTGTGACAATATGGTTACAAACTATTTACAAAACTTGTTTTAGAAACAGCTTGTAAGCGACCTCCTCGTTCCCAGAAGTTATTTTAACTATGTATTTATTTATATTATATAACTCTTTTTATGCCATTTTTGTTTAATTAAATATTTAAAGAGGTTGTTTATTAAATGATAACAACCCGTGGGAACGAGATGATGACTTTCAATAAGTATTTCTGCAATCTATATTGAATTAAAATGATGCTATTTTATTTTTAGGAACATTATCTCATTGTCGGATTAATATATTGGCAAGTGTGAAAAAAAATCTGGAGTCGAAAGATGAGCTTTGGTCTAGTTATTAATTCATTACACTGTAAAACGTCTGTATTGAATTCTGTTGATAAGAGAAAACAGTTCTGCTACGCCAGTTGATACTACTACAGAGAATATTTACTCAAGAAATTGTTTAATTCCCATTTAGTTACAAGATTCTACTTAATAGGCTGTTGGAGACCGCATTTCCTTGACAAGACATTTTCTACTCTATTGCAGAGGAACACTGTATTCATTCCCTTACGAAACACTCATTATTTTTAAATGAATACCTATTTTCGTATCTATTCGCCGAGGTTACGGTTGGTTTTGCATTGAATTTATTTTTCAAATCATTTATCAACTGGGATATAGCCCGTCAGTTCCTGATATCCGTGTAGCGTTATACCTCGCCTCAACGGGGGCGGTATTGCGATGTGTTTTGTCTGTTTTGTGAGATATTAAATATTCTATATGCTTTTGACTTTTTATTTGAGTATAAGGTAATATTTTTTTCTTTGAGTACATGTGTTTCAAGTTACAAGTTAAAGAGCCTAGGCCTTAACACTAGTTGAATTTATCAAAAGACAAAGAAATTATCGGGCGTTACTTTGCGGAACTTCATTTTATTATACATAGATGTGCTAAGCTAATCAGCTAACAGCCATGTAAAAAAAATGATGTGTCTTAGTTTTGAGAGATATGTAAGCAAATTTTTTATAGAATTTAGGTGATAAACGAGTACATAGGCTACTTGATGGTAAGTGGATGCTATGGGCCACAGACATTTATATTTATCCTCAATGAAGAATCCAAATTCAGATGCTTTGTTACCTCTGAGCATTAAGATTGAATGCTTCGTTTTCAGTAAAAAAGGGTCTCCGGATCTCTACACACGAAACACAGAAGTATGTGAGAACGTGCTCTTGGCGCGGTTGAGCCGACACATTCATGCAATACTTAAATATAGCTGTAGCGTTGCCCTACCACGTACAAAAGTCTAGTCCTATAAGCAACATCCATTTTCCATAAGGTATACAGATTTTTTCTCCAATTTAATGCTAGTTGTATAGATTCTATGATTTTAGTGCTGCTAGCCTTTTGGCTTTTACATCTTATCTGACTAAAAACTTTATCATAATTCACCTGGTGGTAAGTGTTGATGAAGCCGTGGATGGTAAATTATACAGTCTTAGCGTAACGAACGCCTAATTCACTCTAGCCTTAATGCCACCCATTCGAATACAATTTGGATGGGAAACCAGACGCCGCGCCAGTAGCTCATTCCACACCTTTGATGTATGCATTACAAAAGATGAAGGAAATCGTTTGGTTAGAATCGAAAAAACGAAATATCGAGCTGAAAACCCGACAACTGCCTAGTTTTCCAACGTTAGAGAGGAAAGATGAACTAAGGCATGTATTCCTGCGCACTCTCTCCGAAATATATCAAATAGGTATATCGTTGGTCTAGCGGTTGTAGTAGTAAGACTGCTGATCATGAGGTCCTGGGTTCGAATCCCAAAAAATCAATTATTGAGATTTTCTGTCAAGAAATTCTGTAGTAGTAAAAGTAGCAGCCCGGAGTCATGAAGTTGGCGGTGTCTCACCCCCGTACCTCGGGAAGCACGTAAAGCCGTTGGTCTTGCGCCTGATCTCTCTCTGATCGTGTCGGTTTACCATCCCATCGGATTACGAGAGTGAGGGAATAGAGAGTGCACCTGTGCTTGTGCATACACTTGGGCACTATAATCCCGTCCTGCGCCGATGGCTAGCCTCCGTTGAGGCAGGCCGCCGTGGCCGAAATTCGGTATGGAGAACATTATAGGTATATATCGAGAGAATATCTACTCTGCGCCTGTGCTCGAGACTGAAACGTTGCGTGCTCATTTGTAACTTTTGTAAAAAAAATATCTCTTGCTTTACATAATCCTTCCTCCATTTAGCTTTCGGATCACACCGTATCATCAATTCTCAATCTCGAACTAAGTTAAGTAAGCCCGAGCTCACAATATCTCGCTCAGAAACTTATCCCATTTACATCTCCTAAACCGCACATAAATCTTGATTTTATTCAAATTTTCACACCGATTGATCGCTATTGTTCAATTAGTCTATTCTATTTTTTATTACATTTTACGTAAAGTAAGATTTACTGGTATATTAAAACGAAACGAGGCATTCCATCTTATTCCTCACGGGTGACAAAGCATCTGCATTTTGATTCGTAATCGAGGATAGCTGTAGATGTCTATGTGCTACGGCAAGCACTTACCATTAGGTGGACCGTGTGCTCGTTTGTCACCCTATCCTATAAAAAAAATTAAAAATACAAACATAAAAGAATAAAAGAAAATTACACTTTTAATACAAGCCTAAATCAACTTCATAACCTAAAAATAATAAACTAATTGCAATATAAAGCTAAGACGTATTTTGAAGAACAATCATAGCCCCGACTCCAGTAACTAATAAGTGGAAATTATTATTATTTTTTTGAACAATTTCAGTTTACTAAGCGATATCAAAATTTCACGAGATTTAAAGTGGATAATTAACCGCCGACGCTTTCCCCTCCTTTAGTCTCTACGAAGGTGTGCAACCTTATTATATGTATAGGCACTACATCTTCACTATCACTACTACAGTATCAGGGGGGGGTTAAGGGTAGTATAATTATTATCCGTTTGTGTTTTAGCATAAGTTCAATGTCAAGCTGTGGACATTACGGAAACATTATCACAAATTTAATAATATTTCATACGTGGTAGAGCCCCGCTGCAGCTATATTACGGTTGTAGCACGAATGGTTCGGCTCAATCGGGGAAGGACCACATAGTGCGCGCGCAATTGTGGGAAGGCAGGAAGTACTCTTCAAACTATGAAAGACAAATCATTTTTATTTTATTGCGTGGATCTTAGCTAATGATTCTTTAACATCTTAAATAGAATAGATTTCCGTGTAACTCCAAACTCTGACAATTAATTACCAAAAATTGTTAAAAGTAAGTCACACACACACACACACACACACACACACACACACACACACACACACACACACGCACACGCACACGCGCACACGCGCACGCACACACACACACACACACACACACACACACACACACACACACACATACACACACACACTCACACACACATACACACACACACATATATATATGGGTCAATCAACTATTCTTTGTACGCTAACAATTCGATTCAAAAAATAAATTAAAAAATAAAAGTGTAAATTAATTCTAAATTCTACCTGAGCAATCAAAAGTAAGGATATTGAAAATTAAAACTAAGCTATCAGCAGTGCAAGTTTTTAATAATATAACATATTTTTCAGAATTTAAAATGTTGTTGTTCGTGTTTTTCGTCCCCTGTGTTACTTACTGATATATGGTTTTCATTCGAATAAAACAGTTACATATTGTTAGAAAATCGGTGTATTAAGTAATGCTAAGAAATATATACCCAACAAATTAAATATCAGAAGAAGACTTACGATAATAACAAACTTATACAATGTTATTGCGTCTCTTAAGTTACTTTTCAATGTTTTGAGAAATAATTTTTAATATTTAAGTTCAAAGTCACTAATGTTCAAACTAGCTTTTCAAGATGTGTGAAGTCATTACTTTGCCAATTCTCGTAAATATAATTTTGATGTAAGAAAATACTTTTTCATATGATTCAGTTGCAATGAATCTTTTTCAAATTTTAGGGACAAATCAGTAACTTCAGAGACATTTCGGTAACTTAAAAAACATATTATTATATCCTCAAAATTGGTTTATTTATCACGAACATTATTATGGATAAGTAACACAATAAGAATTACAAGACTTTTTTTTAAAAATTAAAAAAAAAAACGAAATGCCCTCTAATAATATAAATATAATTAATTTGAACCAGTAACAATATCAAGTTATTTTTAAATGTTACTTAATCTTTGTACTACATATTTAATATCACTTATTTTCTTTAGTAACATGGTCAATATAAAGGTTTACTATTAACGTAACATAGGTAGGCTCAGTAAAATCTTAGTCAATAGTTTCTTTAATATCAGTCTTTTACTCAGTATATTATGTACTATAAGTCTAAACAAGTAATTTTATATTATCATTGTAATAATGAGTAATAAAATATTATTTTTCGTATATGTCTAATTGTTCTTGAAAATTATAATAGACTTTTCCGTTCTTAATTATTTGTTTTGGTTTAGGGAGAATTTTTATAATATCATTAAATTCAACAAACGCTATATCGTTTTCGTCTAATTTAAACTTAGTTGCATCCTTGTATGCCCGGAGAAATATCACTTTAATCTCGCCATCGTTTTCGAGATCACTTTGAGTGCAAGGCTTGCGTAAGTATAAGTTTTATTCTTACCAGCGTGGACGCTTACTAAAAGGAAATCTCCGTTACTTGGCAGCATTTTATTATTTCCAGAAGTCGTAGGCTGATTTTCTTCATTAGATGCGTCTATGGAACCGTAAACCATATCGTAAACAGCTCCTCGTTTACCCGCGTCCTTGGCTAAGTCTGTGTAGTTTATTTCTGCTAGTGCTTTGCTAGCAGTAGTTACTGTAGCTCCGGAATACCTCGATTTGATTCTGTTAAGAGGTACATCATCGTCAGAAGACATAGAAGACGAAAGAGTGTTAACGATATTATTATCACCACATGCACCACTAGCATCTGCTGAATCCGTAGGAGATGAAGGAATCACCATCGCAGTATCATTGTCGACTGATGCATCAGCAGTTGTTGTTGATACCAGAGGAACAGGATGGTAAATTTTAGGTTCTAAACACTTGCATAATCCCCGTTCGCAAAAACAACTCAACGTACGATGCATTAATTCACCGTATTTGGAAGTGAACACTTGGTGCATGTGCAAAGTACCTTGTAATCTTGTAATGTTTTTTGGAAGCTCTTTTGAAATATTTTCGATATCTTATTTAGTTATTACATACAGTATAATCTTGCTCGTTCCCTGCAAAGCACTAACGAATTGTTCAATATTTGAAATGTCCTTCCCTCTGGCAACAATACCGTCTGCTGTTCGTTTTAAAAAACCACCAATGCCGTCAGCGGGTCCTTTGCCGTGGCCGGCTTCAAAAAATGACCAGGTCACCGCTTCAAAGTCATACTCAAAGGGTTTTGTACAAGCTAAATAAAAATTCTGTTTTTGCCTATATTGCGTGAAAGGACCATCGCTAAAAAAATGAAGAATTTTTACTTCAGGGAACCTAAATTTGATATTTCGCAAAATAGGATGCAAATGCGCCCAAATTGCAGCAGGTTGATGCAGAGTATGAGATGATACGGTACAAAAAGATTCAGCAATAATTTTTTTGTCCAAATTGACCATGTAAACCATAACCGTGTGGAGCGAAAGTTGCTGCCTGGATCCACCAAAGTGATGTGCCTGTACTTCCTCATTATATTTGCAGTTGTAGTTTTCGCTAAAATCTACTAGAATGGTGGCTTCGTGTAGTTGCATTTCGTCGATGCAGCGTCTAAAGTTTTTGTATTGAGTTTTTATATTATATACATGCTTTTTCAGTAGAATCAGCTCTATTTCGAAATCTTTTATTAAATATTCTATTTCTACTTCTTTAGTTTCTTTCACATTTTTAATAGATTTAATGTGTTTTCCGTCTTTAATATATCTGTCCTCTTTTCTAGTCTATTCGCTAAAATACACTTTACCTTTAATCTTTGTTTTGTCATAGTTAAGGTTCTTTCTTTTACATTCATGACAAGATCCGTACATGCAGTCCTTATTCGTAGAATCACAAACAGTGTACATTATTATTTCACTCAAATCTTTTGTTTCCAGTATCCGTTTACCATGTAATGCTATTGCCTTGTACATTATGTTGGAATGAATTTTGCACAGGCACATCTCACGCCCATCGACTGATGGTACTTTTATATACCAGGGCTGATTTTTGGTAAAATAAAAATAAGAACATCTCATATCTGGATTTTCTTGCTTAAAGGTTTTATAGAGATTCTTCATAGTATCCAAAAGATATCTCTTTTGGACTTTATGTTTATCTTTCGTGACTGTTTCTTTCTTACCTGCTGTGGTTCTCGATACATCATCTCGCTTAAAGAAATTCTTAATTTTGTTTTGCAAATCTGTCTTACCTTTATTTCGTTTTAAACTCGATCTCATTGTTCCTACCAAATTCAAACTATCCTTCAACAACTGTTTCTTTACTTAAAAAATAAAAATATAAATTTCTTTGCAACTTTCCGCTAAACATATAAAATGATGTGTCTCGGTAATATAGACTATCGCTAATTAGCGGTCAGCCGCCGTAGAGTCTATATTACCTGAGAATGCCTCGTGTAGAGGCGAAACACGTGTCGTATTATCGTCGATGGTGTGTCTTGCCTGGAATAGTGGTGTTGAGAGTAGTGGTGCTTGGTCTAGTGGTGACGGAGTTAGTGTATGCAATTGAGGAAGGGCGGGAGGTGCGCTTCAATCCAGGTAAGACACATCATTTTATATGTTTAGCGGAAAGTTGCAAAGAAATTTATATTTTTATTTTTTATTATAATGGATTTCCGCAAAGTAACGCCTGATTCTATCAATTATGTTTCTTTACTCTCGATTCACGTACTGTAGAGCCAATGAATATTCGTTTAAATAATCGTTTTTCAGCCATTTTTTCAATATTCTTATATCTTTGACTAATAGCACCTGTTAAAATTTTATATTTCTTTGAGTCTGTATTCTTAAATTCTTCCTGGTTTATATTTTTAATTCGATAAAACCTTTTCTTGTATTTTTCATACTTGAGTTTTAGTTTTTCGTTTTCCTTTTGGAGCTTTTGTTTTTATATAAATAATTTAGTTCTATCTCTTCTTACAGCTTTCCTTCCTCTCTTTACTTTACTTGTACTTGAACTCACAGGGGAAACTATTCCTTGGTTTCGAAGCAATATTTGCTCTTTGTCAAATCGTTGTGGTGCAGGAGATCCGGGAGGTGTAATATTAATTACATTTTCAAGCGCTCTTTTGCGTTGACGTTGCTGGCGTTTACGAAGCTTCCAAATTGTCCGTGCATTAATTTTCTCCTTAGCGGATAAATCTTTAATCAGTCTTTTATTTTTGTGATAGTGTGTTCTTTGCTTTTTTTTAGTTTTTTTATATTTTAGCGGATCTTTTTTAATTTCTCCCGATATCGTTTTTGCTTTTCAGCCGCTGTAAGAGCCATGTTTATGATATCTGTAACAAAAACAATTGTGTTTACTACTAACGACCGACCCGGCTTCACAAAGGCGGTTAGAAATAGAACAACTTCAAATAATGCAACGATAAATGTCCACCGAGTTACCATTAGGTCCCCTAAGTTACCATTTACAGTAACTCAAGGGACCGGTAACGGAGGAGACTTTTATAGGTTATAACTTAATCATAATACTTTTTCTCAAGAATAATACAGAATTGATTGTTACAAATGAAAAACAGACGTATTTAATGTAATCCATGACAATTATTGCACTGTATTAAAGAGTACTTACCAATTTTTACGTTGAAACTCTGGGGACACCGAATAAACACATACACGTTATCATACGCCACGCGGGCAACTAGCGATGATTGGTTAAAAATCAAAATGGCGGAATCATGTGAAACGAGTACCAGTAAGTCAATGCTTCGATTAATCATAACTAGAGCCATCTATGACTTCATGTACGTAATACAAGAATAGTCACTGAAGGGACATTGATTTTAGTATCAAATTGGGGACAAGATTTGTAAAATTAATAAAAATATATTATTCTGCTTAATTCTACTATGATTTATTGAATATTAAAGGGAAAACTATTATATAATTGTAATATGCCGTTAATGGCATGCTCCTATATAAAATTTCTAAAAGAATGCGATAACGATTTACAACATAGCCAGCGGGGACAATGAGATTTTATATGAAGATAGTGATGAGGTCCCCGAAGTTACCAATAAAATTAAAATAATTTGCCATCGATTAGATCGAATTTGTATTAGATAATACAGCTATCTATTCTAGCTTTATCTGTACAGTAATAAAATATTAAAAGGTTTTGCATATTTTGCAGATATCTATTTTTTTGTAATGAGGACATGGATGGGAACAAAGAATAATTGATTGACCCATATACATATATATATATATATATATATATATATATATATATATATATATATATATATATATATATATATATATATATATATATAATGTCCTTTCTCGAAATAACATCCAATAAGAAAGGATTTTCAATCCTTGAGGGGGTGAAGCAAGATATTATAGTTTATACTATATAACATAACGTAAAATACTCGCATAATGCTGCTCTCTTAAAACACTCTCCAGTTATCTAAACTCCCCATAAGAAATGTACGGTGGATATAAAGATTCGGACACCCTTTTACTGGTAACTGGGTATTCCATCCTCTATATATTATGTGCTACTACATGTTTCTTAACGTTAGTTGAACTGCGTGTTCTGTATATAAGACTGTAATTTATATAAAATTTAGAAAGATTAATTGATTAAGCAAATATATAATTAATTAACCTTCACAACGTTTCCTGTATACACCACATCGTTATGCTGCAAATTAAACGTAGCCCCGAGGTTCACCCAAGTCGGATGTGGGCTCAATCATAATTTATTAACTTTGTAATGGCGTGAGTTAAAACGGCCCTTAACTTTGGTTGGATCATTTAATAATTAATAGTAATAAGTTAAATTTCAGCGGCACTTCTCCGTAAGCAACGTAAGATTATTTTTATTGAACAACGGTGACGAGTGAACGCACAGTTCACTTGCGTGCTGCGTGGATGCTGCGGTCCAATAACATCGACGTCTATCCTCGATTAGAACTTAGAATTCAGATGCGTTGTTTCCCTTGAGGACTAAGATAACCAGTAATAAATGTCTCCAGTTCTCTACGCTCGCCATACGTAACACAGCATCATTACGCTGCTGTTTGACGCTGGTATTCTGTAAGAGAGTGGTCCCACCCCGGCGGCCCCGACTCATTTGTGCCGCAGCTATAATATTATAGTAGCAGTATGACTTTACCACGTAAAACTAATATTAATACCTTTTTTTAATTAAATAATTTAAGTTCGTGCTGAGACACGCGTAAAACAGAATTTCGCTCTTTTAATTCCGTGTTTACTAAGTTTGCACTGAAGTCAAAATTTTTGATAATGTTCATATTTTAATAAGTGAAAATTAAACGTGAAGGAAGAAACAGGCTGTCACCCACATTCTCATGAAGAACCTTATGAACTATCCTTGTAACTATCATAATATATCACGTATTGGTAGAGCCATGCTGCTGCTATAACATGATCATGGCCCGAATGGCTCGGTGTTTTGTATGTTAAGTGTAATGTAAGAAAACTGGCGACTTTTTCTGCTGGTAACGACGCATTCATTCTATCTCAGTTCTCAGTCATTCATCACCATCATTATTATTTTCACAATTCCACAGCTGAACATAGAACTTTTTTATAGGATAGGGTGACAAACGAGCACACAGTCCACCTGATGGTAAGTGGTTGTTGTGGCTCTTAGACATCTATATCTATCCTCGATTACGAATAAAAATGAAGATGCGTTGTCACCCGGTGAGGTCCAAGATGTAATGCCCCGTTTCCAGTAAAAGAAGTCTCCGGTTCTCTACAGTCACCACATGAAACACAGCAGCATCGAGCTACTATTTTACGCTGGTGAGAGCGTGGTCCTTCCCCGGTCGAGCTAACCCATTCATGCTATAATTATACTATTAATTTAACTGCAGCATGCCCTTACCACGTACCACGTATGAACTCTCCCAAACAATGTCACAAAAAACGGTCCAGGGCCATATACATCTATGGAGTTCCTGCAAATATTACCACATTATCACTCTATACCATGTAAAGAACATAAATATAGTAAGAACTCATCTAACAAATAACCTATAAGATATTTGTTTTCGTAATTATCTGTATAACGTCCGACCATTGATTCATCGGCAATTTATTTCAATAATTCCTCGTCCGATCGCTTATCCACCCATGCAGACCTAATTTAATTTGATGCTGTTTTGGTTACCGTACGGTGGGGGTGTAACAATATCCACTACCCCATATCATCCCGTGGGTCTCGTAAGAGGCGATATTAGGAAACAAATCAGGAGACGGGCAGCAGCGTCTTCGTAATAACGACTAAAAATAATAAACTGCAGTTGCCAACCCCTTGCCAAGCTTGGCAAATATCCCTGCCTATCCTATATATATCCTATGAGGCAATCTTAGTGGTAGGCCTATATTTCCTAAAGTTACAGCCTATATACGTCCCACTGCTGGGCACGGGCCTCCCCTCATTTCTGAGAGGGTTTTAGGGCAAGGAAGTGTCCACCGCGCTGCCCCAATGCGTGTTGGCGAACTTCACATGTCTTCGAAATATTTTTTTTCTTATTCCTCAGACATACAGGTTTCCTCACGATGTTTTCCTTCACCGCCGATCACGAGGGAAAATCAGCACTTAAAATTGCAATTAACAATTTTATTGGTGCCGGTGGGGATTGAACCCGAGTTACTCGCGGTCTGTGATATTTACAGCGAGCGTTAACCATCTGAGCTACCACGGCTCTATATTTCATAGTGAACTTTACAGTACAGTATTGCCATCACTCAAAATGTGTGAAAGTGTGCTATCGGAATTCACTGTGTCAAAACATGATGTAACTCTTAAATTAAAGAAACTAAATCCTAATAAAGGGGCAGGACCAGACCAAATATCACCTACATTCCTCAAAAAATTTGCTACTGAACTAAGTCTACCCTTGAGAATTCTCTTTAATAAGTCTTTAAGAGCTGGGTCGTTTCC
Organism: Parnassius apollo; assembly: GCA_907164705.1. Lineage (NCBI taxonomy): Eukaryota > Metazoa > Arthropoda > Insecta > Lepidoptera > Papilionidae > Parnassius > Parnassius apollo. The sequence goes on along the minus strand of CAJQZP010001189.1, from coordinate 1,076,612 downwards.
ATCAGCGTGGAAACTTGCACATGTTGTTCCAATACACAAATCAGGTGATTATTCGTTATGCGAAAACTATAGACCGATCAGTATTCTTACCTGTATCGCGAAAGTGTTTGAATCTGTAATATATGATCGAATTTATTATCATGTACAACCAGCTCTCTTTGAGCAACAGCATGGTTTTGTCAAGGGAAAGTCCACAATATCAAATCTATTGGAATATCTTTGTTCAGCCTTCGCAGTAAGTGGTCAAGTTTACACAATATATACCGATTTTCGTAAGGCTTTTGACAAAGTGAATCATGCATTGCTTTCTCAGAAACTCAAGTGGTACGGCATCCATGGTAATTTATTCCGATGGATACAGTCTTATTTAGAAAACCGTAGTCAATTAGTTACTGTAAAGGGGTATAAATCAACTGCCGTCATCATTAAATCAGGTATACCACAAGGATCTCATCTGGGCCCTCTATTTTTTCTTATTTTTATAAACAACCTAATCCCAAAACTAACTTGTCCTTGTCTATTATACGCAGATGACCTCAAAGTGTTCAAGAAAATTAATGACCTTAATGATTGTATTGATTTGCAAAATAATGCTAACACAATTGCTGACTGGTGCAAACAAAACTGTATGTACTTACATATAAAAAAATGCTTCGTTATTTCTTTTACCAACAAACGTAATAAAATAAATCACGATTATATACTTGAAGGTCAAATTCTTAAGCGTAACTCAGTTGCAAAAGACTTAGGTGTTTACTTTGATGAAAAACTTACTTTCAGAAATCGTTATGATCACATTATTTCTAAGTCATACAAATCATTAGGTTTTATTACCAGAACAACCAAACATTTCAAAAAACCATCCACATTTATACATCTCTTCTATGCTTTGATAAGAAGTACTCTTGAGTATGGTTCTATAGTATGGTCTCCATTTTACGGAGTGCACTCCAAGCGTGTAGAACAGATCCAAAACAAAGCTCTTAAGATAGTTAGTTATAGGCTGAAAATAAGTCGCAAGCTACCGTCTTATCAGGAGAGACTACTTACATTTGGAGTTTCATCACTGCGTAATAGACGTGCTATACAAGATATTCTTTGCTTACATAAACTAATATACTGCAAAATTGTTTCCCCAAATCTTTTATCCCAAATCAATTTCAATATTAAGTCAAATCCCAGGCGTCGTCTTAATACGTTTATATTAAACGTCTATAAGAACAATACTTCATTTTACAATCCTTTAACACGAATGTGTCGCTCTTATAATGATATAGTTCTAACGGAGTCAGGTAAGGACATTGATGTCTTTGACAATAATGTAAATAAGGTACGTACTCAACTATTCCACTACTTCAAGTCAACTCCACATTTATTATTTACCGTTATAAACTTTCACTATATTGTCGTAAAATTTATATTTAAATTTATATAAAGTGAATTAGTGTGTTTAATTATTAGTGTTTTAAGTTTTAATTTGTGTAAAGTAAATTAAAGTGTTAATTTAGGTAATTTTATCGGCAATTTTTATTGTCACGAACCTCAAGCTCGTAACAATATGTTTACGTATAATGCATGTTGCAACTATTGTATGTACGCGTTTTTGATTTGTATTCCAGATCAAAACTTTGTATATAATAGGTATTTATGTCCAATAAAAAAAATTCGTTTTATACGTTAAGCATTTATCTAATAAATAACCTGTGAAATATGAATGTTCGTAATTATCTGTAAAACGTCCGGTCATTGATGGATCGGCGATTTAATTCAATCGTTCGTCGTTCGATCGTCATTCATTCTACCATACAGACAGACGGGACCTAATTTAATTTGCAGCTGCTTTATTCAATGAAGCATATTTTCTTTGTGTTTATAAAAACGTGTCTTAACAATATCTATATAATGTAACTTCTCTACAAAGTATTAAACAAAGTTGCTTTCCGCCGTCTGTAGTCTTAGATCTTTTAATAAGGATTTTGATGCGGTTTTCATCAATAGATACCCGCGGGTAATAAGGCCTGTCGGCTAACAAGGCCTAAGTAACAAAAATCGTATTTATAATAACCGATTTTGCTCAAGGAGATAACAACAGACTCCTATTGCGTATGAATTTTCGTGAGTGTGATTAAGTTGATTCGAGAAGGGTTTAAATTCACAATTAGGCCTAGTAGATGGCGCTGTTGTCAAAATCCAGAAATTTTTCGTGCGAAGCCAGGATGGATTGCTAGTGTGTTAATATAATATGTATCGATATGCAGCTTGAAATTAAATCACAAATTAAAGGAAAGAAATATTGGATTGGATCTAATCTAATATATAAAAAAATAGTATTTGTTTGTTCATGTTTTGTGCGCTGCCATGTTCATCAGATAATGGTTGAACTCTGTCATAGTTGACATAGTTTGCCCGGTAGATGGCGCTGTCCTAGAATCATGATAGAACCCATGCGACGCTGGAGCATAACGCTAGTTTATAATTAAAACAGTTGCTTTCACTTAAAATATACAAGTTTGTTTAAATATTCTCATTAAGAGCCTATACTACCTCAGCTCAAATTCTAATTTCGCCCCCACTTCCCCGCGCCATTCGTTCGCACACTGCTCGCGGTCACGCGGTAACACGAGGTCAAAGCGATTTTGTTAGAGGAAAATAAACTATAATCGGACGCGTAGTAAGTAATAAAATTATCAATCATAATTTACTATTAACTTGTCATTATATGAACATAAAATTATATATCGCAAATTTAATTTCATTGTACATACTAAGGGCTACTCAAACTAATATTCTAGTATAAGCTGACTCTTCATTGTACTGAAAGCCTATACAATGCAAGATCAGCTTATACTGGAAATTCCAAATACTGGAAGGATACGCCCATTGGTTTAGCAGGTAGTAAGTTTGCGTTTTGTAGTTTTCGCCGTGTATGTATGTAATGTGACAGCCGTTGGGTATGTAGTTATGTAGGTAGTAGGTCTATGCAAGTACCTACGTTTCCGAATGCATGATTGTAAGAATTCATGATATCTGTGAATAGGCTATTTATTTCGTGTCGAAGTTTGCGTCTTTAGAAATGTGCTCAGATAAGCACTTTACTGATCTAGTGCGTGAGTCGAGTTCGACTTTGAACGGCGCCGATCCCGGCCGCCCAGCTGATGAACAGCGATCTGTGCCGGAGACGGACCGTAAACATACCGTTTAGCTTTGAATAATAACACCCCGTTTCGTGAATTTGAACTTGATTCATGTGGCAATAAAAATGTATAAGTAAAAATATGTTATTCAAATAAATTTCAAATTCACGGAAGTATTTCTACGGTACGACGGATCGATGTGTAAAGAGTAACATTTAGAAGCTTCTTTCATAGGCCTACAAGCTGACATACCACCAATATAGTACGTAAATAGGTACTAGGGTCCATTCCGAGACTCGAGTTTCAAAATTTAGAGGCTCGTGTTTTTTTTTCGTGGACTCGAGACTATCTAGACTGATCCATCATTCAGTCCTCGCGTAGATACCTACTCAATTTATAAACCTAAAAGATTAGCATGAAATAAAATGTTATATGTAAATATGCATTTATTAAACAGTTTAATATGTACTTATATTCAGAATATACAATACAATTACAATAATAAAAAAAAATCCGTAAAAAAAAAAAGACAAAAAAGAGGCTTCAACAAATTACGCGACACGCAATATTCATACGTAAGTACCCACTACAAATATCATATTACCGTTATAACAAAAAGTAATGCTTCCTAAACAAAAATAAACTCTCATCATAAATAACTAGGTAGATATGTAAAACACTACACGAGAGCGCGTCATTACTATGGTAATAATAAGAGATTTTTTTTTATTACAATATTTTAAAAGCACAGAATAAATAATAGTAGTACAGACTAAAAGTAAGTAGTATCAATATTTTTTGTCATGGGTGACATTTTCATGGTTTTCGAGGGTGTTGAAGCCGATAGTGCTGTCGAAATTTAAATCCAAGACGGCGGCTGCAATGGGTATTGATTTGTTCATCATGGGTGTCATTTTCATGGTTTTCGAGGGTGCTGAAGCCGATAGTGCTGTCGAAATGTAAATCCAAGGTGGCGGCTGCAATAGGTATAAATTTTTTCATCATGGGTGTCATTTTCATGGGTTTCGAGGGTGTTGAAGCCGATAGTGCTGTCGAAATGTAAATCCAAGATGGCGGCTGAATTAGGTATAAATTTTTTCATCATGGGTGTCATTTTCATTGGTTTTCGAGGGTGTTGAAGCCGATAGTGCTGTCGAAATGTATTTAAACTACTTTAAAAAATTCCGTATAATCATATATATGTTAATCATATATAATCATGTTATACGTAAATTTTTTAATGCGCTTAAGGCATGCCCAACTGGATTTACCAATTTATTTTACATATTATTGAAATGTACAATGGATTGCTTACATTGTTGTATATCTGTCATGTCGTAATTGTCGGTTCTTTCCTGCGTTTTTGGGACCTTGGCAAAATGAGAATTTATTGAATTATGTTTTCTTTTCTTGGGTTTTTCTTTGATTGTGGTCGGAGGACTTATTTTTCTCAAGGGCATATTACGTGTTTTTCGCGGATCCAACAATTCCGGCAGTAAAGATTCTAAGTAAAATGTTTTTAGTTTGGGAACCATATGATCATTCCACAGTCTTTGGTCGCATTGTATTATTTCTGTTTTTATCTGTTGATTTGAACTAACCCACACGGCAAAAAGACACTCTCTCCTTCCTGTAATATTTAACTGTCCTTGCACTTGGAAATACCAGTGATGTTTCTTATTGATCAACATTTGGCCATTATCATACTTCCAGAAAGTAATTTTCCTGTTTTTCACAGCATCTTCCAAGCTAGTTCTGTAGCCTGATACTGGACATTTTATTTCTACAATCCTATTGTCATCTATCACACCGTCAGGAGTTGCTCCTAAAAATGGATGGTTTTTATCGATGAATAGCCCACAGGGCATAATTTTAATGTTTTCTTGCTGCTCTAGTTGATTCAAAGCAATTTTTTCATTAATTTTACCATGTTTGATGGAGGTAACACCAGAGAGATCTTTTTGATACAGTAAACTTTTAACTATACTACCTGACGTCGTGCTCCTCTTGTTTATAATTTTGCCGAAATTGGAAGCCGTTAACAAATTCCTTCGTATTTCCATCCATTTACTACAATCACTCTGGAGGACTGTTTCCCTTTCAATATTAATTCTTTCTTCGTCAGATTTCTCCAAATTTGTTAAAAATGTTTTTTTCATTCTTTCTAAATCTTCTGTATGCAAATCAGGCTTCATACAATTTTGACCGTAATTTTCATCTTCAGCCCTTTTCTCTTTCTGTTGATAAACAAGCTTTCTGGGTTGCATTTTAGGCTTGGAACCGTTTCTTTTTAGTTTTCGCAATTCCAGGTATTTTGATTTTGACATTGGGCTCACACCAAGAATAGATCTTTGGAGCTTATACAAAGGTCTTTTTGTATTAAATGATACGACTGCCGTAGCGCATCTGGTCTGATATGAACGCCGAAGACAAAAGTTTATGCGTTTACCACCGATACACTTTGCAATTATGGCGTTAAACTGTTCACAACGATTGCTGTCCACGTCTTCAATAAGACTTCGTGCATTAGCTGCAATAGAGCAGACTATAAACTTTATTTGATTTTCTAACGCCGTATCTTTCAGTTTGACAGTGACATCTTCACTTGTTTTTTTGCTTTCGCAATAAAAATTCTGACAATTGGTATGACAACCGAAAGCATGATTATATGAATTGGAAATTGCTACATAAAGATCGTTTATTTGTTTTGAGCGGGTATCACTTGTTTTCTTTAGGTGTTTTATTGAAGAACAAATAACTTTTCTGATAGCCAGGATTCTTTGTGTATTCAGATACCTTCTATGCTGCAGTTTATATTTGGTATCTTTGGTAAGCGCTTGTAATTTATTACACAGGTTTCGTAATAAATGGTTTCTACACTCTATCTTTTCAACAGTGTAGTTAGGATATGGCCGGGCTGCTAAAATTTTAGAATAAGTGGAAGCGTCTCCATCAGCAACCATTTTGCCGTATATAAGACCATACATGTGCAAAGATTGTTTGAATCCTTCCACTAATATTTCCGATTCCATGTTTGTAGATGAACCAGTGTAATTTTTAAAACACATGTGCTCTGATGGTGTAGTTTGTTTATTCTTGGCGCGTACACATATGCAACAATATTTATTTTTTACGGCGAGATATAGCACTTCCCCAAACTTTTTACCTATGATTGCAGCAGCGCCTGATAACGAGGAATAGTTTTTCTTGTAGGTCCTCTTAGCCCAGCAACCATCAACGATCACGTCTATGACGGGGATTCCATCTGAATTGACTCTGCCTTCGTCCAATGCACTTTGCTTCTCACGAGCAGCCGCAGCTTCCATTTCAATTGTGGCTAACTTTTCCCATTCTTCACTAACTCGATTATCAATTTTCTTATAAAAAACTTCTGTCATAAACGGAACATTTATTGATGTAAATATTTCTTGCAATTGTGTATATCCTACACCTGTAATAGCAGCACTCGTTACTACGGCAGTATTTACATTCAAATTGTCGCTTGGACTAGGTTTGGACGTATGTGTAGTAAATTCAACATTACACATATTGCATTTGAATTTTAATTTTGAAATCAAACCTAACCTTTTCTCCCCTATCAACTCCAAATTATTTATACCGCAACCGAAGGCTGTTGAGTGGTTCGAAATTGTTTTTAATTCTTTTAGAAAATATTTAAGGTCTATGATTCTTCTTTCGTCTGATTCTTCATTGATTTCTGCATGATTTCTATCTGACGTGTGCTCTTCGTCTGGAAACCTACAACAGTAATACATATTATTACATAAACTATAAAGCAGACAACAATAATAATGCATGAATGTTTTGAAACAATAGTATATCTTTGAATAGCTCCGATACGTTCCCATGTCCAAATACCTTTCATATAATATGTCACTTTACCTACATTGCTAGCGCTGTAGCATGGTGCGGGGACAGATGTCAGATTATAGTATCAGGACAGACTAGGACAGAGACATTACACAATTAAATTTACATCATCTATACAAATACAAATCTACATCAAAAATCTTGTTTTCTTTATTATAATTTAAAATATATGTGTGATATTATTATCATAATATTATTAAATTTATTTTAAAATATGTATTTCATATAAAAATTAAAAACATATTCAAAGCACAACCGATATTTATGGATATATTAGTGAAAAGGTACAGTTCGTCTAATGTCACTCACACTACACATATATACGCTATATACTATACCTAGTAACTTTTTAAAATTCCAAACCCCCCTCTTCGGTGCCTTTTGCAGTGAAAATAAAAATATTTTTGAACTTTTCTCATTAGCAATAACAGTAGCCAAGCATTTTGTATATAACTGCTCCAAATTTCAAGTCGATAACATTAGTAGTTTCTGAAATATACGGCTGTGACAGACAGACAAAGTCACACCATAGGGGTTTCTTTTTTACCATTTTGGTACAGAACCCTAAAAACGTCGGATCGAGAATATCCTACTCATTTTTGAAGTCAGTAAAAATACGAGTACAATATTATCGATGCATTCATTTGTATTAGGTCTACCTTTGATTCTCATAAACCAAGTCTTCGCATTTAGGTAGGATACGAGTACTTATAGCATTGTAAAATTTTCATTCCAATAATGAAACATGGTTGAAAAGATTGAACCATGTTTCATTAAAATTTACATACATATATACATACATAGCATTACGCCATTATTCCCCGAAAGGGTAGGTAGAGGTGCATAGTGCACCCACATTTCGCCATTTATGTTATAAGTCTCATGTAATAAAGTGCGAGCCTATTGCCACTAATCGAGCACAAATCCAGACTCCGGACTGGTACTGAGAAATTACTAATGGAAAAACCCAATACCATTTTGCCCGACCCAGGACTTCTCGCTCAGCAGTAGCGTTTGCGACCGCTAGACCAACGAGGCAGTTAGAGAAAGAAATACTAACAGGGATTCAAAATTTACTTACTTATTTATTTCATATGTATTTATTTATGTAAATACTTACTTGTCCGTACTGTCAATAGATAGCGACGAGTCCCCTTTTCCCTGTTCCAAATGGCCAGCCGCCGCCGCCGACAACGACGTGGGCACCGCCGGCGCGCCGCTCGAGTCGCTCGCGCCGCGTGCCGATCCGTCTTCGTGCAGTCCATTCTCTAATACCGTGGGCGCCGTTTTATTCGTCACATTCTCAAGCTCAATTAATGAAATGTTTGGTTTTCTGCAAATGTATAGTCATAATAAAATAAAGTAACATACTATTCTCCAGACCAAATTTCGGTCACGGCGGCCTGCCTCAACGGAGATTAGCCATCGACGCAGGATAGCATTATAGTGCGCAAATGTATGCGCAAGCATAGGTGCACTCTCTATTCCCTCACCCTCATAATCCGATGAGACGGTAAACCGACACAACCGGAGAGAGATCAGGTGCAGGACCAACGGCTTTACGTGCATTCCGAGACAAGGAGGTGGGCCACCGCCAACTTCCTGACTCCGGGCAGCTACTGAAAATTTCTTGACGGTATCAGAAACTACGGGTAGTACCTCTCATAATACACCGGTTGATCTTTTATAAATTTCAACTTATTTACAAAAAAAAATTTTGGCCCGACCCGGGATTCGAACCCAGGACCTCATGATCAGCAGTCGCACTACTACAACCACTAGACCAATGAGGCAGTCAAAGTAACATAACATAACCCACAACATTCAAAACCTATCCCTAACCCCACAGTGATACCTATTCCCTGTATCGTGGGTATCAGAAACTACGAGTGGTACCTATCATAACACCCCGATTGATCTTATATAAACATAAACAAACTTATGTAACAATAAAATTACAAAACGTTTTTGCAACACATCAAACGAATTTAAACTTTATCAACAGCCAGCAGCAACGTGACGTGACACTAGACATGAGCTTTATCTCGTTGCAATAAGGTTGAAACTCGAAAAATGATTCGCAAACCGATCCTTCGTGTTCGGCTCTATACATATTCGAAATACCTAAGAAGCTACGTAAACAAAAGAATAATTTGACGGCCTCCGTAGCGCAGTGGCTTAGCAATGAGTTGTTGGGCTGGGGGCCGCGGGTTCGAATTCCGCAGGGAACAAGTATTTATATGGCCTACAAATAATTGTTCCGGGTCAGGGTGCTTGTCCTCGTGCAATTTATGTTTGTAAACTGCCTCCACGATACAGGAGAAAATCCTAGAGTGGGGGTAACGTTTTTTTAAGAAAAAAAAATTAAAAATGAAAATTAAATTGATACCGTTATTTATATCGGTAGTTAGATAGGTACTTACTTTTTTTTTCCTTCGTTCAAAATACGGAGTTGTTCTCTTAGACGTTTTAATTGTTTTCTTTTTCCGAGAGTTTTCTTTTTGCCCATCTTTATTTACACTTTAAATATAGGTAATATATTTACACAAAACGTTTTAAACTCCTTTTTACAGTAACACCTACCACAATACAAAATAAAAATGTCGGAAATAAATAGTCGTCTCTCCGTAATGTCGCCAAACATAGGTTCGTCCCGTAATAGATGCCGCAGCAGAATGATTGAACAAATTGAAAAGGATAGCGCTATTGCTACCACGTACAAAACAAGAGACAGAAAGAGAGTGTGCTCGTTTAGAATTAAATAACGCAAGCGCCAAATCACATAATTGCTAATTACGAGAAGACCACGTAGAAAAATAAAAAAATAAATCGTCACGATTTGAGATAACATTATTATCTATCTATTAGCTAAAAATCATCATTCAATTCCATAAGGTTTCAGAGATCTAACTAAAAATAAGTGCAAAACGAGGGTTTTTCATATTTTTTTTTATCGAGAATTTTTTATCGAATCGTGTTTTTGCTTCAACAGATTTGAAGATTATAAGTCCAGGTTTAATGTGTCCAAATAGCAAACTGTTAGGTCTTACAGATACCGAGATCCAGATTGATCAATATCACCAAAACAGCATTATGCGGCCTCTTAATATGTATATCGCTAAGCACCAGCGCTGTGGTTTTTACAATAGCATAATTCAAAGAATTCCGTTTACGCAATACACGTGTCAGGAATGTAATTGTGAACTTTAAAATATAATACTTTCGTTGAAACCGTCATGTTTTTGTAATTATTTATTTAATAATTTAAAATAAAAGGCACGTATGGTAATTCATAATGATGTGTTAATCCCTACTTTAATGTATGGTAGGGAATGTTGGGTGTGGCAGAAGAAGCACGAAAGTAGAATAAATGCTGTATAAATGCGGTCTTTAAGGAATATGCTAGGGTTGAATCTGAATGACAGGGTGAGAAATTGCGTGATAAGAGATAAATGTGGTATGCAAGATGATGTTGTGACCAGGATAAAGAAAGGAATGCTTCGGTGATTTGGTCATGTAGAAAGAATGAATGAGGAAAGAGTGACAAAGCAAATTTATATGGCAGATGTGAACGGCCGAGTCGGGAAGGGACGCCCTAGGAAAAACGTTTATCGACCAAATTGGCGACATTTTGAGAATGGTCCACATTAGGAGTACCCTTACCGACAAGCGTGTATGCGTAGATATATGGATGTAAAGGAGGCGAGAGAGGTGTGTCAGGATCGTGCCAAACGGAAGTCCGTAGTATCTGCCTACCCCTCTGGGTGACAGGCGTGAGTGTTTATTTATGTAAAATAAATGTTGTGAAACTAATAAAAGTTTTTATCCAAATCAATGAAAATGAAGTTTCACACAAGTTCGCAGGTGTAGATTATATATTTTATCTGCAAATCGAATAAAATATTACGTGGATCACTCCTGGTTTTCCTCTCTATGTTTTCTTGAACTTTCACTACGATCGGTTCAGCCATTCTGAGGGAAAATATAACCTTAAATTGCTTAGCAAGATCCTCTGTTATGCCGAAAATATTGCAGCATTAATTTTGAAATAAATATATGGTAAAGTTGAGGATTAATGTTAAGGACTATGTTAGACGAAAACATGATTCCGTAAAATTTTCTCCATAGAAAAAAAATCCAAAGTTACCTCCAAAATAAACAATAAACCGCTGTTATTCATAAAATACTATAAGATCATGAAACTTTGCATACCAATTGAACTAACTATAAAGCAGTGCTTATGTTATTTACTTTTTTTTAAATACCATTATTTTCACTGTAAAAAGAAATTACCTAAAGTATCGGCTTCTTGAAGCTTGATTCCTGATCCTGCCGCCCGGTCAGTTTCGCTTCGGCCTTTGAAGGGGAAGGTTGTGTCGCTTACGATCAGAATACACATTACGCAACAGGACGACGTAAAATTAAAATGGTAAATAACCGTAATAAAAAAGAGAAGCGACTGGGTTGGCGTTAAGAAACAGGCATAAATATCATAAACCTAATGAAATAAGTGTCTAACAACCTTTCTACTTACAGTATTAGTGATTACAAACATGTCGGTACATAGCATACTACGCGCGGGGAAGTGGGGGCGAAATTAGAATTTGAGCTGACTTACTATATCCTCTTAATAATGTCTTTATGGCATGCAACTAAGCTCTGAGCTCGATAAAAGGCAGTTATTTTGATATCAAAGACTGACACTTGAATTTTATTTTTATGAATATATTAGCCGGTCCTTGTTGATCTGCAATGGTCGAAGCTAAACCATACCTATTTACTTACAGTTAGAATAAAGTAAATTCATCCGGTCCATTTTAGTTTACCTGAAAATGGAAAAGAAAATTATTTTAAATCTTAAAATAAACAAATGAGTTATCATATTACATAAATAAATAATCATATTATTATAATAGCTGGAAAGATTACACCAGCAAAATTAAACCACAATTAGATATGAAATAATTGCTATATTCTTACCAACATTTAGCATTAATTAAATTTTATACGTGGAGCCAAACTACAGTTACATTCTGGTTAGAGCATGAATCGACTCGACCGGGGAAGGGTCACGTTCTCATAGAATATCAACATAAAAGTGTGTGTTTCGTATGGTTTATGGAACCTTAAACTCATTTTAACTGGAAACGGGGCATTCCAGCTTAGTCCTCAGGGGTGACAATGCATGTGCATTTTGATTCTGAATCGACGATAATAGACTAATATTGTTAATAATAAGTGTTAATTAGATATGAAATAATTGCTATTTTTAACCCCGATAAAAAGATTTTTAACATGTGTACATGTGGCATCGTAGCCTCCAAACCCATGAACAGATTTAAGTTTAGTTTTTTTGTTTGAAAGATGACTTAATCGAGAGTGCTCTTAACTACGATTCAAGAAAATCTTTTCAGCCGTATTAAGATCATCAGCTCTTTTAGGTTTAGTGGCTTTTAATTTTTTTACTTCGGATTATCATAGCGGCATTTTGTATAGAATAAAGGTGACAAACGAGCACACATTTCACCTGACGGTAAGTGGATGCTGTGGCCCATAGACATCTCTATTTACCCTCGATTAAGAATCAAAATGCAGATGTGTTGTCACCCCTGAGGATTTAGATGGAATGCCTCGTTTCCAGAAATCAGAAATTTTTATTTGCTTTAAACATGGTAGTGCAAAGATGTTAACATAGTGGTATGTCCTCATGTTTGACTTATAATTGTCATGCAAATTTAAAAGTAGTTACATTTTAGTCTACTTAGAGCTAAAAATAAGTTAATAGACTAAACAGACAACTAATGGTAAACATGAGTCACAGGCAGAACATTACATGTCATCATTTATAAATCGTATAATATTTTATGTCAAATTATTCAAGTCATAAAATAAAGTAAACACAGAAAAGCTACAAACAATTAAAATCTAAAAACCTCTTGGCCATCTAAGTATTCCTGGACTGAATAAAGGCACCTAGTGAAAAGCCAGGAATGTAACTTTCTTTTTAACAATTTTAATGGCAAAGCTTTAAAACTTGGATGAAGCTTATTATAAATTTTAATAGCCATACAATAAAGCTTCCAGTAAAAAAGGATTTCCGGATCTCTACACTCACCATACGAAACAGCGGCATTACGCTGCTATTTTATGCTGGTATTCCGTGAGATCGTGGTCCTACCCCGGTCCAGCCGACCCATTCGTGTTACAACCATAATATAGCTGCAGCGTGGCTCTACCACGTAGAAAACATTAAACATTATTATGACGATATTAATCTAACAAAATTGTATTATATAAGAAAAATCGGGACAATCTTCTGCTCGCCATAGGAATAAACGTAGTAACCCGAATGATTGAATTATCTAACCGATCAGTCATTCGCATCGTTTTTGTATATTGAAACAATGTACTGATATTAATATTGTTACTAAATTACATAAATACAGTACAATAAAATATAATAAGCTAAACTAAAAATATTATCATGAAGTCCTACTCCCGTGGTATGGTGTCAAGAACGCTGGCTTCATTTCCTCGCTGAATACTTAGCCTTTTGGCAAGAAAATCACCAATCCTCTTACCATGAGCAGCGACAAGTAGTAACGGACGCGGTTATTTTAGGAACTTCACCGCGTGTAGACCACAATTGATAAAATCTCTTTTATTCTATCGACGTAAACATTTATAGCTCTATTTTTATAACACGGGTCAAATATCATCGCGTTATATATATCCTAATAGGAGCGGTGACCTGTCAATTTCATCAGTGTACTTGTGGTAGGGCATCGACAAGTTTGGGGGCCATAAATTTTCATGTGAAGTTGCTGGTAGATCGTTCCTTCACGGTTCTTTGAACTATGTTATTGAAACAGCTCTTGTCTCTATATATGTTTCTTTGGTTTTAGAGTCTCAAATTAATGGTAAAAAATGAGTTGCGAACCCGAACAGACCCCAGGAGCTGCACTCGTTCACTAGTATGACGCATGTGGCATTCATCTCCCTCCTCGACTATTTAAAGGGGAAGTGGACGACACGTCACTCGACGCCACCGTAGCAGCCATTTTAAAATAAGTAGCCTCTTTTTATATAATAATGGTGTAAACGAGCTCGCAGTCCACCTGACGATAAGCGGATGTTATGGCCCATAGAAATTTACACTTACCCTCGATTAAATACAACAATGCATATGCGTTGTCACCGCTGACAACTGAAATGGAATGCCTCATTTCCAGTGAGAAGGGTCTCCGGTTCTCTACACTCACCTTAAGAAACAGCAACATTAAGCTGGTATTTTACGCTGGTATTCTGTGAAGCGTGTTGCTTCCCCAGTCGAGTCCACTCATTCGTGTGACAACCATAATACATAATGCAGCGTGGATCTACAATGTCCACTGTAGAACATAGCGCTGCTCATAAATCGAATATTTGCAGTCAGAGACTAATATTAAAAACATCCTAATTTCAATAGAGAAGATAGAACGCTGCTACCATTTTCTTGCGACTCTACAATTAATAAAATTAAATTCAAACCCAAGAATACCACTACAAGATTTCAAAATACTGTAAGCTCCTTCTGCGTAGTTCGAAACAAAAATTAATACGCAAACAATCAAGGTAGTCGGGCTAAATATGACATCAGTACGTCAAACACCACAGTCTCCACCGTGACCATGGTAACTGTAAAGCACCCGAAAATTCAGGAACTAAAAAGTTAAAATTAAACGCTTTGAAATCCCTTAATTAGTAAATTTAATGTAGAGTTCGCGTAAGTTTTTGTTTGCGTATAGACTGTCTCCATTGCCTGGTAGTCGTAAATAAACGGATCCATCACTGGTTAAACAGTAATTCGGTATTTTAAACAAAAAATTATCAGAATCGGACAAAAGTCGGGAAGTTGGTTGTGTTTCACTCCCACGTTATTCCCGCGCCTAATTTCTCCCTGGTTGTGTTGGATTGCAGTCACATCGGACTATTTAGGGAATATTTACTTTAATGCTAATCTCGCACACTCGTGCACTCTAATCCTAAGTCTAGCTCAGATGGCTAGTCTCCGTTGAAACTGTCCGCTGTGATCCAATTTGGTCTGGGGACATTGTTTGCAATAGTTGCTACTTATGTATGTATGTATATATTATAGTATTCTATTGTTGCTACTCTTAACAGGCTTATTGGCAACTGTAGATTTTTATTACTTTGAGTTGTCATCAGGATAATGCTGTTGCTAATCTCCTGTTCCAAATTACCTTTATCACCTTTAACGACACGCAGGTGAATCGTGAAAACGGTGCATGGTAACATTTTGAGGACATGTGAAAATTGTCAATACGCATTTTGGCAGCGCATTGAACTCTTCTTTGTCGTATTTACTACGAAAACTTATCATTGTTCACTTTTCATTTTGTAATGACACAAGTCGTTTTACTCCGTGATATTATTTCAAATAAACAGGTCGATTGAAGTCCATACAATTATACGTAAGTACCCATCTCGATGTAATATCTGAATAGATTGAGTCTAGACGATTTGTATAATATTGAGAGCATACGCTTATTTCAGTACATATTGCGAGATATTTGCTGAAATTGCAAAGCCTTTATGTTGATTCTGTAGCTAAAGTCTATCAGAAATAGCGCTGACCGTTCAACACGGTCTAGGAAATGCAAGCAAATATTTTTTTAATTATGTTTATATGAAGTACAACAATATTATATTTCACCAGTTCAACAGAAACTGCTGCAGTTTATAAATTCTATATAATAAATAAATTTAAAAAGTATTGAGCTTCGAAGAAGTGAAATTGCTCACAGCTAAGCACCTCCTTCAATTCATTGAAGCAATGAATTAGCAGTGAATTATAGCCATAGCAGCGATCACAATAGATCTTTTTGTTATCAGTGACACTGGTCATATTAGACCTGCATAGTTGCTTGCACAAATAAGAAAAATACCACTCACTTTTTCTAAGGGCTTTAAATTACATTTAAGAAACTTCAACATACTTTTTATCCCAGTACCATTTCAATATGAAGTTCGGTCTGCTCGGAAAAGAAAGAAACTCTACAGGTATCCTGTTTTTGTCACTTTTTTTAATTGACCATGCATTATTATTATTGCAATAGCTTACTTTTATTTAAAATGTCTGCAACGCACCTGCCATTCCCCTGGTGTTGCAGTTGTTTATGTGCGGCAATAGTCCCTTACCATTAAATGAGCCATCTGCTCGTTTGCCCCTCTTATTTTTAAAAATATTTTTTCCGATTAATAATAGCAAGTAATTATATATTATTAATCTGCAGTTCGTTCAATCGTTTTAGCAAGAAACTCATAACCAACGATTAACTTCATTAGGGTACCAATTAAGTATTACCTTAACAATAAATACATTCATAAGCCTTAACCTGTTTTAACACGAAATGTTCCAAACTTAATTAATTATGGCTGACTTAAGAACTGCGTCGAGTGAGCCGGGGGGAACAAGATGAATTTTGAGATACCAAGCGCCCGACAGAATCAAATATTAACAAGTAATCTAATCGAGATTACGGAAAATAATATCTCCATTTTTGGTTTATTCTAGCTCATGTTACCAAAGAATCAACGCAGAGTATTAGTTTTATCCTGTAAAGGTTTTTTTTATAGAATCGGGGGCAAACGAGCATGTGGCTCACCTGATGTTAAGTGACTACCGCCGCCCATGATCAACCGCAACACCAGGGGAATTGCAGGTGCGTTTGCGACCGCCAAGCATCCAGATGGTGTCGATGGTATCGGGACGTTTGCCGCGTAGTGCGTTCACGAAATTTGGCGGCTGGGATTAATCCGAACAATTCCTCAGAGCACTCTCCATGGTATATGCGAAAGAAAATGCAAAGAGATGCAACATTTCTTCGTAGTGCCAATGAATTGAGCCGATCGGAAAGCACTCGGTCGTCGACGATTCGAGCCGCTCTGCGCTGGATGCGGTCAAGTGGAAGGAGCTGGTACTGGGGAGCCTCAGCCCAGAGATGGGAACAGTATTCCATGTGCGGCCGAACCTGCGCCTTGTAAAGTTGCAGGCGGTGTGCCGGCATGTAATACTATCCCGCTCTGCTGAGCGCGCCAAGCTTTTTAGAGGCCAATTTGGCCTTCTCTTCCAAGTGACCACGAAACTGCACGTCACTCGATATGTCAACGCCGAGGATTCCGATACTGGCTGAGGCAACAAGGGGAGTGCCTTGAAACTGAGGAGATACGACAAAGGGGTTCTTTTTAGCGGTTAACGCGCAAACTTGTGTCTTCTGGGGGTTAAACTGGACTATATTTAGTCGCCCCCAATCCGAGACTCTGTTCAGCAAAGACTCGACTTCAGACACAAGTTTGTCCCGGCACTCGGAGACGTTTTCCCGAGAAATATTGGTTAGGCCGGTGTAAAGAGCATCACCAGTGCTGTCATCTGCATAGCAATGAATGTTACGGGTTTGCAACATATCATTGATATGCAGAAGAAACAGCGTTGGCGATAGCACGCAGCCTTGTGGAACACCAGCATTAACGGCCAATGCCTCCCCCTTAGACTCTACTGCCTCCGCCCATCTGTGAGTTAGGTAGACCAGAAGATCACCAGCTGACCGACCACGGCGAAAACCGTATTGGCGGTCACTAATCAGCTGGTGATCCTCAAGGTACCTCATGAGCTGGCAGTTTACAATGGACTCCATTGTTTTAGAGAACAAGGAGGTGATGGCGATAGGCCGGTAGTTGGACGGGTCTGAGCGGTCGCGTTTTTTAGGGATCGGGTGGACGAAAGCCGTCTTCCATGATTTTGGGACTACGCCTAGGGAGTAGGAGTACCGGAAAAGACGCGTTAAAACCGGTGCCAACTCTGGAGCACACGTCCTCAGCACAATTGGGGGGGATTCCGTCAGGCCCACTCGACTTGTAGATGTCCAGGGAGAGGAGTGCTTTGCGAACCGAGCGCTGTGTGAACTGCACTTCCGGCATGGAGCACTCACGCCGCGGGATGGTCGGCAGCGTATTCCCCCCCGTCATCGAGAGTCGAGTTAGACGCAAAGAAAGAGTCTAGAAGATCGGCTTTCTCCTTTGCGGTATGGGCCAGTGAGTCATCCTCCCTGTGCAGAGATGGAAAAGATGGCTGACAGAAATTCCCCTGGACAGACTTGGCGAGAGACCAGAATGCACGGGTTCCAGAAGGAAGGCGAACTAGTTTCTCGCCAATTCTGCCTATGTGCTCTGACTTTGCTTTGGCAATGACTCTTTTGAAGGACCTAGAGGCGGAATTATACTTCTTTTTTTAGAGCACTGGTGTTTACATCCCGGGACGCTGATGCGTCAGCCCAGGCTTGGTAACACTCCTGCTTATAGCATGATGCTATTTTATAGGAGCGACCAAACCATGGCTGAGATTTGCCTCCAATGGGCACCACAGAGGAAGGAATAAAAAGTTCCATACCCTGAAGTACCACATCAGTGACAGAATCCGCAACAACGTTGGGTTCGTCCTAGTTGATAAACGAGCACACAGTCCACCTGATTCTGATGGTACCTGGATCTAGTGCCCCATACCTACCACACCTACACCTAGGCCCTATTTTTTATATAGAATGAAATTGACGAACAAACAAACAGTCCACCTGGTAGTAAATAAATGTTGTTGTGCAAAAAAATCTACATTTCTGTTCTATTAATAATCAAAATGTAGAAACATTGTCACCCCTGAGGATTAAGATATAGCGCCTCTTTTCCAGTAAAACGGATCTCCGGTTCTATAAACTAACCATAAGAAACACAGCAACATTAAGTCGCTATTTTACGCTGGTATTCTGTGAAAGAGTAGTCCTTCCCCGGTCCAGGTTCCCGTTTGTGCTACAACTAAGATAAACCTGGTAAAAATTTAGGTGTTGTCTTTTTTATAGAATAAGGATCACAAACGAGCGCGCAGTCCACCTGATGATAAGATGTGGCCTATAGACACCTACATCTATCTTCAATTAAGAATCAAAATGCAAATAGGTACGTTATCATACCTGAGGACTAAGATTAAATGCCTCGTTTCCAACACTTACCATACGAAACTCAACAGCATTGAGCTGCTATTTTACGCTGGTATTCCGTGAGAGCGAGGTCCTTCTCCATTTATGCTATAATCATTATATAACTGCAACGTGGCTTTACCACGTATAAAATTATCACCTCATCTAATTGTATGTGGATGCTGTGATCCATTAACACCTATATCGCGACATCGGTGTATTAAAATTCAGATGGTATGTAACCCCTGTGAATTAAGATGAAATTCCTCGCGTAGTCTACGGTTTTCTATTCTGCAGCCATATTACCGCTGTAATTAGACACTACCACGTTTCGTCACCAATGATATATTAAAAATAAATCTAAACTATTTTTATTATTCTAGGTTATGTCCGTCATTTTGAATTTCAGTGCCATTTTAAATGCGAAAAATAACAAAATAAAATGGGGCAAGCTAATGTTTACTGTTATTACTATGCTTGTGGTAGTCGTTGGCAATGCACCAAATTAAACGTGATATTAATAGAATTGGGTGTTAGTGTGTGGAAATCCAATGTGAATTTGGATAATGAACATAATTTGGTTAGACTCTGAAAGCCGGAAGCTGATGTAATTGTTATGTTTAACCCTTCACTGGTATGTTCATTTTCTTGTGGCAATTATTAACCCATTAGTGTAACACTTTTGCATAGCTAAGGTAACAATGCCTGTTTACCTACATTATGGTTGTATCACGAACGGGTCGGCTTAACCGGGGAAGAACCACGCTCTCGTAGAATACCAGCATGAGGTAGCATCATAATGCTGCTGTGTTTTTAAGGTGAATTAAGAGAATCTCAGACCCTTTTTACTAGAAACGAGGCATTCCACCTTAGTCCTTAGAGGTGTCAATGCATCTAAATTATGATCCTTTATCATGGATAGATATAGACGCCCATGGTCTTCAGTACAGACTGTGTGCTCATTTGTCAGCCTTTTTCTATAAAATATGCAATGCGTCAAAATAGACTAATTTTTACGGATTTTATCGCGCATATCAACTTATTTTATATTCCCGACATTTCGAGTACTTTACGGCACCCATATTCACGGAGGGTCTGAGGAGTTTGACGTCGTATTGTGATAGTTAACCAAGGCTACCCTCAATTTTTTTTAATTTTAACCTTTGCTGAATTTAGGTCTCGCGTATGCTCATTAGTGGACTTAAAAAGGCTAAAATGGATGAATATAGTGGATGTATTCTCAGCGAGATTTAACTTGGGAATAGTATATAAAATGGGTTATATTTACATTTAAAAAAGAAACGATAATGCATAATACATTAGTCGTGTTTCAGAGAACATTACCGTCGATTGACGCAAGTAATTGATTCAGCGGCTAATGACCTACAGTTGTTATTTTCGTCAATTGCGGTTTTCTTTTCATGCGAATTTTAAACGTAAATAAAATTACAGAAGTATTTTAATTCACAACCACCGGTTTTCAGTGGCTTAAAAAAATCAAGGCCCTAGTACTAAAACCGGAGTTTTCTAGGCCAGCTCATGTCTCCTCTCATATACAGGAGGGTTTGAAGTATGTTTTCTGAGCTGCCTCAGTATGTGGTGTGCAGTGTGTCGGCGGCCATCACGTGTACTTAAATATCTTATTTCTGGACAGCAGTTTTTCTTAAGATGTTTTTTTTATGAAGTAAGTCACCGCTTAAAATGTCATCCCAACTTAATTTTCAGGGGTGAACACGTTAATTGAGGATAATATGTAGTTGGGTTGAATGTGTGCTCATTTATCGCCTTAATTCTATTAAATCACTCTATCACTCCATTTCATTGGTGGTTACTAAACGTAAAACTAGATTAGGACTTAGTAAAATGAAAGCTCCAAAGCTTATGTAGTTTTAATTATTTCGTCCCAAAATATTTTGTGGTTTTAGTTAAATGGTGATATTTACTGTATTTTTCTGTTGTGTTCACTAGAAAAGTAAAATCAATGGTTATGTGAAAATCATGATATCTAAAACGTTTTTTTTTAATTTTATGAATATTTCAGTCAATATAGTTTATACAAAGTGATTTGTCGAAACTTCGAGTGCACAATGAATTGTGTTCGGAAATGCGATACAGTCGCCAACGTAACTCAGTACATCTTAACAATAGGATAAACTTTACTGTAGGATAAGTGGACGCGTCCGTCGAGAATATAAATCATACGAAAAAATCCAGAGATAAATCCCTCGTGCAATCCTTTTCATGTCACTGCTCCGGTGTCAAAAGTTTTAGTTGTTACCGGATCTATATATTTTTTGTTACGAGGGAAATAATATTTTGCTGTTACGGGAAAATTCATTGCGATACCGCGAAACGGGAACGAATCAGTGGTGTTTAAACACAAAGAACATCTGTTATGTTTACTCAGTATTGATTTAGGACAAAAAGTCTCCATACAAACGCAAAAGCGCCTATTCTTCTCTAGAAATATGACTTTATTACTCGTGTCTGGTTCTGCAGATTTAAACCTGCAACTATTTATTTGACGGTTTATAGTGAGGTACAGGAGATAATCGTAGTGAAGGGAATAGTTTTATTATATATATATATATATATATATATATATATATAATATAAAACTAAATCTATAAATAATACTAATCCACTAAAAGGCTTCAGTACCATAGACCACATACATACCCTGCGGCAGATTGTACAGAAGACTGAAGAGTACAATCTGCCACTTTGCCTGGCGTATGTGGACTATGAGAAAGCCTTTGATTCCGTCGAAATTTGGGCGGTGCTACAGTCCCTTCAGCGGTGCCAAGTTGACTGTCGGTATATCGAAGTGCTGAAGTGTTTGTACAGTCGGGCTACTATGGCTATCCGAGTACAGAACCAGAGTACGAAACCTATCCAACTACACAGAGGTATAAAACAGGGTGACGTTATATCCCCGAAACTCTTCACCCCTTCATTGCAAGACGTTTTCAAGCTATTGGACTGGAAAGGATACGGTATTAACATCAATGGCGAGTACATCACTCACCTTCGATTTGCCGACGATATAGTCCTTATGGCAGAATCACTGGAGGCCTTAAGCACTATGCTCAATGACCTCAATAGTGCCTCCCAACGGATAGGTCTTAAGATGAACATGGACAAAACAAAGATTATGTTTAATGTCCATGTCACACCTATGCCGGTAGTTGTGGGGAGAATTATGCTCGAAGTTGTTGACGAGTACGTTTACCTGGGACAAATAGTCCGACTAGGTAAGTTCGACGACGAAGCCAACTTCGACCGAGAGGTCAATCGACGGATTCAACTCGGCTGGGCAGCGTTCGGGAAATTACGACATATCTTCTCGTCAGGTATACCTCAATCTCTGAAAACTAAAGTGTACAACCAGTGCGTGTTGCCAGTGATGACTTACGGATCTGAGACGTGGTCCTTCACTGCTGGCCGTATGAGGACGCTCAAGGTCGCTCAGCGAGCTATGGAGAGGGCTATGCTCGGAGTTTCTCTGCGTGATAGACTCAGAAATGAGGATATCCGCAGTAAAACCAGAGTGACTGACATAGCCCAAGGGATTAGTAAGCTGAAGTGGCAATGGGCCGGCCATATAGCTCGAAGAACCGATAACCGATGGGGAAGAAAGGTTCTCGAGTGGCAGCCTCGTACCGGTAGGCGTAGTGTAGGGCGACCCCCCAATAGATGGAGTGACGACCTGGTAAGATATGCAGGAAGTCGATGGATGCATGTGGCTCAGGACCGTGCTTTGTGGCATTACTTGGGGGAGGCCTATGTTCACCAGTGGACTTGTGAAGGGCCGTAATAATGATGATGATATATATATATATATATATATATATATATATATATATATATAACACACCAGACAGGTGAGTTGGTCAGCTTTAAGGCAAAATTTAATATACATATTTTAATATTAAACTATAAAAAAATTTAAACCAAATTAACAAACTAAAAGAATAAAATAATTTCCACGCAATACCTTCCGTTTGTTAGAAAATTCGATGTTAAGATTAGGAGATAGTCTATTAAAAAAAAAAAACTAAAGATATTTTACGTTATAATTTCCAAAGTTAAATATTTTTACCCTTTTGATTAGACCATGAAGAAATGAGCTTACGCCTATTAAAAGGCCGGCCACGCACCGGCAATTTCGCTGGTTTTGCAGTTGTTCATGATCGCTGATCCACACTTTTCATCAGGTGACAGCGAGCTATGGAGAGGGCTATGCTCGGAGTTTCTCTGCGTGATAGACTCAGAAATGAGGATATCCGCAGTAAAACCAGAGTGACTGACATAGCCCAAGGGATTAGTAAGCTGAAGTGGCAATGGGCCGGCCATATAGCTCGAAGAACCGATAACCGATGGGGAAGAAAGGTTCTCGAGTGGCAGCCTCGTACCGGTAGGCGTAGTGTAGGGCGACCCCCCAATAGATGGAGTAACGACCTGGTAAGATATGCAGGAAGTCGATGGATGCATGTGGCTCAGGACCGTGCTTTGTGGCATTACTTGGGGGAGGCCTATGTTCACCAGTGGACTTGTGAAGGGCCGTAATAATGATGATGATATATATATATATATATATATATATATATATATATACACACCAGACAGGTGAGTTGGTCAGCTTTAAGGCAAAATTTAATATACATATTTTAATATTAAACTATAAAAAAATTTAAACCAAATTAACAAACTAAAAGAATAAAATAATTTCCACGCAATACCTTCCGTTTGTTAGAAAATTCGATGTTAAGATTAGGAGATAGTCTATTAAAAAAAAACTAAAGATATTTTACGTTATAATTTCCATAGTTAAATTTTTTTACCCTTTTGATTAGACCATGAAGAAATGAGCTTACGCCTATTAAAAAGGCCGGCAACGCACCGGCAATGTCGCTGGTTTTGCAGTTGTTCATGATCGCTGATCCACACTTTTCATCAGGTGACAGCGAGCTATGGAGAGGGCTATGCTCGGAGTTTCTCTGCGTGATAGACTCAGAAATGAGGATATCCGCAGTAAAACCAGAGTGACTGACATAGCCCAAGGGATTAGTAAGCTGAAGTGGCAATGGGCCGGCCATATAGCTCGAAGAACCGATAACCGATGGGGAAGAAAGGTTCTCGAGTGGCAGCCTCGTACCGGTAGGCGTAGTGTAGGGCGACCCCCCAATAGATGGAGTGACGACCTGGTAAGATATGCAGGAAGTCGATGGATGCAGGTGGCTCAGGACCGTGCTTTGTGGCATTACTTGGGGGAGGCCTATGTTCACCAGTGGACTTGTGAAGGGCCGTAATAATGATGATGATATATATATATATATATATATATATATATATATATATATATATATATATATATATATATATATATATATATATATATATATATATATATACACATCAGACAGGTGAGTTGGTCAGCTTTAAGGCAAAATTTAATATACATATTTTAATATTAAACTATAAAAAAAATTTAAACCAAATTAACAAACTAAAAGAATAAAATAATTTCCACGCAATACCTTCCGTTTGTTAGAAAATTCGATGTTAAGATTAGGAGATAGTCTATTAAAAAAAAAAAAAACTAAAGATATTTTACGTTATAATTTCCATAGTTAAATTTTTTTACCCTTTTGATTAGACCATGAAGAAATGAGCTTACGCCTATTAAAAAGGCCGGCAACGCACCGGCAATGTCGCTGGTTTTGCAGTTGTTCATGATCGCTGGTCCACACTTTTCATCAGGTGAGCCGCATACTCGTTTCCTCCTCTACTATAAAACGAAGACTATGGAATATTATAAACTCAAGGTTACAACTTGGTTGTAATCTTATTTAATTCTCTGGAACCAGCCAGCTCACAGACCTTTTACGAAAACGAACACACAGTCCACCTGATGTTAAGTGGCTGCTGTGGCTCATAGAGATCTACATGTAACCTCGATAAAAAATACAAATTCAGATGCGTTGTCACCCCTAATGGCTCAGATGGATTGCCTCATTTTCAGTAAAATGGATCTCCGATTCCCTATACGAAACACAGCAGCATTAAGCTGCTATTTCACGCTGGTATTCTGAGAGAGCATGCTACAACTATAATATAGCTGCAGCATAACTCTACCTCCTTTAGAATTTAGGTTATAAAACAGTCAATTTACGGTGACACATTAGGCGTTGGAGGATTTTAAACATATTCTCCAAACATTTTATTCCTCAGACATGCAGATTTTCTCACGATGTTTATCTTCACCGCCGAGCAAGTGGTAAATCGGCACTTAAAATTAAAATTTTATTAGATCCTCCCTTTATTAAGCTCGGTTTTCCCACGTATCATAAAACTTGAAGTTCAGCATCTATCCCTTGAATCATCACGACCACCTGAATTTATACTTACGTAAAGAAAAAGAGATTTTTGTTTCATAAAACTGAAGTGTCAAACGAACTTGGTATCCACCCTGCAATCATCTTCAAACAAAAAGGGCTACAGATGCGGTGTCACTCTCTAACTGATTAGGTATTACTCTCTAACACGTAATGGGAGGATCACACACCGACTCATCAGTAAAGTCACAAGGTTCCAACTGAAAAATACCGCTGCCTTTTCAGCATTATGCTGATATTTGATGTCTCAATTTTTTTATCATTTTATTATAAATTATTGACTTGTATGTACTGCTTCGTAATTGTTAATACGTAAGCAGATTAATACATTGGTGGATATTTTTGTACCTTTTATAAAATTAATAGTTCCTTATTTCTTCCTATGGGGACATATATCACAGAGGATCAGTGCAGGCACAGCTGTTTGCCGTTAGAAATAGGTAAAGATGCCTGCCCAGATGGGCGTTTAGCCGGAAAATTCCTAGCGGTCTAAGTAGTATAGTTTTATATAAATATTAGCACATCTGATAATTTGTTCACTAAAATTATTCGGTAGCGTGGGATTAGTTGAAATCACGCCCGATGTCCGCATTTGATTTCGCTCGAAATCCGCCGTGGATTACGTTTTATCTATTACTATTTTGTAAGCCCATAACAAATCTCATTAGAGATACGGATTGTTTTGACCAGTGATGTATGAGTTAAGATAAATGAGCGACCGTTTATGAAATACATCAATTGAAACACGTCGACTTTGAATAAATGCTGAATAAACGAGTTAATTAATGGATGAACAAATAAATGAATGAATAATTGATAGAATCAGACGTTGCGGAAATCCATTATATTAAAAGTGGCTGATGGTCCTAGCTGTCAGCCACCTCAGGGTGTACTTCACCTGTGTTTCGCCTCTAAACGAGGTATCCAAGTTCGTGTCATGTTATCGACGTTATTGTGTATTTCCTAGTGTAGTGGTGTTGGTGGTGCATTAGTGACGAGGATAGTGCACGCAATTTGATGGGCCTGAGGTGCTCTTCAAACTACGTAAAACATATCATATATTATTTATATTTTTACAGGATGTTCGCTAATTAATTTACAACAACTGTAATGAATAAATAATTGAATTTAATGTGTGATATTTGTTCGCATAATACTACAACTTAAGCCACATTGTATACTTACTTAGTTTTTACATATAGAAAATACAATTTTACAGAACAAATATCTTGTTTTTTTTTATTTTAATTAGACCTTAATTTCCTGTAAAATGTTTGCTATTTTTGAGAGTGGAAGACGCAGGTAGCTGTGAAACAGTTAACAGGGCACAGGCGCACTAGTGCGCCTGACGTTTACTTTTCAGTGAAACTTATTCAGAGGTTTAGAGAAATCAGTAAACATACATAAAAATTATACGAGTCTATAAAACTCACTCGTTTTGTGAACTCGGTTAAAATATAACTAAGACAACTGATATGATTTCTTATATTTACACGAATACTTGAATAAAACAAATTTTATTTATATGTTTTTTTTTATATTTGTGGTAACTCTACCTCCGAGCGGTTCACCCCGGGCAATGGCATCACTGGCTACTTTAGCGTGTGGTGACGGCTGAAAATCCCACCATGCCTCGCAAGGGGCCACCTGGCTTGCTACTACCCTCCCGTCGGAGTCAGGCACGAAGCAGCTCACTGCGTTCCGTCAGTGAGCAGGAGAGACAGTGCCTTTGGGGGACATAAGGGCAATCAGTTGCACCATTGAGAACTAGTATGGATTTCTCAGCAAAGCTATACCGGGTAACTTATTCTGAAGGGTAGCGGAATTCAAAGCACGTCCGCACTGACATTTGCTGTCGGTATCTTCGTTGTTTTGAGGTTTCAGGGTTTTCTGCAATGTTTGGTGGACACTGGTGTAGAGACAACCCTTTATGCCGTATCCGTCTGCGGAACTAGTTTTTCTTGAAATAACTCGAACGCTTTACAGCACGACGTTTCGAACACTTTTCGAAACGTCGGGTATGTAGCGGCGCTGTCGTCGCGCCACAAGCGAAATCCACCGAAGCCTAAATCACGCTATCAACATTCCGAATCATAAACAGTATATATAGAACATCTCCGAACCATCACTCGGAGTGTCGGCCGCTCCCCGGGCAGAACAACTTGCCCGGGGATCTCCCTTTTCCTTTCACGACCACAGTAGTGACCACCCGACGTGATCTGAACACGCAACCAACAACCTTCGGAAACTTCAAGCTTCATCATCGTCATAGAATACCCCACTCATTCGCTCCCGAGCAGATATAAACTGCAGTCTTCATATCCTGCAAGCCATCTAGCTTCACAAGGTTCATCGCAGCACTGGAATAATAATGCTTCCTGTTCCTTCAAGCTACTCTCTGCACTATACAGTGTTCGGCACGGCTCTGAGCCTTACTGCTCGCCTCTGCTTTACGGCACTCTCGCAGATTACTTGCCTTCTTCTCGACTCACCGCAGACTACAAGGCAATCTCCTGGCACTTGCACATTCGTCGGCAACGAGGCTGCACTATCGACCTCCGGTCTGAGCAGGGGTGTGATGTGGCGGCGCTGTCGTCGCGCCACAAGCGAAATACACCGAAGCCTAAATCACGCTATCAACATTCCGAATCATAAACAGTATATATAGAACATCTCCGAACTATCACATGGAGTGTCGGCCGCTCCCCGGGCATAACAGCTTGCCCGGCGGGAGATCTCCCCTTTTCCTACTACGGCCACAGGTATTTAAAAAGTTAAATATACGCGATAAATTCCGTAAAAACTAGTATTATTTCAATGTGTAGTTTTTCTTGGGTATTTTAACGCCCACCACAAAGAGTGATAGTTCCCATGCTGGGAAAGAGGCGCGCAAACTTACGTTATTGCTAGATCTCACTCAGCTGGTTCAAGTAGTGACGCGCTTCTGCTGACAATAGACCGAGACAAGTATTCGGCATCAGTCTCAGCTCCGCTGGGATTATCTCTCCTCCGGATGACTGTCCAGCGGGCGCGAGGAGAGTATGGCGATACGAGTCAGCACTCTGGGATGCAATTTTTTTCATCCTATCCTTGGCAGCAAGTGTGCTTCTCTTCGGATGAACCCTCCTGTTCTGCGATACGGTTGTGGATGTGATATGGCAGGGAATGGAATATTTTATGTCGTTTGCTTCTTGCTTTCCACCCTGCTAGTAGTACGCAATTTTGGTCCCTGTCTAAAGCTGTTGAATCCAACTTCTGCTGTCCCACATTGCCACCCATGCAGAAACCTAAACACTTGCTCACTCTGGGCTGAGAAAGCAAATCTATTATCATCTGTGTTTGCGAGAAATTCTCGTCTAGATGCTGGCTGTTAATAACCGCCAACCCTATCTCGCTGTGATGCCGCAGATCACTATGCAGATCTCGCAGTTTCTCTCGACATATCGAAGGCCTTCGACATGGTTTGGTACGCAAGTCTGCTGAGTAAGTTACCTGCTTACGGCATCCCCGCCGAATTTTCCAACTGGATTTCTGACTTTCTGAGTGAATGGTTGATCAGAGTAGTCATAGATGGCTGCACTTCTGACCCCGCTAGTGCCGGAATTTCTCAGGGGTCATTTCTCTCTGCGACTCTTCTTGCTACACATCAGCTAGTTACAGAGAGGTTCATATCCAGTGCAAAAGACGGAGGAGCAGTAATACGTTTACTCAGAGAGGCCATGGTGGAGCGGATAAATTCGACCTTAAGTCTTGTCTCCCAATGGGGTGACGACAATCTAGTCACTTTCAACGCCACCGAACCGCATGTATGTCTGTTCTCCGCAAAACGGAGTGGGTTTGATCTGACCCCTACATCTGTGGAAGTTATTGATCATTTTGAGCTTCTCGGCATAAATTTGAGTATTAACCTCAACTTTGGCGCTAACATGGAGTCGAAAGCTCAAACTATGGCCAAGAAATTAGGTATTTTAAAGAAGGTGAAGCGATACTTCACGCCTGGATAGCTTTTAACTTTATATAAAACTCAAGTCAAAAAATGCATGGAGTATTGCAGTCACCTTTTGAATGGCTCAGCAAAATATCAACTTGCCGAGCTCGACTCAGTGCAACGCTGAGTCAAGGAAATTATTGGCAACAAAATCTGGTGGAAACTAAGCTTCACAGCTTAGCTCACCACCACGAAGTTGCTCGTTTGTCGGTCGTCTACAGACTGTACTTCGAAGAGTGTACCCATGGGCTTCGTAAGCTCATAAAGTCATCTCGATTTTTCTATCGGTGTACCAGACATACTGTAGGTTACTATCCACACTTGGTTGATATTTCGAATACTTGCACCAAGCGCTATAAGTCATCTTTCATAATGCGCACAGCCAAGTAGTGGAATTGTCGAGGCTCTCACTGCCGGCGTCTGTTTACACGAGTGCCTATAACCTGAACCTCTTCAAAATGCGTGTTAACAGGCTTCTCCTGGGCAAACTTAACTCCATCGTAGACTTCATCTTTATCGTCGAGCCAGATGAAGGTCAACAGTGAGTTAATTTTGAATGAAAAAATTATATCGCATTTAAATAAACTTATTTAAATAATATTTCATTCCCAATGTTTAATTCCCAAAGGTTATTTACAGCACCCGTATTCACAGGACGTGTGTGTGTGGACGTGCGGACGTGTGTTAGATATTATTACTTGTCGGAGTTTGTGTTCCTACGCGTGTCGAAAAAAAAAAAACAAAATATGGTGCAGTGCAAAAAATGTAAACTGTTTTTATCAATGGCTAAGGACGAGGTATTAAAATGTAAAGGTGGATGTGAAAGTGTGTATCATAAGAAATGTGTGAGAAACTCAAAGCAATTCCTGCAAACCGAAGTATGTGAGGAGTGTCAAAAGTCGAGCTCTAAAATACAATCACGGATCATCGACATAGATCCGCACAACATTACAGTAGAATCACTATTAGTAGAGGTGAACAATAAATTGAAGGTGATATTCCAGGTCGAAAAAAAACTTGATGAACTTGTGGAGACAGTTGATTTTTATGCTGAGCAGTACCAAGAAATGCTGGAATTCAAAAAGACTGCGGAAAATAAAATAAAAGCGTTAGAACAAAAGAACGTATACCTTGAGAAATGCAATGCTGCATTAGAGGAAAGAGTTGTTAGCTTGGAGAAGAAGGAAAAAGAAAAAAATGTTGAAATTGCATGCCTAATGAAGAACAAAGATAATGAAAATATAAAAGAGGTAGTCAAAGATGTTGCCATAAAGCTTAGTTTGAACCCAGAAGATATAGAAAGTGTCGAAAGAAGGAGCCCACCAACCACAACAAAGACGAGGATAGAACGACCAAGCCCAGTTATAGTGAAGCTGCGGTCAAAGCAAGCTCGAGATCAATGGATGCAAAAAAGAAGAGTTCAACTAACCAATGGCGATGTATATGGCAACGACAACAACATGCGCATATACATAAATGAAGATTTAACTAAAGAGACCAGAGTACTATTCTGGGAAGCCAGGAATCAATTAAAGCAATTATATAAATTCATATGGACTCAAAACTGTAATATATTAGTCAAGAAAAGCGAGAATGAAAAAATTATTCGCGTAAGAACAGAAAGCGATATTAAAGTCTTGCGCGAAAAACATAATAAGAACGAACAATAATTTAATCAATAATGACAAAAACTATATGGACCGCGTAACACACTATGTGATTTCAAGAACTATAAAATTCGATAACCAAGACAGTGAATTGGATTTAAATGACATTGAATACACTAGATATCAGGATATAAACACCTGGTCTCAACAATTCTCGAATAATAATGTAAATATAATTCATCTGAACATACGTTCTGTACGAAAACAATTCAACCAATTTCTTGCTTTATTATGCCACTGTATAACAAAAAGAACCCTAAATGTCATCATTCTCACAGAAGTAAACATAAAAAGCGAAGAAGTATCACTATATAAGATCCCTGGTTATGTGGTGTATTCTAACACTAGGGAGACAAGAAGAGGCGGTGGGATACTCATATTCGTGAGAGATGACTTATATTTTACCACAGAAAAACCACAAATACCAATAAAAGCAACAGAGATAATTCATGGAAAACTAAAAACTGGAAGTAAAACTACACATATATTGGCTATATACAGACCACCAAACTCAAATAAGTTAGTTTTTATCACAGAACTGGATACCATACTGAAAAATATCCCATCCTCAGAAGAAATAATTTTAATTGGAGATACCAACATTGATATATCGCAAGGTGCAAATACGAATTTATTTGCCTACAAAAACATG
Organism: Parnassius apollo; assembly: GCA_907164705.1. Lineage (NCBI taxonomy): Eukaryota > Metazoa > Arthropoda > Insecta > Lepidoptera > Papilionidae > Parnassius > Parnassius apollo. The sequence continues at coordinate 1,044,853 of CAJQZP010001189.1, read as the reverse complement.
TTGTGTGAAAACGGCCTACAGAGTGCAATACCTACGTCAGAGATAACGCGCGAAGCGATCGTGGATGGCCGAGTGAATTCCTCGAATATTGACCACGTGTACGCGCGGGCGAGCCGCGGCCAGCTGTTAGACGCGTGCGCACACTTGCTAACTTGTACCGTATCGGATCACTATATGGTTGGAATTAGCGTAAAAATAACTGGGAATATATCCAACATTAATAATAATTGTAAATTACAAACCATATTAGACGAAAAAATGGTATGCAATAGTTTAAAAACAATTGATTGGTCTGATGTCATGGAAACGAGTTGTCCTAACTTATTGTATAAAAAATTACATAGGGTTTTTATAGATATATATGATAAGTGTAAGTTACAGAAAACACCAAAGAAAAAGAGAATTACGCAACCATGGGTTAATAAAGAACTATGTAAAATGATAGAACATAGGGACTTACTGTTCAGAGTTTGGAAATCATCCCCTAAGAATATGAATAAAAGACTAATGTATACGAGATTTAGAAATAAGGTTAATAAATTAATAGATAAAGCTAAGAATAAATACAGGCAGAATGAGATACAAAAATGTAACAATGATTTTAGAAAAATATGGTGTAACATAAATAAATGGATAGGCAAGCCAAAACCGGGTTTAGATAACGTTATATTAAAATATTTAGGCCAAACTAGCAGTGTGTATAATATTTGCAATAAGTTCTCTGAAACGTTCACAGGGGAAGTACAGAAAATAAAGCATAACTGTGATAAATTTTTTTTTGGATAGAATTTCATATGTAAAACCAAGTGATAAGTCTTTTTACTTTAAGAAGGTAGGAGCGTATACGATAGAAAAATATATAAATAATTTAGATTTTAATAAAGCACCGGGTGTAGACAAAATTAGAGCACAAGATATAAAGCAGGTAAAGAAAGAAATAAGCCCAGTATTAGCTAAATTGATAAATATGAGTGTGGGTGGGGGAGTTTACCCGGATATATTAAAAAAAGCAATAATACGACCAATATATAAACAGGGGAGCCACACGGACTATAGTAACTATAGACCAATTGCTATATTATCCGTAATAAATAAAATAGTAGAAAAAGTAATAGTGAATCAGATAAGTTGTTACTTAGAGCAATATAACACTATATCAGATGCGCAGCACGGGTTCCGTCGCGGACGCAGCACGGACACTGCGCTTGCGCAATTCACCGACTATATCAACAACAATCTCAATGAGGGTAAGTTTGTCGCTGCTCTTTTTATTGATTATAAAAAGGCATTCGACACCCTGGAACACGAGGTACTACTGCGTGCGATGGATGAATGTGGTATCAGAGGTCCCATCAACCAATGGTTTAAATGCTATTTGCAAAATAGATCCTTATGTACATTGATAGACGGAGTAACAGGGGACGATATAAGCGTGAGTCTTGGAGTACCAACCGGATCGGTTTTCGGTCCAGTTGGGTACATTATGCATGTTAATAGTGTCATTAATGTAATAAAGCATTGTAAAACGGTTATGTATGCAGACGACATGTGCCTAATGTACTCAACCAATAACATGAGTGATGCACAAAAATACATACAGGAGGACTTCGAAAACATTATTAAATGGGCACATGATAACGGTATAATTATAAATTTATCCAAAACAAAGGCTATGTATATAAGTTCACCCCACAGTAACGTATTTAAGCAAGGTAAATTAAACATAAATATAATTGGTCATACATACGAGTGTCTACACCTCAATAAAGCTGGCTGCCAGTGCACAAACATAGATGTAGTAGATAAATACCGATACTTAGGCCTAACAGTAGATAGTAATATGAACTGGAAACTGCACGTCAATGGTGTGTGTAATAAATTGCAATCAATACTGGGTAGATTCTTTCACTTAAGCAATTTCATGAATCGAAAAGTCTTGTACGTACTGTATTATGCACTGGCTGACTCGGTAATCAATTATGGATTGAGCAGTTATGGGCTAACATTCAAAACACAGTTAGATCGTATAAAACATTTACAGATTAGACTACTTAAGTATTTAGTAAGTAAAAAAGTAAAATTACAGTGTAAAAAAAATTATGACAAATTATTTAATATATGTAAAATACTTCCAGTGCATCAAAAGGTAGATTACCTAATTGCTTTAGAACAATATAAAATAAATAAATTTAAACAACCTATAACGCATAAATATCGTACCAGGCAAGTTGAGAAGGGTAAATATGTGATACCACATATAAGAAACTATTATGGTAAGAGAACTAGGCAATATTTAACTCCGCTAATATATAATAGAATAGATTTTATAAGAGATACGTCCAAAGACATAAGCACAGTAACATTAAAGAAAAGACTGAAAAATACATTCCTATGAAAAGTATAATGTACTACCTATAATAAGTATTAATTAAAGATAGAGATATTTATTGTAATAAATATACCTAAGATAAGTATGTATGTAACAAAAAATACATAATATAACAAAAGAGCGCCATTATCGCCAACAAACTGTTGCACAGTTTGGCGATGTTTATTATTATTTTAAATCTGTGTATTTTATATGAATAAAGATTTAAAAAAAAAAACAGGAGATACAGAGGCGTTTGACGTTAAAAGAAAAGCAATTCCTACCAAGGATGATTCGCAAAGCTATTGAAATTAAAAAAATATCCAAATTTTAATAAAGAACACGGATTGGTACTGCCATCTGCTTAGAAATCTATAATTAATAAAATGAAACCCAAAACATTCCACTGTAAGACTTCGAGATACCGTAAGCTCGTCCTGCGAAGATCGGACCAAAAATTAATATGCAAATGCTGAATTTAGCCGGGCTAACTATGATACCGGTATGTCAAACACCTCAGTTCTCCCGTGACTATGGATGCCGTAAAGCACCCGAAATACCGGAAATTGAAAATAAATTAAATTAAACGCGATAAAATTAGTTTTATCCAGGACAATCTCATTTGAAAGTAATAAAGTTAAAATCGCTTTAATCGTACATTAATGTAGCTTCAAACTGCTCGAACATGCAACGTTACCAAATAATAATAAAATAAACAGACATAGCCTTAAATGAAGCGCCCAACATTTTGTTTTCCAAGCAAACCTTCCAATGTAATGGCGCTAACCGCAAATGTACTAGTGCAATCTATTTGAACTCTATTTATTCAGCAGTAGCTGCTATTTTTGCACACTCTAGACTGAAATTAAAGTTTGCACTAAAGTTGCACCTAAATTCAAGCGTAGCAGTATCATTGCGAATGTTAATTGTCCGAAAGTGGTTGCCAAATATGAAAAGTAAGGGGGATATTAAACTCTATGGATAGATGAGTTATGCAAATATTCTCTAAAAATAATAATGATATGATCTCTATTATATATAGAATTGAAGCGACAAGCGAACTAACAGTCCACTAGATTTGGTAAGTGACACACGTTGTCAACTCGGAGGGCTAGCCTCGATGAACATGAAATAGCCTAATAGCCTCTAACTATACATGCTTTCTGTACCCTTCAGACCGGAGACATACACGTATTTCTTGACGGCAAAAATAGGTAAGAGAGTGGTAGTTATCCATACATTATCAAAAGTAGAAAAGAAGACCGCCTTGTAAAATATGTATTGTATAATACATATTGCTTTTTCATAGAATAAGGGTTCACAAACGATCACATTGTGGTAGCTCAGATGGTTAGCGCTCGTTATAAATTTCACAGTACGCGAGCAAACCGAGTTCGATCCTCGCCAGCACCAATGAAATTGTTAATTGAAATTTTAAGTGCTGATTTACCACATGATCGGCGGTGAAGGAACACATCGTGAGAAAACCAGCATGTCTGATAAAATAACAAAAAAATATTTCGAAGCCGTGTGAAGTTCGCAATACGCATTGGGGCAACGCGACGTACAATTTCTTGACCTAAAACCCTCTCAGAAATTAGCGAAGGCCTGTGCCCAGCAGTGGGACGTATATAGGCTGTAACTAACTTTAATCGATTACAATGTCCACCTGATGGTAATTCGATGCTAGCGCACATAAACATCTTCATCTATCCTTGATTAAGTATAAAAAAGCGATACCCAAATTTCAATTCTGAAGTTCTAGACACTCACTATACGAATCACAGCAGTATTCCTTCCATTCTTTTCCCGTAGAGGCGACTCATTCGTGCTACAACCATAATATAGCTGCAAAATGACTTTACAGAGTATAGTTATTTTAAATAAAACTAGTTTGTCCCCCCTCCCCTGATCAGTGACCATGGGAACTGTAAAGTGCACGAAACGTCGGCAATAATAAAATAAGTTAATATACGCGAGAAAATCCGTAAAAACTAGTTTTATTTAAACATGTAGTGTTCCCGTAGATATAAAAAATCACTAATTAAATTTTACTTCTTCATCTACAAGATCTTTTTAAAATTTATCTTGTTTGCTTGTTAATATTAATCAACATCATTACAGCCCTTCACAAGTCCACTTCTGAACCACCTGCATCCATCGACTTCCTGCATGTCTTACCAGGTCGTCACTCCATCTAGTGAGGGTTCGCCCTACACTACGCATACCGGTACGAGGCTGCCACTCGAGAACCTTTCTTCCCCATCGGATATCGGTTCTTCGAGCTATATGGCCGGCCCATTGCCACTTCAGCTTACTAATACGTTGGGCTATGTCGGTCACTCTGGTTTTACTGCGGATATCCTCATTTCTGAGTCTATCACGCAGAGAAACTCTGAGCATAGCCCTCTTCATAGCTCGCTGAGCGACCTTGAGCGTCCTCATACGGCCAGCAGTGAAGGACTACGTCAGATCCGTAAGTCATCACTGGCAACACGCACTGGTTATACACCTTAGTTTTCAGAGATTGAGGTATACCTGACGAGAAGATGTGTCGTAATTTCCCGAACGCTGCCCAGCCAAGTTGAATCCGTCGATTGACCTCTCGGTCGAAGTTGGATTTACCTAGTCGGACTATTTGTCCCAGGTAAACGTACTCGTCAACAACTTCGAGCATAGTGCTCCCAACAACTACCGGCATAGGTGTGACATGGACATTGAACATGATCTTTGTTTTGTTCATGTTCATCTTAAGACTTATCCGTTAAGAGACACCATTGAGTTAGTTATTGAGCATAGTGCTAAGCTCCTCCAGCGATTCTGCCGTAAGGACTATATCGTCGGCAAATCGAAGGTGAGTGATGTACTCGCCATTGATGTTAATACCGTATTCTTTCCATCCAGTAGCTTGAAAACGTCTTCCAACGCAGCGGTGAAGAGTTTCGGGGATATAACATCACCCTGTCTTACACCTCGATAGGTTTCGAACTCTGGTTCTGTACTCGGATAGCCATCGTAGCGCTACTGTACAAACACTTCAGCACTTCGATATACCGACAGTCAACTTGGAACCGCTGAAGGGACTGTGGCACCGCCCAAATTTCGACGGAATCAAAGGCTTTCTCATAGTCCACATATGCCAGGCAAAGTGGCAGATTGTACTCTTCGGTCTTCTGTACAATCTGCCGCAGGGTATGTATGTGGTCTATGATACTGAAGCCTTTTCGGAAACCGGCTTGTTCGGGAGGCTGGAAGTCGTCGAGTCTGCGTGCGAGACGGTTCGTAATGACTCTCGAAAATAGCATGTAGACGCGGCTCATAGGGAAATCGGTCTGTAGTTCTTCAAGAGAGCGTTGTCGAGTTCTTAAAGAACAAGACCAACGCGCTTCTGCTCCACGCCTCCGGAGTTTTGCCACCATGGAGGATGGAATTGAAGAGCTTCTGAAGGACTTCAAGTACCGGTGTTCCACCCGCTTTCAGAAGCTCCGCTGTAATTCCATCCTCGCCCGGGGCCTTGCCGTTGTAAGGTGGTGAAGAGACATTCTAATCTCGCTCAGACTGACGTCCAGGATATCATCGGAATAGTATCGGATAAGATTTGCTCTTGGATTGTTACTCACACTTGCGTGTGGCTCCAACGATGATGTGTACAGCTGCCCATAGAACCTCTCAATCTCACTCAGAATCTCAGATGTCCCGGAAACGATGCTGACACACTCAGTCTTCAGCTTTGACAGTTGGCTCTTTCTGACAGACAGATCTTTGGCAAAGACTTTGGAGCCCTGCTTCCACTCGATCGCTTCTTTAATACGAGCAGTATTAAAGTTGCTTAAGTTTCGCCGCATGCATTTGGAGATATGTCTGTTCAGTTGCCTGTATGCTGTCAAATCTGTTGACGATTGCAGCCTCATCTCCCGTCTAACAGCCATGAGATTTAGAGTGTGATCGGAGAGTTTTTGTGTTCTTCTGCGGCGGGTCTTGCAGAACTTAGCTCCGACCGCATGGACAGTTTCCACGAGCTTGTCGTTCATATCGTCCACTGCATTTCAATCTTCTAGGCACGCATGGACAGTTTCCACGAGCTTGACGTTCATATCGTCCACTGCATTTCAATCTTCTATATACTGAAAGCGGTTACGTAACTCCAGCTGAAAGGTTTCGGGATTCTGGATTAGAGCACGATGGGGACGGAGCGTTGACTTCATTAGACGAGACCTCTCCAACTTAACGTTTAGGTTCAGTGTGACAGTAACTTCCTCTAACAATAACAGTGATTGCTGCCAGTTTTCACCCTTGCGATCACTGAGACATCACAGAACAGTACGCGTCTGGTCGTCATAATGAAGTCAATCTTATTTTTTGTCGAACCGTCGGGGCTCGACCAGGTCCACTTCTTGAGGGGCCGCTTCTGGAAGAAAGAGTTCATCATCTAAAGAGTCCCTCTTTCTCCATAAAGTCGGCCAGCTGCTGGCCCCTTCGGTTCCGTTGCCCTACTCCAAATTTTCGTACCTTAAGTTCACTTCGTTTTCTCTTGTGCCTAGTTTTGCGTTGAAGTCTCCCATCAACAGCGTGTAGTGGGTTTTGGAGGAATGCATGGCTCTGGAAATATCCTCATACATTTCCTCCACCTCCTCATCGGGATGTGCCGAGGTTGGTGCGTAAACCTGTATGACCTTCAGCGAATACCGTTTGGTGATTCTGAGTATCAGGTACGCGACCCTCGTCGACTCACTCCCAATCTTTACAACGTTGTTGACGAGAGACTTGTGGACGATAAATCCGACATCTCCTTTGGGACAGATGGTCGCCCTCCCGGTGATAGAACAAGTTGCCGGACTCGAGGATTGCTGTGTCCTCCCCCTCTCACCGGACCTCGGATAATCCAATAATATGCCAGCGCAACTTGTCTACCTCTTCTTCCAGCTCCAGTATCTTCTCGTCAGTCCTCAGGATGCGTGCGTTATATGTTGCCAGGTCGAGTCGTCGTAGGTGGCAACCGAACCTCCACCGGAGATTCTTAGCACCCCCTGCCCCGCCGTTACCATGGTTGCCACCGTAGCCAGGAATAGCGGGGCCGCCGGGGACTGGGGGCCGTTTGTTTGCGTCGTTATTCATGGGGGGATATTTGCCATAGTTGCCACGCTTTGCGAGCGGGTTGGCAACCACAGTTTTTAATTATATCACAGTTGTTATCAGGAAGATGCTGCTGCCCATTTCCTGCCTGTCTCCCTCTGTCGCCTCTTACGATACCCACGGGAAGATATGGGGTAGTGGATATTCTCAACCGCCACTACACGGCAGTTAATATTAATAGGACTTAAAAAAACTAAAGCCTTCTTCTTTATATTATTTATATTATGTATGTGCAACTGAAGTTGACATTAGGACAAAACCCATAACCCTCTCGCATTAAAAAAATTAAAATAAATAACAAGAAATATCTTTCGACATGTATTATCGCGCTTTTCGAACAGAAATTCATTTTAATAATGTACGCGTACAGCATTGTCGCCATATTTCACCTCAGCTCACCTCAACACACTCTCACGCGACACCATATATTATCAGCTTTGTTTAAAAGCTTGAGGAAGCTACATTAAGCTTCTCTGGCGGCGTACGAAACATTTTTATGATGCATATTTCAAATTTAATTAAATTTTACCGAAGTTTTTTTTATGATACGAAGTTAGTTGACCATAGGTTTATTAGTTAGAGAACTTATCTAAAAGCTAAATTTTGTGCGATTCCGGGGTACAATTACAAATTCAAAAGAAAAAAATTATTGTAGTATATAATTATTTTTAACGACCACTAAATCAGTTTTGATAGATCACAAATCATTGCTAAAGAAACCGATTCCTATCTAGAATAATTCGCAAGGCTATCGAAATCAAAAAACACCTAATTTCAACAAAGAAGATAGCTGGGTGCAGCTACCACATGCTTGGGATGCCATAATTAATAAAATTAAATCCCAACCCAAGCATACAACTGAAAGGCTTTAAAATATTATAAGCTTATCATGCGAATATCGAACCAAACATTTATATTTTAATCTGACTTTAGCCTTGGTTAACTATGACATTAGTTCGTTGTACACCCCATGGCAGCTTAAAACGTCGGGAATATAAAATAATATACGCGATTAAATCCGTGAAAACAGGTTTCATATATTACAACGTACTTCCTCTTTATTCTACACAAAAACATTTCTTTTGGCCTATTTCAGATGAAACCCCACATCGCACATCTAATTAATAATATGAAAGGCGTTTCTATTTCCTCATTCTTATAATTTGTTCATTCATCCCACTGAGCGATATTAAGTGACCCTTGCATAAGCTCCTCCAAAGAATATAAGAAACGTATACAATACGGCCTAAATAAAAGAAAATTATTTAGGCAAAATATACTTTAGTATAAACCGGGCACGCGGTAGACCCAGGCGTAGGTGGTGTGATGACATTGTGGCCACAGCTGGACGCACCTGGATGAGACTCGCACAAGATAAACAAAAATGGCAAAAGATGGAGGAGGCCTTCACCCGCAAATGGGTACCCAAATAAATAATATATAATATCAAATCCTAAGAAAAAGTAAAAATTTGAATACTATGTTATCATGACCAATCTGCTGTAAATTGATCTTCACAATGTGTTATAATTAACCACTACATATCTTATTATTAGTATTTGATTTCAATTGTTTGATTATGTATTTTATTTTATTATTTCATATTTGATAATTAAAAAAATGTGGTTAATTGTTATTTGCTTTTAAAAATTTAAAAAAAAATCTAAATGTTTGTTAAAACTTTCTTTAAAGCACGATTGGTTTTGTAATGTAAATGAAATTTTGTAATATATTTAATTTTATGTAATTCTTTTTTTGGGAAATAAAGGCTTAAATAATAATAATAATAATTCTTTAGTATTAGAACAGTAAAGTTTCAATGTAGAATAGAATGAGATGTATTTTTTTTTGTCATTAATAATAAGAATAATATTTTTATTTATATTTAGTCCATAAAGATTTTAGTATAACAATAATATCTTTTTATATATATAAAAGCCGATGTGTGTATGTATGTATATTTCTATAGACTCCAAAACGGCTGGACGGATTTCGAAGAAATTTTCAGGAAATTTACAGATTGGCCTAGCGAGTGATCCTGTGGAGATTAGTAGCGATTGGATCAAAAGAATTTTTTCACATCAATGGCAGTGTCTGAAAACGGAAGACAATGTACATCATCTGATTTTGAAAAATTCCTAAAATAATTGACAATCATACATAGAATTTTTGCTCTCTATTATCCTTCTACTAACGGACAGGCTGAAAGATTTGTGCAAACTATTAAAAGATATCTTAAAAGTATGGAAGAAAATTGCGGTAATATACATGACAAAATACTCAATCGATTGCCGCAAGTATGAAAGATCACGCGAAGCTTGAGCACGGCTGGACTGATTGTGATGATTATTTTTTTTTGTGATTGGGTGAGTCCCTGGATATTTTGCATTCAAAATAGTCGAGATCCAGAAATTACCGTGCGAAGCTTGGGTGGATCGCAAGTATTCTAATTTTTTATAGGATAGGTTGACAAACGAGCACACAGTCCACCTGATGGTAAGTAGTTGCTGTAGCCCATAGACATCTACATCTATCCTCGATTACGAATCAAAATGCAGATGCATCGTTGTCACTCGTGAGGACTAAGATGAAATGCCTCGTTTCCAGTAAAAAGGGTCTCCGGTTCTCTACACTCACCATACGAAATACAGCAGCATTAAGCTACTATTTGACGCCGATATTCTGTGAGAGCGTGGTCCTTCCCCGGTCGAGCCGACCCATTCGTCCTATAACTATACTACTAATATAACTGCAGCGTGGCACTACCACGTAATACTACTCAACAACTAGTAAACTTGTTTTGGCATATAGAAACACATTTTCCACAAGTGTGTTCAGGATGCTGTTGATACCTCCGTCCACTAAGAGTTATAACTAAACTTCTGTATTTGCTAAACGTAAGAAAACTTCATTGGTAACCATGTCACATTCATACACATAATGTCCTCCAGACCGAAATTTGTTTACAGTGGCCAGTCTTAATGGAGCCATTTGTGCAGAACAGGATTATAGTGCCAGAGTATATGCGCAAGCACGGGGTACTCTCTATTTCTTCACTATGAGAGTGGGAGAATAGAGAGTGCCCCTGTTCGATGGGAAGATACTGTGAGACCACCAGAGAGACATCAGGTGCAGGACCAACGATTTTAAGTGCTTTACGAGGCTCGGGGGTGAAACACCGTCAACTTCCTGAATTTGGGCTGCTACTGAGAATTTTATAATGATTTCTTATTTTACAGCGAAGCACTTCATGATTAAAATCTTTTAGGATTTTATCGCGTTTATTTTTACTTTTTATTTACTTTTATTTTTTTATTTTACACGACCAGGGATTCAAACCCAGAACCTCATGATCAGCAACTGAATTTAGTATTTTATTACACAAGAGTTACAAACGACCTTGGTGTCAGTCCGATGGAAAATTGCCACCATCGTATGTGCACTCCAACACTTTTTACAATTTATTATTAGAAAGTGCTTGACCATAATGCCATCTGGTGGATGCAACCCTGAATGGTACATCACAGTGTTTTAGTATAACACATATTCACTCTTGCTATGAAGACACCAACATTCTTAGAATAATACTCCAAAAATCATCATTAAAGCCATCACAAGTGAACAAGTCTCTACATCTTACTCCTAATATGTGTCAATTCATCTGTAGGCTTATTTGTTTGAAGTTAGTTGCAGAAGTACATGAGCTGTAGTAATTACTTACCATCGAGTAGGCTGTATGATCGTCTGTCACTTACATTTTCACAAAAAAAAACTTCGGCCTTCGTTGTACTTACGTTCTCTTTCAATTACGAAAAGACGCGTCGTATAGGTCACACGTACATATCCCAATTCGAAGCGAAATATTTACAGGCATATATCAATTTAATAGTCCACAGTATTTCACCAGTGTTGTACGTGTCTCGTCTGCGTATGTACTCGTTTATTTACTGGGCGGCCATTTTGTGTGATACTGGGCAAATGTTTCTTTGTAACATGTTCTTCAATTAATTTTATTTATTATCTATATTCATGGATGTTTTTTTTTCTTCAAATAAAAGGGTGTGGGTTAAGAATCAAGGTGTAAGGGTGGTGGTTAAGAATCAAAACGCAGATGCGTCACCCGTGAGGCCTAAGATGGAATGCTTCGTTTTCATTAAAACGAGTCTTCAGTTTTCTACACTCATTATAGGAAACACTGCAATAAGCTGCTGCTTTAAGCTGATATTCTGTGCAAGTGTGGCGCTTCCATTACTTTTACCATTAGTTGAAATGTAAATTCATTTTTTATACAGTTTTATATTTAAAAAGAACTTACTTTATACTTACTTTTAAATTGTTAATATTTAAGTCACGCGCGTGTCAAGTAAAACACTTTTTTACGGGACGGTTGTAAACATGATAATATAGACAACGACTCAGCACGAAATCTTTATGGACATTTATATAACGCGTGTAAATTCTTGAAGTGCATTATAGTCGTGTACGTTTTATAGATACCGGCTTTTTTTTAATTCTATCCCAATACAGTAAAGTTACTGACTATATACGTCCCACTGCCAGGCATAGGCCTGCTCTCACTTCTGAGAGGGTACCTTTTATGGTAAGGAAGTGTCTGCCGCGCTGCCCTAATGTTTGTTGACGGCTTTCACATGTCTTCGAAATAATTTTTTTCTCACAAATGCAGGTTTCCTCACGATGTTATCTTTCATATTCGTGTATAGCTAATCAGCACTTAAAATCGCAATTAACAATTTCATTGGTGTCGGCGGGGATCGAACCCAGGTTGCTCACGTACTGTCTAATACAGTGTAGCTTCAAAATATTATATTTCCGTTGTAGGTCATAATCTCATCGCCATATTATTTATATCAACTATACACCTGCCAAACCTACTTCCATCTATCCATCCATCAATCCATCACAGTCTGAAAAAGTTTACTGGACATAGGCCTCCCCCATAGATAGCCTCAGTGGGTCCACGTTTGGCACGCGAGTTGGCAACGGCAGTTTTTTTTATTATTTTGTGTTAGTCAAGTTGTCTGAAGATGCTGGTACCTATCTCCTGTTCCAGTTTCAATCTGTAGCCTCTCACGACACTCTCGGATGAAATGGAGTAGTGGATATTTTCATAACGCCACTACACTGTAAGCTTGCTTATTCAAACTTAAACATTTTAAACATACATATCTCTGTTATATCAGAGCGGTGACACTCCCTGTACGTGAGAGCTTAAGCGCCGGTGACCTTGAGTCGAAGCGTGTAACGCTAGGGTTGATATCGAACCGAAATGGAATATTATACACTTGTACTAAAGAAGATACATAGTAGGAGTATGTTATATATTATGTAAACTTATGTATTTGGGTAGTTAAAGATACGTTCAATTTTAAATAAACTTTTATTAAGTGAGGCATATTAAAACTTCCGACAAAACCAAATATGCACGACAGTTAATACATACATACATACATACATATAATCACGCCTCTTTCCCGTAGGGGTAGGCAGAGACCACTTCTTTCCACTTGCTACGATCCTTACATACTTGTTTCGCTTCGTCTACTTTCATTATTCCCTTCATACATGTTATGACAGTTAATGGTAATCTTAAATAATTAACCAACACTTAGTATTTCAGTACGCAATAATCAGTATTACCTACTATCATTTAAAAATAATTTACTCTTATATATTTTTGAATTTTTTCGATAATTTTTTTTAATTTTCGTTTTTATTTCTAACAATTGCAAAAATTCGTAACATGTATATTTTTTTAGAAAATCAAAAGGTATGCAGGTTTCCTGGGACATGGCGGCCAACAAATTGTTCCCTATGTGTTGAGAAGATATTTTATTTCCAATGAAATAATCCATAAATACAACAATGAACAAATACAAAAACTCTTTACAGATATCTAAAATTTCTTGACTCTGTAGTGGTATTTTTAATAATGTATATTTCAGTTAATGTAATATAATAAAATTATTGGTCATATATTAGTTTTATTGTCAAGGTATTTCCCCATAATTCTTGTTAAGATCATATCGACTTTCATTAAAATGAGTTCACATATTTTTAGGTATCATAAAACATTATTAAAAATTAAACCCCTTGTTTTGTGCAGTGGAATTTATTTTAATTCTAAGCACTTTAAATCACTTTCAGTAATACTTATACATATACTATAATATCATTTATTTAATAACAAGATTAATATTTATCAAAGCATATAAACCGGCTATAAAAACTAATAACGTTACTTGGTAACATAAACGTAATACCTACATGAATAGAACACCACACATATACAACGAATAAATACATTACAGAGGAAACTTAATATATATATATATATATATATATATATATATATATATATATATATATATATATATATATACAATAAGGCGGTCTTATCGCTAAAAAACGATCTCTTCCAGACAACCTTTGGGCTAAGGAGAAACTAGAATTAAGAACAGTAGGAGGTGGTGCGTTTTATGAATAATATGTTTTAGAATAGTAATATGTACATTAAGATATCAGTAATATTCATATATTAATTGAAATATTATATCACTTGACGAATATATTCATATTAACTAATACTGACAAATATCGAGATCACTACTAGCCCTCGGCCAGGGCAGTCGGCGACTGCCCGTTCCACGTCCCGCGCGCCTCTCAAGGCCCCCGCACACATCCAGACACCCACACATAGCCGCAAGCGATTTTACGTGCACACATGCTTAAGTGTCGTTTCTTTTCGCGTAGTGTATATATTCTTTGGTTATATTTTATTACACGTATCTCACCAAATTAATTTTAAATGTCTACACACATAAATAAAATTGAAATGTCAGTTTGTAATGTCATATTAATAGCTTTTTGCTTAATGTATATATGAAAGTATATACGGTACTTACGACAAAAAAATTTAAGATTTTTGTCTCTATGTCTGTCTGTCTGTTTGTTCCGGATAGTCTCCATAGTGGCTGAATCGATTTTAACGGGACTTTCACTGGCAGATAGCTGATGTTATAACGAGTAACATAAGCTACTTTTATTTTAGAAAAAGAATTAGAGTTCCATGCAAAAATAATAAATTCCACGTGGACAGAGTCGCAAGGAATAGCCAGACTTTAATATAATGGATTTCCACCTGATTCTATTAATTAATTGACGTGATTACAACACGCCCCATTTAACAAAGCTAAAAACTAAGAAAGCGTTTATTCGAAGAAAAGTGGAAAGTTTTGAAGAATCAGAAAGAGCCCTTGTGAATAATTCTTCCGGACGCAGATTACGTACTTTAAGTCGAGGCGAGTTTGAACATTTCATGCTTTACGATATTTATTTATTTGTTTATTCTTTATTGCATTCCTTAAAATAAAAAAATAAAAACCAGTCAACCCAAAAAAATAAATAAGAAAAGTGATAGTTAAGTACGTTATATATCCGTTTTACTAACATATAAAATAAATAAACTATACAATTATAACCTATACATACATATATACAAATATATACATATATATATATATATATATATATATATATATATATATATATATATATATATATATATATATTATACTAGTACATATATGAATAACACATATACATAATGAATAAATACGCCTGTTACCAATATAAATGACATAGATGTTTTATGTAAGAAGCATTGCTTTTAATAGATGAATCACGCACCAACTTTTTAAAAGCATGGTTGTTGGGAGCTTTTCTGATGTCAGTGATGTTTATGTGACTATATGAAAAATCTAAGAAATATTGTAATTATATTGAAAACGAAGGCTGTTAAAAACTATTACAAAACAGGAGAACTTTTAGAAACTAAAACAGAAGAGCTGCAACTTCTTGATATGAATCCAAAGTATTAAAAAACTGGTTGTCAAGTCACCTGTCATACGAAGAAAAAATGGTAAAGAGTGAGAAATATCCTCCCTCCGAAGGGAGAAGAACATATCCAACTAGACTTTTATGGAATAGTGAAGTGGTGAATAACATTATATTAATAAATTTTACAGCTATATTTCGTGATGACGATGATGATGAAATCTAGCGATTGTAGCAATATTAAAAAGTTGCAGCTCCCGTTTTAGTTTCTAAAAGTTCTTCTATTTTGTTATAGTTTCTAATGGCTTTCGTTTCCAATATAAATATAATATTTCTCAGGTGTAAGCATTCGCCTTAATTCATTAATTTATTTGTGGAAACAAATGTTTACATATTTAGGTTATTGAATAAAACTAAATTTACGGATTCAGAGTACCGACAGCTATATATATATATATATATATATATAATTATATATATATATATATAGCTGACGTGAAGCACCGACGCTCCGGGAAGTCTGCAGTCTGTGAACATGTTCAAGATCGTCCCCACCATTACATCAGATTTGATAAACCACAATACCTCGCAAAAGAACGCCGATTCCTACCAAGGATGATATGCGAGGCTATTGAAATTAAAAATACGTGTGGCACTCGGTGACTGCCGCGGTAAAGCTATTGCATAGCATTTTTTATCAACTTATGCAATTATAATTATTTATTTATTTTATTTATGCAGTTAAGTCTTTGATATTAAATCAAGTTACACTTTTTGAGCGTGGTGACCGATAAGAAAACATTTTTTTTCTCTTATTGAATAAATGAGAAGTTAAAATTGTTTAAAATATTTTTAATATCTTACAATACATGTAGGGTATTCAGGAATTTTTATCATTGAGTTAGCAGCTAGTGTACACGCACACAAACACCGTGCCGAAGTCTGCCGAGTGCCGAAGTCTGCCGAACTAAAACGACGTTAGACGATGCACGGCTTTCAACGCCACACCTCCGTGCCCGTCGGAGTGGGGAGCGTGAGGTTTTTTTTCGTTACGGAATTTCTGGATTCGGTCCCCACGCTCAAGGCCCGCGATAGAAGCTATGCAATAGCTTAAAAACATCGCGTAAATTTAAGAAATAATTATATTTAGGTTATACTGCCACTACAGCCTATCCCAGTCCATTGCTGAACATTCACCTGCCCATAGAATTTATTTACTGTTAATTATATTATATTGTCTACTAGTGATCCCCTCCGGCTTCGCTCGGGTGATTTTTGGATCTCAATAACCTCTGCATGCAATAATAAAAATGTCCTTCAGACCGAATTTCGGTCACGCCAGCCTCAACAGAGACTAGCCATCGGCGCAGGACAGGGTTATAGTGCCCAAGTGTATGCGCAAGCACAGATGCACTCTCTATTCCCTCACTCTCAATATCCGATGGGACGGAAAACCGACAAGTCCGGAGAGAGACCAGGCGCAGGACTAAAGGCTTAACGTGCTTTCCGAGGCACGGGGGTGAGACACTGCCAATTTCCTGACTCTGGACAGCTACTGAGAATTTCTTGACGGAAAAACTCAATAATTGATTTTACCTATACATGTATTGTGCATATACACCTTCCTCTCGAATCATTCTGTCTATTGAGGAAACCGCATCTAAATCCGTTGCACAGTTTAAAAGATCGACAAGAGAAGCGACTTTGTTTTATAGAAACAGGAACAGAAACAAAAACTTTTTTATTCAATGTAGATTACAACAATACTTATTGAAAGACACTTTTTTCATTTACCACTGGTTCGCAAAAAAAAAAACCTCTGTCCTGGGAAGAACCAGCAAGAAGCCCAGCGGGACTATTTTTTTCCAATAATAGCTTACAATCATGTTTACAATTAACAACACAAGACAAATTAGAAATAGCTTGGAAGCGATCACCCTTCCCAGGGGTTATTATCATCCATAAATTCCTTAATATTATGATAACCCTTTTTATACAAAGTTAGTTTAATAAAATTTTTGATCTTTGTGTAAGTCAAATTTTGTATATTTTCTGGAATTTTGTTGTAAAATCATATACATCGCCCCAAGAATGTATTACTGACTCGGTGGAGTCGAGTAACTGGTACTACTAGCTTGTGTCTCTTCCTAGTATTTACAGAATGAATATCACTTATTTTCGCAAAATTACTTTTATTTTTGTGTACGTACATTACATTTTCATAAATGTATTGAGAGGCCAGAGTTAATATATAAATTTCCTTAAATTTTTGTCTCTCTTTTGGTTTTAAATTATATATTGCTCTAATCGCCCTCTTCTGTAAAATAAATATAATTGCAGTGTCAGTCGCGTGTCCCCATAGCAAAATACCATACGACATAATGGTATGGAAATAACTAAAGTAAACTATTCTAGCTGTTTCAACATTGGTAAAACTTAATTATGTTTATATATATATATATATATTGCTTTCGTATTCATGTCTACAAATGTATAAATATAAATATATTTTGTACCCTTTTTATTTAATACGTAGTTTGCCTACTGGCGTATTATTTATCTGTAAAATAACCTATATTCACATAATAAACAGAATTTATTTTATTAGAAAATGCCCCAATAGACCACATGAAAGCAAAACAATTCCGATGAACGAAACACTTATTGAATTAAGCTGGAAATTTATCCACGCATTAAACTCGACGCCAAACTGCAGCCTCAAAGTGACACATTTTCAAGGAAATGCAATACTGCAATATCAACTGTAAGCCTTGCTTTTGATCCGATCCTTTGTGACCTCGCACTGCACGACTTTTTCTCCATACGGTCCATTTTACCGGAAACTACAAATCTAACAAAAGCGAATGTGGTAACAAAGAAATATATTGCAAAGAAAATTGAAAGCGTGGTTGCTGGATAATTATACGTGTAATTATAGTCAATATTGAATTAAAAGTAATAGTGAAAATTAAACGTATTTTTTTTATTTATTAATTATTAATAAATTTAAACATAATGAAGAACATAAATAATACAACTAAAGCGGCACTTTGTAGCGGCAGTAGCTTAAGGACAGTGCCCGTACCGCAAAGCCCAAAGATCGTAGGTTCGAATCCTCCACTCTACTACTGTCGTGAATCACTCCTCACACTAGCGTTCTTAGGACTAGGTTCGGAGGTACTAGGAGAAGTTAAAGGGAATATTAGTAAAGTTAATAGTGTTATAAGTTTTCTGTTTTTATAAAATAAAAATAAAAATAAATATAAAAATAATAAGTTATATCATAGACGGCCCCCACCATTACATCAGATTTGATAGACCACAAATCTTTGCAAAAGAACATCGATACCTGCCAAGGATGATACGTGTGGCTATTGAAATAAAAAGCATCCTAATTTCAATAGAGAAGGCTGAGTACTACCGCCTGCTTGGGATCCTTTAATTAATAAAAGTAAAACTAAATTAAAGCACACCACTGCAAGACTTCAATACAGTAAGTTCGTTCTGCGTAGATCTGACCATAAATAATAATTAAAAGGCTGAAGGTACTCCGGGTAAGCACTGACATCGGGACGTCAATCACCTCAGTTCCCCGTAATTATGGGTGCTGGAAAGCACCCGAAAGGTCGAATATTAAAATCAAGTAAATTAAACGCGATAAAATCCGTAAAAGTAGTTTTATTCAATAATTTTACTTGTGTTACATCACATATACATATATTTATGCATATGTCCATCAGTCAATTAGCTATTGGGAATAAACATTTTTCAAGTGTTGCCGATAGTGACTCTTAATCCTGTTATTTTAAGGGTGACAAACAACGTAACTATTGGTTGGCGCATAGACATCTACATCTATCCTCGGTTAATAATCAAAATGTTGACGCAATATCACCTGATTGAAGATGGAATGCCCCGTTTCCAGTAAGAAGAACCTCCGGTTCTCCACACTCACTATACGAACAACAGCAGCATTGAGCTACTATTTTACGCTGGTATCTGAACGTGATCCTTCCCCGGTCGAGCCGATCCATTTGTGCTACAAATACAATAAAGCTGTAGCATGGCTCTACTACGCAAAAAGCTGTTATGATTAAGATGATGATGATGATATACTGTTACAGCATTTGCTTACGTGAAGGAAATTTGAAAGAACTTTGAGTATTTTTTTAAACGAAACGTAAGCCTCATCCAAACATTTGTCAAATGTGATAGGTCTAATTTGCGGAATATTCAAAAAACGATGCAGCCCTCCTGCGAGCTATGCCGCAGTCAGCGAGTCGGTTATAAGCCTCGAACAACACGTTGGAGTAACGAAATCCAAAGCTCACTTCAATCAGAAGGCCACAAATATCCTACATAAGCTGAATAGGCGCTGGCAAGCTAAAGGTAAACGTTAACTCTGCTAGTTAAACTTGTTGTAGCTTTGAATGACACAAGTGACAAGATTCAGCGAGTTAATGAAACATTTCAAAACGTATGTATGTATTTAAATTATAGCTATGGAGTAAAGCGTTGTAGATATGATGTATTCAAAACGTTAGTGAGGGAAAACTTCAAAAGTGTGTAACGTGCATACATAATTGGACGTGGCAAAGCCACGTTGCAGTTATAATAGTTGTAGCACGATTGCGTTGGCTTTGGAAAGGAGGAAGGGATTGGATTGGGTAGAACCACGCTGTCACAGATAACCAGCGTAAAATAATATGAAAACACTGCTGTTTTTCGTATGGTGAGTGTAGAGAACCGGAGAAACTTTTACTGGAATCGAGGCATTCCATCTTAGTCATCGTGACAACGCATTTATAAAATGCAGATTTCTATGGACCTCAGCATCCACTTACCACCCTATGGTAAGTGTACACTGTGGACTGTGTGCTCGTTTGTCACGCAATTGAATTAAAAAAAAACAAATAAACAAAAAAAAATTATCCGACTTTAAACAAGCAAAATAGTTAAAACAGTGATTTAAAAAATCTGCCCGCGCAAAAACCCTTCCCCTCCCTTTTTGTAATTACCGTTACATCCTATTAAAGTTCTCTACTAAATCCATGGGGAAGGTATATGACCAGCATTGAACTTTGGATAGATAGACTGTAATGAATGAATGGATTTAAAAAAAAAGTTCTATTGTTTGCAACATACACCACAATCGTTACAGAGTGATACGTTTGCGAGGGGTAAGCAAACCACCGAGCGCTCTAGATTCTACTGTCGTGTAGTTTATTGAGTACGTTTTGTTATGGTATATACATTTAATATAGGTAAGAAAGGTTTGAAAATGTTTAGTTTTTTAACAATATTTTGTTGCGCAAAATTATAGTACGATATTATATTATATAATATATATAATAATAACCGGCATTTACAGAATTTACTTTTCATAATGATTTATGGTAGAGCCATGATTTACGGTAGAGCTATATTAGTAGTATAGTTGTAGCACGAATGAATCAGCTCGACCGTGGAAGGACCATGCTCTCACAGAAAACCGGTGTAAAATTACAATTAAAATAGCAGCTTAACGCTGCTGTGTTTCGTATGGTGAGTGTAGAAAACTGGAGACCCTTATTACTGGAAACGAGGCATTCCATCTTAGTTCTCTTCTAGATGCAGATATCTATGGGCCGCAGCAACCGCCTACCATCAGGTGGAATGTGTACTCATTGGCACCTATAATATATTTATATACAATATATAAAAATATATTGTATATAAATATATCATATAAAAAATTAATTTAAAGTTAAATTAAACGCGATAAAAATTAATTAACTTTATCACGTTTAATTTAACTTAACACTACCCTATATCGTCACTTGAGTGTCGTAAGAAGCTACAGAGGGAAACTCAAACAGGGGATGGGTAGCCTTATCTTTCTACCTGATAACTTGCCAACGTGGCAACTTTGACTAAATCAGGGGGGATAAGGCAATGTACTAGGGAGGTCCACCAGTGGACTCTTATTTACCAAAATGGATAGACGAAATAGAAACATTTTCTCAAAGGTAAGTCCGCGGTGATATGCCCTATGTTTTAACGCTGTTTCTAGTGTTTTGTAAGTTTAAACACAACAGCAAGTTAGGTTCAATTAGTGCTTAACGGAGCGCTGCGAGTCAACTGAGTGGAAAGGTACGCAAGTGTCGTATGTTGTCCGGGGTATACGCTGAAATATATTTAATTATATTGAGTACGTTACGAGTACTTTTAATAATTACTTTTATTCATTTATATATATGTAGAACCCCAGCGTAGTAGAAGACGTTGTCCTACCAGTTAATATCATATGCGTTCAGTAAAGTTTTTTATTAGAGCGATATGATAACAATTTAATTTATTAATTGCCGCGCTTGATTGAAAAAAAGCAAAATTATCAAAAATTTTGTTTGTTTCTAAACTTCTTTTTTCAACTTTTTTTGTTTCTAACAAAAAAAAGTTGTCTTGTAAAAAAAAAGTTTTCTTATAAAGCTTCTCCATTGAAAAATACATATACTGGGTATTCTTTTACCGTCTGGAAAAGAATGGATTGAGACAGGGGAACGGAATAGAAACCTGTGGCATTGCTATTTTACAATTTCATTTTTATTTTACATTAACATATTATGAAATTGGTCTATCAATAAATACATATCTGAGAAATAAGAAAAAAAAATCAAATACATGTAAAATTCGCCAACACGCATTGGGGTAGCGCGGCGCACATTTTCTTGCCTTTAAACTTATTTGGAAATGAGAACAAGCCTGTTCCCAGCGATGGGACTAGTATATAGGCTGCAACTTTAACTTTAACTTGTTTATATATCGGCCAAAACAACTAAGTCTCAAGAGAATTATGTGGAGTAATGTGATGAGTTTATTTAAAACAAATCTATGCACATATTAATAATAAAATTTATTTAATAACGAAATAACTGTCTTTTGTTCAGTTTAGGAGGTATGTATAAATGAGAATTGTATAGATGAGTTATAACTGTTCAAATGTCTTAAAGATAAATAATGTAATCCTTACTTGGTGTTAATAAAAATTATTATTATATTATGGGGTATCTATATAGTTTTCTCATCTGGTTGGGTTCTATAAATATATAATTATAAATGAAAATGAAAAAATAAATATACATAAATATCAATAACATAAAATATTATTATGTGTATTATATGTATTATTATTATTATTATGTGGGGTATCTATATAGTTTTCTCATCTGGTTGGGATGTATAAATATATAATTATAAATGAAAATGAAAAGATAAATATACATAAATATCAATAAAATAAAATAAATACAAAAATACATAAATAAATAAAAGCCCAACCAGATGGAAGTCCTCGGCAGGGGAGACCAAACGGCCAAGGGTTAGGGGGAAAGGGAAAGAAACCGGCGGACGATGCGGGCAGTATCAAGGAGCACCGCCTTCTGCATTTGAGCCCGGAGCGGTCCGTCACGGAGTCCCAGTCGCCTCAGATGATCAGAGAGGCTAACTGGGATTAGCCCATTCGCAGAGACGACTACAGGAATAATTTCGGTCGGCATACCACCCCACATGTCGGTCACCTCGTGAGCCAGGTCCAGATACTTTGATTGCTTATCTGTTTCGGCTTTCACGAGGTTCTCGTCATACGGGACGGTAATATCGACCAAAAATATCCTTGACTGTGCCCGGTCCATCAGCACAATATCAGGCTTATTCGCAAGAATAGTCCTGTCTGTGATGATGGCCCGGTCCCAGTAGAGCCTGGCGCGGTCATTTTCGAGCACGGCTTCCGGCAAGTACTTGTAATACGGCAATTTCCGGTCCACGAGACCGTATTTCAGAGCGAGCTCCTGGTGTAGAATTCTGGCTACTAGGTTGTGCCTGTGCAAGTACTCAGAGTTAGAAAGCGCCGAACAACCGGAGATGACATGCCTAAGTGACTCACCGGGATGGCGACAAGCTCGACAGACGTCGACGGTGCCATCCTTTAGGATGTATCTCCGATAGTTGTTGGTCTTAATAACCTGATCCTGTATTGCACAGACAAAACCCTCGGTTTCCCTCGAAGAGGTCACCGAGACGCAGCCAGTTGAGGGAGGCGACTGTGTCTACGAAAGGTTCATGTAGAGCCCTGTAGTACCTCCCGTGGAGCCCTTTCTCCTTCCATACGGTCTCCCGGTCGGAAATGCTAAGCACTGCTGGGTCCTGCCATTGCTCGTTGGCTAAGGATAGAGGGGTAAGCCCTTTATCACTAGAAATGACGTCATTATAGAATGGATCATCCGATCTCGCCAGGAAGTAATGACGGAGGCTGCACACTTCACGATTATGCATGGTGAGCGCGCTCAGAAAGCCACGCCCACCATGCTTTCGCGGCAAGTACAGCCTCATTACCGACGATCTCGGATGATGCATCCTATGGGACGTCATGGTAGTGCGGACTTTTCTATCCAGGGCGTTAAG
Source organism: Parnassius apollo (assembly GCA_907164705.1). Lineage (NCBI taxonomy): Eukaryota > Metazoa > Arthropoda > Insecta > Lepidoptera > Papilionidae > Parnassius > Parnassius apollo. The sequence continues at coordinate 1,021,059 of CAJQZP010001189.1, read as the reverse complement.
TTCAGTCTGACTCCACCTGAGTATGCCAAAGGTATACATAAGGACAGGTATGACCCAACCGTTATATGCGTGTGTCTTATTCACACCGGACAAAAGGCTATTAAGCACTTTGGTCAAGCGTGCATAAAACACGTCGCAAACTGACTGTTTCATACCAGCCTCATCGATACCGATGTTCTGTGACATACCCAGGTATCGGTATGTTTCAGCCTCGGAAAGGGTCCTTAAGTTGACGGGCATAGATAAATCTATGCCCTCAGAGTTAGCAACCCTTCCCCTTTCAACATGGAGGACCGCACACTTATCCGTCCCCAGCTCCATTCCAATGGAATTGCTAAATTCACAAGTGATGTTTAGCAATTCCATAAGATGGGAGCGACTGGAGGCGAATAACTTGAGGTCATCCATATAGAAAAGGTGGGTCACTTTTGCCCCTCCTTTCCGTAGCTGAAATCCTCTCCCGGATCCCTCCAGTAAGGTACTGAGAGGGTTCAGGGAGAGGCAGAACCAGATTGGACTCAGACAGTCGCCCTGGAAGATACCCCTTCTTATCCTTATGTGGTTCTCCGCAGCCATCATCCGCTCACCCAGATGACAAAGGATCGTACTCCACTGCCCCATACACTGCTCGAGGAAGTCTCTCACTGTACAGTCTATCTTGTACAGCTCGAGGACTCTCTTTAGCCATGTATGGGGCACCGAGTCGAATGCCTTTCTGTAGTCTATCCAGGCGGCGGAGAAGTTCCGACGGTTGCGTTTCACCACTTTGCCAATGACCGCGTCAATGAGGAGTGGTTCCTTGGTTCCACGACCACCGCCCCGACATCCATTTTGAGCGCGTGACATCACCTGATTTAGCTCCAGGTGACGAGTGATTCTCGCGCTCAAAATGGATGTCAGTGTCTTATATATGGTGGGTAGACACGTAATGGGGCGGTATTTGCTCGGGTCTGTGGTAACCTGGTCTTTAGGAACCAAATGAGTGATCCCAGTAGTGAAGAGGCTAGGGAGCGACTTCTGGTTGAGAGCCTCTTGAAACTGACGGGCGAGCACAGGGTGACACACCATGAATCCCTTCAGCCAGTAGTGATGTAGTTCCTCGAGTCCCGGACTTTTCCAGTTCGGGGCTCTACGGACCGCCTCAGCTACGTCATCCGGCGTTATGATGACGGGGTCCATGGGCGTAATACTCGCACACTGACTCGCCACAACTTCCGTCCAAGAGCCCTCGCTGTGGTTTACGGGCTCTGACCACAGGCCACGCCAAAATGCGACAGTGTTAGCCTGATCCGGTCCTGGGCCCGCTCCACATACCTCTGGTCGCTCCAATGATTTGTAGAGCCTCTTCTGATCACTCTGGAAGAGACGATTCTGGTTGAACCGCCTTGACCTCTCGGTAAATCGGCGAATCCGCTTCCCCCAAGCAGCAATCTTTTGCTTCAGGTCGTCTATGCGCTCCGTTAGTTTCTGCGTGATATCCGGCTGGGACAAACTGATTTTTGATTTTTTGATTTTTTTTATTTTTTTTTTATTATTATTATTATTATTATTTTCGTGCTTGACATGAACAACGAATTTTACAACTTTTTGTTTGTCAGTCTGTCCAGGTTAATCTTCGAAATGAAAATCTTAGAATGATGTTTTATATATAAAAAGTAAAATAAGCGCTTTTTTGACTGACACACTATTAGAAAAAAGGAAAATTTGAAATCACAAAAAAAATGCACAGCTTATTCCGTAAATCTGCCAGTAATTATGTTTCGGTAATATTTTGAAATTCTTTGGCGACAATCTCTACTCTGTGCTAGTGTTTGACCACAGATTATTAACACATATATATATATATATATATATATATATATATATATATATATATATAATTTAAGTGTTCATTTGTAATGTCAAAATAACAGCGTTTAACTTAATGCATAGGAAAGCATATAGGTACGATACTTATGACAAAAACAATTTATAAAACGAATGTTTGTCTGTCTGTTTGTTCCGGCTAATCTCCGAAACGTCTAGATCAATTCTGACAAGACTTTCACTGGCAGATAGCTGATGTTATAAGAAGTAACTTAGTCTATTATTAATTTTAGAAAAATTATTAGAGTTCCCCGCAGAAAAATTAAAACCAATGGAACTGAGAACAAAATCCGATTCGGTAGAAAAGTATAATATTAAATTAATAAAAATAATTATTCTATGCGAACGAAATCGCAGGCACAGCTTGTATATAATATAATGCTTATATTTACCCAACAAATGGCATAATTTGTCCAGGCGACAATATGTGTTTGACATTGGCTACATGAACCTAAATAATGAGCGTTTTATCATATTCAATTGAATATATGTTACAAATGTAACATATAAATTTTAGCTTTCTTTTGTTGGAAAAGTTTTTCGTTTCTCTACTATCCCCATACGAAACACAGCATAATTAAGCTGTTACTTAACGCTGGTATTCTGTGAGAGCGTGATCTTCCCCGGTCGAGCCGAGCCATTCGTGATACAGCCATAATATAGCTGCAGGTTGTCTCTACCACGTATAATATACAAAGAGCAGGTAATTATACTTCTTTTACTGCTTTACTACTTGTTTAGACTGCTGATAATGTGGTCCCGGGTTCAATTCCACTATCGAGCCTAAATCATCCCGAAGTCAGGAATTTTGAAGTGTTTCACCCCTCTTCGAGTCGGATTTCTATCCTATCGTACTATGAGAATGAGTGAATAGAGTTTGCGCACACTCATGCTCTGTAATTTTGTCCTACGCAGATGGTTACTCTCCGTTGAAATTAGTTGCTGTGACCGAAATTCAGTCTAGGCGATATTACCATACGGACGTAGCGGGCTACACTTCAACCGGTACATTCTTTATAAAGACAATAAATGTGTTCCCGAACAGATAGGAGGCGCAATAAATCCTTATAAGGTGTGACCCGAAAACCCCCCATTGTTTCGTAGTCGCATCGCATATATAAGAATTTATTCGGGGATTTGATTCCGGTACCCTAATGCGCAATAACGCGACGATAAGGCTTTCGTTTTATTTCGGGGACCATTTTACGATTGAGGGGCGTAAATTACTGCGGAGATTGTGATCTCGCGCATTTAACTTCATTTCAATTAATGATGAGATTTAGAAGTATGATCCCTCTACTTGTTCCTCTGAAACTAATTCTTGTTCGATTTATGTATATTGTAAGATAGGACGCCAAACTTGAGACATCTAATGCCGTATCTAGTAGTTATAAATAAAACTTTTAGTAATTAGTAAAATTGATGGGGCTTCAGTCATATTTCTCCGAAACAGTCCAGTTTTACTGTAGTTCCGAAGTAAGGTATGTGTACCTCGGCAGTACTAACTTTAATTAAAATTTTAATAATTTCACCTTTTTGAGTGGACAAGAACTTTGTTTAAAAGTTAATTTAATATATACATCCCCTATTTTCCACATTTAAGGAACGATTTTGTTTAATTTTTTTATAGAATATGAGTGACAAACGAGCATATAGTCCACCTGATGGTAAATGAATGCTGTGGCCCATAGATATCTACATTTATCCTCAATTAAGCATCAAAACGCAGATGCGTTGTCTCCCCTGAGGACTAAGATGGAATGCCTCGTTTCCAGTAAAAATGGGTCTCCGGATCTCTATACTCACCATACGAAACACAGCAGTATTAAGCTGCTATTTTACGCTGGTATTCTGTGAGAGAGTGGTCCTTTCCCAGTCGACCCGACCCATTCATGCTACAACCATAATATATCTAAAGTGTGGCTCTACCACGTATAAATTTATAAAGTTTTCTACGTGGTTTGAGCCAAGCTGCAGCTATATATGGCTACAGTACGATTGGCTCGTCTGGACCTTGGGACCACGTTCTTGCTTAATAGTGTTTCGTATGGTGTATGTAAATAACCGGAGACGCAGGCTACAGATAAGTTGCCAGCTCTGAGGATTTGAAAAGAATTCCTCACAGTCTGAATTTATACAGGTAGTTTAAATACAGTGTGTGTAAATAAATGGTAACTTATGTAGCATTAAGCTGCTATTTTACGCTGGTATTCGAGCTGTAGTTATTATACAGCTGCAGTCTAGCTTATACTTTTGTATAGTTCCATCCAGTTTAATTTACATCGAAACCTACTTTTTTGTTCACGCTGCAATCGTTTTTTCTCTTACATCTTTATATTATGAAAAGCAATTAGCGTAGGTAAACATAATTCCTTCAGTTTTTTTCAACTTGTTCTCGTGCTTTCAATTGCACCTTTAGGCGGTCACGACCAGGTTACGTTGCATTTAAAATCTGTCTTTATAGCTAGGAAATAAATTGTCCGTTTTAAAAACAAAATAACTACTTTTAACTGGTTGCTGAATAGAACATTTCAACATGAGCCCCTCCTGTAAGATTTGACTTAATCGCCATGCTTCTGTCACAGTTTATAAAAGTCCACTGCTGAACATAGGCCTCCTACATATATTATCTCATAGAGAGGATTTCGCCAAATTTGCCACGCTTGATAGGCGAGTTGGCCAAAGCAACTGAAGTTTAGTTGTTCTCCGGAAAATGATGTTGCCCATGTCCGGTTTTAGTTCCTTTATGTCGCCTCTTATGACATCCACAGGGCTTTATGATATAGTGGATATTCTTACATCGCTACTTCACAGTTTATTATGACTGACATGCTTGGCAGTGATGAGATTGGCGATCACAGTAGTTCGATTGAATAAAAGAAATCTCTCATGTTATTTAATGATTAATTATTGTCTGGATATTTTCCATCCGACGTAAATGAGATTTATTTATAGAATAAAGGTGACAACAAGCACACAGTCCACCTGATGGTAGGTGGTTGCCGTGGCCCATAGACATCTACATTTATCCTCGATTACGAATCAAAATTCAGATGCGTTGTCACTCCTGAAGCCTAAAATGGAATGCATCGTTTCCCGTAAAAGGGTCGTCGGTTTTCTACACTCACAATACAAAACATAGCAGCATTAAACTGATACTTTACGGTGTTATTCTGTAAGAGCGTGGTTTCGATCGAGGCGACATATTCGTTGTACAACCATAATATAGCTACAGCATGGCTCTACTATTTAAGAAGATGATTACACCATCATGTAATGGAAGCCGTGATATCTTTAGCTTTTCCATACCTCTTGTGACAATCATGAGTTTTGAGAAACTAAATTTTGGTCACGGCAGCCACTCTCTACAGAGATCAGCCATCTGCACAAGATTATAGTTCTCAGGTGCGCGCTAGCACAAGTGTACTTTTTATTTCCTCACTCGCATAGTCCGATGGGCGGCTATCCGATACGAAGGCTGATGAGGCGCAAGACCAACAGCTTCACCTACTTTTCGAGGCACTTTATTGACTTTCACTTACTGACTCCGGGCTGTTACTGTGAACTTCTTGACAGAATTTTTTAACGGATTTTTGCACGACCCGGGATTTGAACCCGGAACCGCCTAATCAACAGCCGCGCTTGCGATCACTAGACCAATTAGACAGCTTTGTGTTGGTGGATATTTTAAAATCATTGTAACACGGTAATCACTTCACTATCATTATTAATTTAGACGATTTCATGTTAATATACAATCCCATAAACTCACGAGTAGTTATCGCGCGTTTAAATCTTGATTATAAAAATAATTTAAAACTATAAAAAATAGAAAATATAATTTGGGTTTCTTTTTAAATTTACAAACAAAACTTCTATCTTAGGATTAATGAATCAAAATGTAATGTAATTTGTAAACATGCATGCTCACTGCACAACCTAGTCTTTGCTTAGTTTTGTCTTACAAGTGAAATTTAGTAATTTCTTTAGACAATAAATGTCTTTATACCTGAGTCGGATTCCATTAAGTTCCGTTTAAATAGTGAATTAAGGAACGCGCCTTACTTCGTCTAACTATGCAGTCGGAAGGCTAACGACTTGAGGTTTCCTGCCGGGTGAACTTGAAAGCCTTACGGTATTCAGTGACGCTGCATTGGAGACTGTTTGCAAATGCTTCCAGCGGATAAAGTTCGCTTTCATAAAATAAACACGTGTAAAAATTGCTTATTTATTGAAGTAAGTGAGACTGGGATGAGTCTAGGTAAATTTTTTTGAAGATGGAGTGACAAATTAAATTAACGTCCATCTGATGGCAAGTTGTTACTGTCTGCAGTCCACCTCTGATGACAACGATAGCATGCCCCACATTCTTTTATTGTACTCGCTTTCTATATCCTAGAGATCGAAACAAAGAAGTGCAAGCACTATTATTTGACCGCAGAAATAGGTATCGGGGTAGATAGCATACCTAAAACTGACTGGCTCTTGGGTAGAAAACGAATGCCGTTATCTACTACGTAGTAATACGGACAAACGTGGTAGGGTACCAATTACTGAGCTATGTATCCAATTCAAGCTCTTCACTGTAGTTACTGCTTGCTATGTAAGGAATTTCAGTCACTCAGCCAGTCTTGGAGATATGCGCGGAATTTCTCTTTGTGATATCCTACATCATCCGTAAAGTAATGTATAGTTACAGCCTGTATAGGTCCCACTGCTGGACACAGGCCTCCCCTCATTTCTGAGAGGGTTTTAGGGCAAGGAAGTGTCCGCCGCGCTGCGCCAATGCGTGTTGGCGAAATTTACATGTCTTCGAAATATTTTTTTTTATTTTTCCTCAGACATGCAAGTTTCCTCACGATGTTTTCCTACACCGCCGAGCACGTGGTAAATCAGCACTTAAAATTGCAATTAATAATTTCATTGGTGGCGGCGGGGATCGATCCCGAGTTACTCGCGTTTTGTTGTATTTACTGCGAGCGTTACCCATTTAAAGCTACCACGGCTCTCGCACATTATCCGTAATGAGAGTATATTCGCAGAAGACCCATTTTATTGGATACGAGGCACCTCAGTCCTCAGGTGTGACAACACATCTGCATTTTGATACTTAATCGAGGACAAATGTAGATGTCTATGGGTCAAAGTATCCACGTACCTTCTAGTAGACTGAGTGTCCCTTTGTCACCCTTATTTTGTAAAAAAATTATCAAGTACGGCATAGCCCGGGTGATCAATTGGCTGAGTGACAATGGACCGGCCAAATAGTTCATTAAACCGACAATCGATGTGGAAGAAATGTTCTCGAATGGTAGTCGCGTAAGACGCAGTTAGGTGACATTCTACTAGATGAACTGAAAACTTGAAGAAACAATTCAGGGAGTCGATGGATGCAGATAGGACATACTCTTTCTTGATTCTCTAGAAATTTCTCTGATCCAGTCTATATAGTCTTTAGCGTGGCTATATCACATTTCGCTTGATATAAAAGAATGGTGAAGAGTAAAATTTAATTGTTGTAAGTACACGCACTCACACTCAACCAACAAAATGATTTTAGTTACAAATGTGTGCGTCTAGCAGTAAAGTTTTACGGACTGATAAAAAAAAGAAGAAAGAATTGTGCGTCACTTCAAAGGTACGCAGCACTCAGTCTATCATTCCCTTTTAAGATAATTAATAGAATCAGACGTTACATTGCGGAAATCCATTATAATAAAGATTTTAATAGATACTTTGCAACCATCCGCTTAATAAAATATAATGATGTGTTCTTACCTAGTTTGAAGAGCACCTTCCGCCCTCCCTCAATTGCGTGCACTAATCCCGTCACCACTAATCTCAGCACCACTGCTCCCAACACCACTATTCCAGGAAAGACACACAATCAACGATAATACGACACGTGTTTTTCCTCTACACGAGGCGTCTTCAGGTGATTCTTCAGTATGCGTGCCTGGTGGAGTCGCGATCGCAGCGGACACTCACGCAGTTACACTGCATGTACATGTACGAACCACATCCAAAGGTCGACCACATTCGTAAATTTTAAAAACTATAATAGTAACAGTAAAAATGTCCTTTGGTTGAAATTTGTTTACAACGAACAAAATGAAGAATCATCTTTGACACATAATCAATCACGAACCGGATAGAAAGTGTCCGACGAGCGATTGGAGTGACAGATTAATTCTTAATAATACATTAATGATTTTTACTGGAAAATGCATAGAGTTAAAATCCGCTGTCCCATTTCTTAACGATCGTTAAGTGAAGAAATATAATCATAACTATTATAACATATTATACTCTCTGTCCCGGCTGATGTAGTTTTCACCTAAGTTGCGGAGAGGTTATTCTAAAATGTGCTACATCGAAAGAAGTGTACTGTTGTTGTTTTTTATAGAATGAAAGTTATGAACAAGCACACAGTCAACCTGATGGTAAGTGGATGCTGCGACACATATACATCTACATTTATACTGGATTAAGAATCAAAATGCCAATGAGTCACTCCTGAGGACTAAAATGGAATACCTAGTTTACCGAGGAATATTATTTTATTTTAAATTAGTTTTTAGAGTTATTTCTAATTGTATATGAGCGTTTTGTAATATAAAAGACTATTATCAAATTATATCACTCTATTAGTGTTATGGTGTACCAAATACGCTGGCTACGTTTTCTCAGTGAATGGTTATATTTTGGACTTTGGGCAAGAAATAAAAGAAGATTTTATTCTAAATTTAAACAATTTCTTCTTCGTCATCAGCCAGTAAAGTCCACAGCCGGACATGGCCATCTCCTGCTGTAGGGGAGATTCACCTTAAGCATCATGTTTGGCAGGCGCTTAAAGATCACACTTAAAATCAAATATTTTTATTAAAAATTGGCTTTTACAAAGCACTTTATGGAAGTCAAATATTACGCCAACGTTTCAACAATACACTACTGCGATGCGACCTTGTGAGAAGTGTCTGAGGCCTCGCACCTTCACCGTTACTGCCCGTCGCTGGTCCGAATTACCTTCTTCCGGCGTTACACATGGTGTTCAAACCTCCATCTGTCGGAAGCTATGAGATATTGCAGTTATTTTTTCATAGAATAAGGGTGACACACAAGCACACAGTTCACCTGATGGCAAATGAATGCTGTGGCCCATAGACATCTATATGTCACCCCTGAGCTGAGGACTAAGATGGAACGCCTCGTTTCCAGTAAAAAAGGGTCTCCGGATCTCTTCACTCTTCATACAAAACACAGCAGTATTAAGCTGCTATTTCACGCTTGTGTTCTGTGAGAGCGTGGTCTTCCCCGATCGAGCCGACCCATTCGTGCTACAACTATAATATAGCTGCAGCGTGGCTCTACAACTATGTAAGCCGTAGTCGTAAAAAACACAGTAGTTTGTAATAAAGATATTAATTAATTTGCAACTGGAGTGGTGTTGTTGGGAGTACTGGTGCTGGGATTAGTGGTGACGGGATTAGTTGCACGCTGTTGAGGGAGGGCGGGAGGTGCTCTTCGAACCAAGTAAGGCACATCATTTAAATTTAATTGAACGAATAGTTGCAAAATAACTATTAATATTTTTATTGTAATGGATTTCCGCAAAGTAACGCCTGATTCTATCATTTACAGTAGTTTGTCGTAATCAAATTAAGTAAAGACGCATACAGGACAAAGAAACATTCATTTATTTACTAATGTGTCCAACAGTTAAAACTTTATACAAATGGACTATGTTACACAACAGAAATAGATTGTAAAATTCTCTGAATGCTGTATCATTTCGTTATTGACAATTCGAAACCCTACAATCACCAGCGGTAACGACTTGATGATGTTTTTAAAATGGAAGTGCAGTGTTGGCAGTGTAAGAATATCCAGTACCCCATATCGTCCCGTGGGTGTCGCAAGACGCGACGGAAGGAAACTGAAACAGTGGGAAGCAGCATCTCTCTGACAGCAAAGCAAAATAATAAAATCTGCGGTTGGCAATCCGCTTGCCAAGCGTGGCAACAATGGCAAAATCCCCCCTACGAGGCAGTCTATTAGCTGTTATATATAATGGATGGATGAAAGTTACTAAGGGACTTAAGTTCTTTAGACTTTTTTGAAGTCTGATTTACCATCTTTGTTTGCTTCACTACTTGCCATCAGGTGCGATAGTAGTCAACTTGACGTCCTACCACGTAATTAATACGTGGTAAAACCATGCTGCAGCTATAATATTATAATTTATGGCTGGGAAAGTACTCACAGAATACCAGCGTAAATTAGCAGTTCAACGCTAGTTTGTTACGTATGGTGAGTGGTAGATAACCGGAGACCCTTTTTACTGGAAACGCCGCATTTCAACTTATTCCTCATGACAACGCATCTGCATTTTTATTCTTAATCGAGTACAGTTGTAGACGTCTATAGGCCACAGTATGCACTTACCATCAGGTGGGCTGTGTGCTCGTTTGTTAGCGTTATTTTATTAAAAAAACACATGCAATCAACATTAAACAAAGAAGGCTATAAATGTGTTGCTAAGAGCCTCGTCCTACCACATAGTAAATGACTCACAGTCTTCTATTATACTGGCTCTCATATTTTAATACAAAACTCATTAGAGAGCTGTGCAGCTGTATGGTGACAATATAAGCACAAAAGTACTTTCCCAGAACAAAAACGGTAGAGAAAGAACCTCACCACCTACCTTATGGAATATTTTATCGTATTAATGAATACATACTCGTCTCAATTATATCCATTGACGGAATTAAAAAGGCAAGCAATTTTTTGAAATGCCGTCGAGAGGCTAAAGTCTCGCTCGCTCGAGCCAACTTAGCAGCAATTAATGTATTCAGAAAGTCTGAGACATTTCGAGAACGTTAGTTAATAATAAAGAAACTTGAAAGGATTTCTTTGTATTCGATTTAAATTCTCAACGATAACATGAATAGGCTATATAAAAGTTACTAAAAGTCTTCGTTTACTAGACATAAAGGAAACTTCATTAATAATTTTAAAACTATATAAACATACTAGCGACGCGCCCTGTCCTCGCCTGGATGGGATCTATGTATGTGACATTGCTAAGATATAAGATAATCATCGAATTGTCTTTGATGATTGTTTCATTAAAATCAATTTTTCGATTTAAAAAAAATATTTAAATTATTCGAATTAATTATAGCCTCGATCACTCCTGACATTTCGTTCATTCATTTCATTCGTGAAGCTTAACTACAATCCGTTCAGTCAATCCCAAGATTAGCTCGGACAGACAGGCAAACAAAAATTTTAAAAATTGCTGGCAACCAAATAAACCACCTCAGTTCAATAAAAGGAAGTTATTTCCATATTACAGAAAACTTTTAATTTTTTTTCACTTTTAAATAAAACTAGTTCCGACGTTTCGAGCACTTTACAATACACCCATGGTCACGGGGGGCACTGAAGTGTTCAACGTTAGCAGATGGTAGCTCCCAGCCATATGCTACCATTTGTTTGGGATCATATAATTAACAAAATTAAATTCCAACCCAAGCATACAACTGCAAGACTTAAGATACAATAAGTTCATACTGTGTAGATCGGAACAAAAATTTATAATTTTAATATGTGGGTAAACGTGATTAATTATGACATCGGGACGTTGAACACCTCATTCCACCCGTGACCATGGGTGTGTAAAGTGATCGAAACGAGGGAATATAAAAAAGTTGACGTATGCGATAAAATCAGTTAAAACTAGTTTTACTTAAATGTGTAGTGTTCGCGCAAATATATGAAATCATAATGTACAGATACATATTCAATGGCCTTTTGACATCCATTCATAATTTAAAATTTAAAAAAAAAATACGTCGCCACTTCTTCGACCAAAACTTTCATAAAAATTTACATTGAATTTTCGTACACACTGAATTAAGTTACACACAGCGCCTAGCATTAAGCATCGTTAAACTCTATCATAAGGCGCATTCTCTCTACAACAGGATAGGTTTATTCATTCAGCAGTGGAATATTACGGACCGAAGGAGAATAAGAAGAAAAAGAAGATTTGCCATCAGAAGATTAGAAACAATTTTATGGGATTAATTTAAAACGGCATAATATATTTTAAAGAAGAAAGACTGACATACGAGCACACAGGTCACCTGACGGTACATAAGTGGATGATGTGGTCCCTCGTCCCGTGCTTCTCATTAACTTTATTTTTCTTGCATTAAAGCCTATAAAATTTCGCTGTTGAATAAAACCTCTTTTTTATTAGAAGAAGGGGCAAACGATCATGCGGCTCACTTGATAGTAATCGCCTACTGCTGCCCATGAACAAATGCATTTTATAAAAGAGTAGGCATTGTTCTTGAAGGTTTCCAAGTCGTATCGGTCTGGAAAAATCGTTGTTGCTAGTCAATTACACAAGGAAGTTGTCCGAGGAGGAAAACTTATGGTAATTTTTTTATAGCACTGTGTGACAAATTAGCACACAGTCCTGATGTTAAGTGGGTGCTGTGACCTACATTTATCTTTAATTAAGAGTCAAAATGCAGATGCCTCGATTCCAGTGAAAATGGTCTCCGGTTCTCTACACTCGCCATATGAAATACAGCAGCATTACGCTGCTATTATACGCTGATATTCTGTGAAAGCGTGGTCCTAGCCCGGTCGAGACCGCTACATACCCATTCCTGCTACAACTATAATATAGCTGCAGCGCGGCTCTACCACGTATAAAAATGTAACAGTGGTAGATTGCCAATCACCCAGAAGATATGGATACCGATCATAAAGAACTCGTACCGAGAAGCGGACGGTTTGTCAACCGCAGTTTCTTATTATTTTGAGAACTACTCAAAATAATATGAAGCCGCTGCTTTGATAACTTATCAGGAAGGTGCTGCTACGCATACTCTGTTTCAGTTCCACTTTGTCACTTCTTACGACACCCACGGGTCCAAATGGGGCAATGGATATTCCTATACGGTTTCACTTAAACTTACAATTATTATTGATAAAAAAATGAAATTGCGTTGTCACCCTGAGGAGTGAGGACTAAGATGCTTCGTTACCGGTAATATTTGCAAGTGGTGTTTACTGGGAAATATATTTTTATTTAGATAAATAATATTTTCATCTGTAAACGCCGACAGCCACTTGACGCGTTCGAATTCAATTCCGTTGAAGGAGTCCGCTTTCAAAGAAATTCTTCTCAAGTGTTGTTGGAGTTCTTTGTAAACTTAACGTTCCTGTCTTAAATTAACACATCCGTACTTTTTTGTTTTATAAACTTTTTACCCGTAACGAGGCATGCAAACGGCCTCAGGGGTGACAGGGCATTTGTGTTACTTAATTAAGGATAGAAGCTGTCTATGGACCACATCATTCACGTACCATTAGATGGTACGTGTGCTCAATTCTTCTTGAGACTGGTAAGTGTTACTTGTACTTAAAATATCGTGCATTTGTGGTTTTCCTCGTATCATTGTTTTTATCTCCGGCATTAGCTCGCCATTTTGTGCAAACAAGGCTTAAATATGTAAATTTAAAAGAGGCGAGTTTATACGTGGTAAAACCATGCTGCAGTTATATTAGTAGTATAGTTGTAGTACGAATGGGTCGGCTCGACCGAGGAAGGACCACGCTCACACAGAATTCCAGCGTAAATTAGAAGCTTAATGTTGCTGTGTTTCGTATGGTGAGTGTCGATACCCGGAGGCCCTTTTTACTGGAAACGAGGCATTCCATCCTTATCCTCATGGGTGAGGGTGACAAAGCATCTGCATTTTGATTCGTTATCTAGGATAGATGTAGATTTCTATGGGCCGCAGCAACTACTTGCCATCAAGTGGACTGTGTGCTTGTTTGTCACTCTATCCTAAAAAGAAAATAAAAAAATAAATAAAAGTAATGACATCGATATTAATTTAAAACACTTATATTATTGTATTTCACTTGGTAAATATTAGAAGAAAGTAAATGAATATAAATAAAAATCAACTGTCAAAAACATGCTGTACCAATTTTGAAAAAATGTTTAGTGTACGTTGGAGTGGGCTCCTGGATGGTTTAGTTACAATTGAATCGGATAGATGGCGCTGTTGTCGAGTTCCAGAAATCAAACGCTCCTGTACCCGCTCCTGTAAACGTACGAAATACGTTTGCAAGAGCGGATATATATTTTTGATTTGATTATTGTTTGATACAACATTAGCGACATAAGAAACTATGTATTTTTAAATAAGATGTATGTTTATTTAATATAAGACTTTTCTTAAAATAGAAACAAATAATATCCTTTGTATTAAAAAAAACTTAAAATGTAATAAGGTTGAAATTTTTTCACTTATAACTTTCGCAGGTCAGACATAATTACAATAGTTTTAAGTCTTTCTAACCATTCACTTAAAATTAATTACTTACTCAAGTGATTTTAAAATTGCTGATATTTAGTCAAAATTATTAAAGCCAAATCTCCATTTTTTTATTTATGCTTACCATCACAACTTATTGAAGTCGACTGCTGCACATAGGCCTCCCAAATAGATAGCCTTATAGGGGGATATTTACCATATTTGCCACGCTTTGCAAGCGGTTTGGTAACCACAGGTTTTTTTTTCGTTATTAGGAGTACGTTGCTGCCCATCTGTTAATTTGTTTCCCTCAGACACCTCTTACGACCCCCACGGTACGATATGGGGTAGTGGATATTCTCACTCCGCCACTACCCTGTATTTACGCTTGCAAAAAAAGTTTAATATTCGCCATTATTGCGCTGACTAGAAAAAAAATGTTACGAAGAATATAAAATTCACTTTACCGAACAATTATTTTTCCTTCGAACGCGAAACAAGCTCTGAAGTTTAAAAGAGAATAAATATGTAGCGTTAATGAGAGTCATTATTGTTTGTTGTTTTGGTTTAGTAAATACACTCTCTTGTATAATCATCTAACTAAATAATTTACATAAACAATTAAACCAAGGAGCATCGTACCAAAAATAGTCGATGTACTCGTAAATCGGATAAATCTCTGAATTAATCACGGAAGTAAGTTAACCGTACCAGATCACAATCGCTAATAACAAGAGCGAAGGTCTGTAATTAAAACGTTAAGACTAAACGATTGCGCACCAGATATCTCTAACCGTATCTCGGCTTAGCTTAAATTCAAAGATGCGGTAGGTATATCGCGTTTTAAAATTTCTTCAGTTATACGTTTTTTTATTATTAGCGACCCCTCCCCTCGCTGGCTTCTCCTGGATAAGATCTATTAATGTGGCGTAATTTAGAAATATGATACTTTATTTTTACAATTTTTGGTTTCCAAAAAAATCTTAAAGTTGTTTGGACAAAATATAGTCTATATCATTCCTGGCATTGCTCTCTATTAAACATGTATCAATCATTAATAATTCAATCGTTTATACACTCAAAAGTATTGATGGTTCATTCATCTGGTTTTGAATGTTCCGGTACAACCAATCACAAAAAATTGACGGAACCTTTTTAACTCGTGATTGGTGTGAATTGCGAATGAGTTGAAATCCGACCCAATCCCGAATGATCCATTTGAATGTTCGATCCGAATGTACCGGTACGCGTGACGAAATATACTAGAATAATTCTGTCACAAGAAATGAATTATTGACACATGTCTACTCTGTACCTGTTCGTAGATTTTCCTCACAATCGGATCACCCATTTTGAAGATTGGGCTAATTGGACATATAGAGAGAGTAACTCGCTGAGCATAACAGAAACAGAAACTAAATTTTTATTCAATGTAGATTACAACAATTCTTATTGAAAGTCACTTTTTTCATTTACCACTGGTTCGCAAAAAAAACCTCTGTCCTGGGAAGAACCAGCAAGAAACACAGCGGGACTCTTTTTTTCCAATAATAGCTTACAATCATGTTTACAACTAACAACACAAGACAAATTAGAAATAGCTTGGTAGCGATCACCCTTCCCAGGGGTTATTATCATCCATAAATTCCTTGATATTATAATAACCCTTTTTATACAAACTTAGTTTAATAACATTTTTGAACTTTGTGTATGACAAATTTTGTATATTTTCTGGGATTTTGTTGTAAAAGCGTATACATCGCCCCAAGAATGAATTACTGACTCGGTGGAGTCGAGTAACTGGTATTACTAGCTTGTGTCTGCTCTGCTCCTAGTATTTACAGAATGAATATCACTTATTTTCGCAAAACTACTTTTATTTTTGTGTACGTACATCACATTTTCATAAATGTATTGAGAGGCCAGAGTTAATATATTGATTTTCTTAAATTTTTGTCTCAGTGACTCTTTTGGTTTTAAATTATATATTGCTCTAATGGCCCTCTTCTGCAAAATAATTATAATTTCAGTGTCAGTCGCGTGTCCCCATAGCAAAATACCATACGACATAATGCTATGGAAATAACTAAAGTAAACTATTCTAGCTGTTTCAACACTGGTAAGAGTTCTAATCTTTTTTACAGCATATGCTGCAGAACTAAGTCTGCTAGCTAGTTTTGATATATGGGGGAGCCATTGAAGCTTTGCGTCCAGTGTGATTCCAAGAAAAATGGTGGTATCAACAAGACTCAGTTCCTCCCCATTTAAAATTACATTAGTATTGACATGTTTAACATTAGGAGTTACGAATTTCATACATTTAGTTTTAGTTCCATTCAAATGCAAATTATTGACATTAAACCAATTGACTAACTTAGCTATAGCATAATTTACTTCGTCGTAATTTAATAACTGTCGTTTTAATTTGAAAATTAATGAAGTATCATCAGCAAATAATACTATATCATGGTTATCCCCTACTATGTAAGGTAAGTCAGAAGTAACAGAAGTAACAGAAGATAGTTATTTCAATATCATAGCCAGACATTTTAACTTTATTTCTATTTGTAGATTATATATTGAAATAAGAATATTCTGGGAGATGTAATCGATATGATAGATGTAAATAGAAAGACTGTCGATAAAAGTTTATGTTAATATAAAGTAACAATCGACTTCCAAAAATAAAATAATTTCATATTCTGAAGTGCTTGGACATATTATACGTGTATAAAATAAACAAAGACCAAAGTCCAAAAAGTTACATTTAAAACTTCCATTAGGGGTTGAATTAACTCTCCTTTTTTATGAGGCCACTCCTAAAATTATACAAAAATATTTAAACAAAAGTGGTAAAATTAAAAAAAAAACTTGTAAAACCGATCAATATAAATAAAATGTAGTCAAAGTCAATTAAATACGTATTATTAAGGATAATTCAAAATACTACTATGTGAAACCACATGAGCAGTACCAGATTTAAAATAAAAAAATAATCATCAAAAATATTTTGAAACGAGTAGGCCTTACACTTGATAACTGTATACTGATCCATGGACTTGGCGCTCGTTGTAAATTTCACAGTACGCGAGCAACACAGGTTCGATACCCACCGGCACCAATGAAATTGTTAATTGTAATTTTAAGTGCTGATTTACCACGTGTTCGGCAGTGAAGGAAAACATCGTGAGGGAACCTGCATGTCGAAAAAATAAAAAAAATATTTCAAAGACATGTGAAGTTCATCAACATGCATTACATTACATTTACATTTTTTTTTATCAGACCCATTACCAGATGAAGCCAAAAAACTTTATGTGTTAGTAAATAAGAGATTAATAAGATTAATAAGAAGTAATTAATAGGTTTATTTGTTAGTATTTATCCTATTTAAAAATTTTGTTGTAACTACCAGGGCGTCAGCGCTTCAGCAACAAAGCCCTTTCTTTTTCTAATAATTAAAAAAAACTTTAACTTTTTAACTTTTGGTCCAAAGACACCTACATCTTTCCTTGCATAAAAACAAAAATGCTGATGCGTTGTCATCTCTTAGGACTAAGAATCCTAATCAATCAAATCAGAATCCTGTCCATCCGAAATTTGTCCAGAGGCAATCGCTTTTAGCGATAAAGCCGCTCATTGTACTCGTCCTACTTGTATTTTAAGTTTTCCCGTTATTTTGTGTTTTTTTGTGTTCTATAACTCACAAATCTTTATTTTGAGGAATCACGGTGTAACATGTCACAATTTATACAGTGCATTCGTATTTCGCTTACAATAGTGCATGGCATGCAAATACAATTTTATACAGTCTATACGACACAATTAATTAGTTACTATCTATAAAATCTCCTAAGTCATAAAAGCATTCAGTTTTTAACAAATTATACAATACTTTCTTATATAATTTCCGCTTAAGAATTCAAATTATGTATGTAGTTTATTATATATCCACACACATATAAAATCAACTTTTGTTTTAAACGAGTCTAGGAATGATATCTAGGACAATTTTGTCTGGATCACTTCGATTTCAGGGATATATATCACGTTTTTTAATAACATGCCAATATTTTAAATGTATAGTGGCGGGTCTTTTAAGTCGATAAAGACATCCTATTGACGATGCTTGATTGATTTCTCTATAATAAATATTTAATTCTTCAAGTGTTACACGGACATAACACACGTGTGTATCAATATATATTTTTTTCATTTTTGCAATGAATATTTGAATTTCACATTTAAATTTCAATATCGAACCAAAATACCAAACAAAGTGACACGTCCTCAAAGAAATGTGGGTGCAATTTCGACTCCGGCCGTTTCCTTTGTGACCTTACTGCACAGTTACGACGCCTTTGTCTATGACCAATTTAACTTTGATCTTCAGACCTTTACCGTTCCCCGTTATTGAATATGATGATCAAATATCAACATAAATTGGATGATTTCGCCAATGTCCAGTTCACATAGACACACGAGTTTTGGTTTTTATAATGGCATATTTTCCAAGATATAAGGCGGAAGGTTGGTTCCGTGTAATGTTTTTGTTGTATTATTTTTTCTTAACAGTATTGTTCCCTACAGAGGTCCGCTTTTGAATTGTCAGAGAACTTTGAGGTTTATTTCATTTTATTCAATATCTTGTTTAAGAGCCACTCGACGAGATAACTCGCTTTTATAATTTTGTTTACAGTGATATTTCGATTAAAGTGCCTTTCATGTTTACTTTAGGATTCTTTGTATGATTTGTTAACCCTTCGATCCCCATAAAAATCCGATGCAGTCGCATGCAACCGCACCAACCCGCAGCACTTAAAACCATTAAAAGTTATATTTAGAGACTACTTTTCTATGAAGAAGTTCGACATAATAGAATCAATATGAAATTTTCTATCATCTAATGCAATAAAAAGTCAAGTTATCTTATGGATAATTATTTAATATGGTTTAAAGTGCTGTGGAAGTGCGCGGTCGAATTCGACCGCTTCAATTTTGACGGAATAGAGCCGCGGTCGAATTCGAACGCTTCGTGGCTGAGGGGTTAAGATCAGAATTTAAAATTAAAATACACTAAATTAGTTTAAATTAAACATGAAGCAAACAGAAGCCATAACGTGTGTGTTTTATATTCGCAAATGCTTGCTGTACAAGTATTATTAAGCTCAACAATCATGTACTCGTATCTTTCTGACAATGTGCTTTTTATATCATTTCAATATGCTTGTTAGACACGATTTCATGCGATAAAACGTTGGATTCTTGATTTTAGGCGCTACTAGAACATACCTAATACCTATACGCTTTGCGCAAATGTAAAATGGTATATACATATAACATACACACCACTGCTTAGCATAGACATCCCACCATTTTAAGGGGGTTTTGGAACAGGAAATAAGAGAATGCGTAACGTATGTAATAATATTATGCTATTATATACAATATATATATATATATATATATATATATATATAACGTGATAAATTGTTCAAGATGGTTCTCGCCATTACATAATATTTCTTAGATTATAAATTCTTTCAAAAGAACACCGATTCCTGCTGAGGATCATTCGCAAGAATATAGAAATTTAAAAAAAAATCCTTCCAATTTCAATAGAGAGGGTTGATGAGTGCTGCCACATCTTTTTGGGATCCTATAAATACTAAAATTAAATCCAAACTCAAGTATACCACTGCAATACTTCAAGATACTGTAAGTTCGTTTTGCGTAGATCGGACCACAAACTTATATTTAAAATCTGAAGGTAGCCGGGTTATGACGTAGGGACGTCAAATACCTCAGGCCTCTCCAACGACTGTGGGTAAAAATAGGTTAAATAAGTTAAATTAATTGATACTTAATTGATAATTGATACGTGATAAAATTCGTTTTATTCAAAGCTTAGAAGTATTTTTGTATGTACATCTTTGGAAGTAATTTGAACCGTGGACCTGCGACGTATAAGATGTCCTTAACTAAATCCTCCGACTACCCTCATTAAAACACTCGTAATAATAGCAGCCTCCGCCTCCCTGTTTCCGTGAATTTGTTTTTGACAAATGACCCATAAAAGTTACACTTGGTGGCATTTAACGATCGGTTCTCTCGAAATTAAAATGTTAATGTCGTCACCAACCTAACAGTTCTTAAGCAATTATCATGGTTACAATAAAAAAATACTTTAGACGTTTTGATGTATGAGTTTGGAGTCGTGGCGGGAAAGTGACTGCTGGCGGACTGTTACTCTTGTTTTATCAATTAAATAATTGCTTAAGCGGATTATGATACGAAAAATTGATACAATGTTATGTATTAAGGGGAAATATAACCTCAAATGGCTTAGCAAGATCCTCCGTTATGCCGAAAATATTGCAGCATTAATTTTGAAATAAATATATGGTAAAGTTGAGGATTAATGTTAAGGATTATGTTAGACGAAAACACGATTCCGTAAAATTTTCTCGACAGAAAAAAAATCCAAGTTATCTCCAAAATAAACAATCAACCGCTGTTATTCATAATATACTTTAAATAAGATCATAACTATTATATACCAAACTTTGCATACTAACTGAACTCACTATAAAGCAGTGCTTATGTTATTTACTTTTTTTTAAAATACCATTATTTTCACTGTAAAAAAAAAATTACCTAAACTATCAGCCTCTTGAAGCGTGATTCCTACCGCCCGATCAGTTTCGCTTCAGCCTTTGAAGGCGGAGGTTGTGTCGCTTACGATCAGAATACACATTACGCAACAGGACGACGTAAAATTAAAATGGGAAATAACCGTAATAAAAATAAGAAGCGACTGGCTTGGCGTTAAGAAACAGGTATAAATATGATAAACCTAATGAAATAAGTGTCTAACGACCTATCTACTTACAGTATTAGTGATTACAAACATGTCGGTATATAGCATACGACGCGCGGGCAAGTGGAGGCGAAATTAGAATTTGAGCTGACTTACTATATCCCCTTACAAATGTTTGCCATTTGACGCATTAATAATAAATATATTGATTAATGTATCAGCATTTCGAAAACTTTCTTCTTCGACTTGGTTATCAGTCTGTAATATTCCACTGTTGGATGTTGAGGCTCTCCTTATTTTCTATCTTAGTACCTGAATTCTTCTACATTTGACGCGGTTCCCCGTAGCCTATATGGGTACTTAATTTACAGTTAATATGAAAGTTTATTGAAACTCTCCGACAAGATTTTTGCTTTATTTTTACATCTCATAAAATGCAACAGAATAAAGTATATAATAACGTTTTATTCAATATAGGTGATAAATAATAATTATTAGGTATTTTTTTACTTCACAACTGGTTCTAAAGAAACCACCAAGTGCGGCTCGACACTTACGCGTGAAGTCGACGATCGTTTATATAAAGAAAGTACTCTAATGTAACCAGAGTTCTTCTTAATTGAATTGAATTAAACAAACAAATTATCCACAGTACTAAGAAAATGTAATCAACGGAGACTAGTCATCGGCGCAGGACAGGATTATAGTGCTCGAGTTTGCACATACACTCGAGCACTATAATCCTGTGTAATGTCCAGGTCCAGGTGTCCAGGTGCACTCTATTCCCCTACTCTCACAGTACGATGGGACGATAGTTCAACACAGATAGAGATCAGGTGCGGTACCACCGACTTTACATGCTTTCTGAGGCACCGGGGTTAAACGCCACCAACTTCCTGACTCCAGGGTCGTCACTGATGTCTTGACAGAAAAATCTAATAACCGATTTTGGACCGATCCGGGATTTGAACTTGGGACCTCATGATCAGCGATTACGTTTACAACCACTAGGCCAACAAGGCAATAAAAAAAAACAAGAAATAACAATATAACCGCCTTAATTATGAGTACTAAAGTCGTTACAGATTCCTTATTGTTTCTAAAACTCCAATGCTTGCTTCGCGTTTGTAGTAATTGTTTGGTAAAGTAAATTTACACTTCTTTACAATAAATTTCATAGCTAACGCAATAATGGTGAACGTAACAATTTCTGAATACAAAAGTAAATGAATGAAAAGATTTTTCTTC
This sequence comes from Parnassius apollo, assembly GCA_907164705.1. NCBI lineage: Eukaryota > Metazoa > Arthropoda > Insecta > Lepidoptera > Papilionidae > Parnassius > Parnassius apollo. Next base: position 998,775 of record CAJQZP010001189.1, on the reverse strand, counting down.
GGTAATTTTAACTTCAACAATAAAAACTTCGTGAGTCGGAAAATGGCGGTGTTACACTTGGGCACTATAATCCTGCCCGGAGCAGATGGCAAGTCTTCCTTGAGACTGGCCTGAACGACATTATAATTAAAAATAATAAGTTGTAGTAAGTAATGTCAGATACACATCTCACTTCTGGGGACATGCCTTGTTATAATTTCTGAGATATACAGGGTTATTTTTCAAAGAATAGCCAAGTTTTAAACTTAAGTTCAAATATATAGTAAATAATGATATACCGTTATTGCAGTTTATGAAAATAGGAGCAAACAAGGCTTCTAATTTTATTTGAAATTATTCCAAAATGAATGTGATTTATAGGCAAAAACGTTGTTGCCTACCGATCGACCCTTACGAATGTGCGCGTGCGCAGTAAAATCAGTTAAAATAATGAATTACCACGCATTTTGAATTTAAAAGATAAAAATAACAGAATGTTTGAGATTTTTTATTAACTTTTCTTCACCATTTGCCTATATTACTCTGAATCTTCTCTCTAAAGGAGATGTTCCATAAATGTATGGAGCCTGGGCCAGCACTATGTACACTATATGTGAATATTGCTGTATAATATAGTAACCGTTTTTTATTGTTAGTTTTCTTTAATTTCACTGCGTTTCATTGTACATTCAAATTAACTTGGTCAAGGAGAGCAACACAACATAAAATTAAACATGGTGGATCCAGGTGGATCGGAACAGCAGTACGCGAAAAATGTCATATTGACAGTGACATTTGATTGACGTGTATAGTAATTCGTAATATCTGCAATAAAAAAAAAACAACACGAATTTCAAAAATCTGGGATTTCGATAAAATAAGACTACAGGATATTCTTCTCGATTGCGGCACCACATTTTATATCACCTATTCGAGTAGTTACAGATTGGTTATATCGGTGTCAAGAGGAGCAAGAAACGAAACAAAGGCTTGAACGTTATTTTATTTACAACACTTTCCTGCTGCTTCGTTTAGTTTTTTACTTTAGTGCCTATAAATATACTCTGTACTTCAATAATTCATAGGAGAGCAGTTAGCTGTACAGTACCTGATGACTGCAAGTTATAGTTAAAGTAGATAACTATACCTATTACACAGTAACAGATGGGAAGAAATCAACTATTCTTATCCAATTAGGTAGCAGCAGCATAATCAGCCTATAATGTTTCTACCGCTGAGACATATAACTACTTTCTGTGAGAGTGGACTGTAATCCAACATGCGGGCCCAGTGCCCAATTAAACACTAACAATTTTTCAAACAAGTTCTATGTTATATGATTCCTAGTATTAGAGACATTAATAGCATGAGAAATAAGTCATGAGGTATACAAATAAAACAACTTGTTGAGACTTTTAATTTTATTAATTTTCTACATCATCCATTATTAATATTCCATCCAGGAATGACGCCGGTGCTTCTATGCTCTCTTGGTACCGAGCCCAACCCAAATACCACACAATGGTCATAATGTGAGCACAGCAACCCACTGTTCGTTGTCCGGAGATACAACTACAATAATAGCTAATTATTTTATCATCCCAACTTGATCCTTCCTTTGACAGCAAAATATATGTATAATATGTTCGTCCTGAGCTATGTCGAGATTTTATACGGCCTCTGATTAAAAGAGGATCAAGTTGGGATGGGGTTGCTTCTGCTACTACTTCCAGTTGGTCAGATACTTCTACCTGAAATGATCCATGCTGCCTAATATGTTCCCCGAAATAGCTTCTAGCCTGTTTTATTTGATAGGTACCCAGCCCAAAAAGTATCAAGTCAGACATAGTCATTTCAGGGAAAATACTTAACTCTGGAAGTTGACCATCAATTCTTGTGAATTGGGCTCTAAAGCGGTTGATCCGGTTAGCAATTATAAGTTCTGCTAACCGGTTGGGCATATTTTTTCTCTGTATTGCTCGAGTAAGTATAGCATCAGCATCTGGTCTATTTTCAATCACTGGATGGAATGCATTAATTATAGCTGCACAAATACGAACATCGTCCATCAAATGGGTGGCAGCCAAATTAAAATATTCGTGTCTCAATAGCTTAAAGTCTCTTTTAAATCGGCCATTAACTACTTCTACCACCCATCTGCATAGTGTCACACATCTTGTCTTGTTTGCACTGATGGTTGATAACTGAGTCTCTCCTTGTTCTAATGACTCCGGTTTAAATACTTTGAAGCCCAACCCCTCTAGCATTGGAATGGAATCACGAAAGCCTCGATCCAAAATGAAAACATCATTGGGCTGAAAAAAAGCCCTTAGACCCTCATTTTCATTTTGGAACAAAGCTTTCATGATGTCAGCATCTGATTTGGTTGCTGGATAGGGCCCCAAAATATCAATAATATAACCATCAGTGGCAACAATGAGAAAAGGTTTAACAAGGTTTCTATATTTGTGCAAGCTATAAGTTTTTTTTTGGAACATATAGTTGGATGATTTTTGAAGGTATATATAGGTACCATCAAATATTATTATTGGTACTCTTGCCTCTCTGTTTCCAAACAAACCCTCGGGTATTAATAAATTCCTATTTATTAAATCATTTCTTGTATGATTGATTCCTAAGTGGAGAGGCACAAATAACCTTAGCAATGCCTCTTTAGCTACTCTAAGCAATCGTGTTATTGAGGACTTGGTCAGATGAAACAGAGAGGCAATCCTTTCATGGGAGTCCCCTGTACGAGCTTTCACCAAATAGATTCCCAAAGCAATTTTTTGGTTTTTTGCAAGTCAATGCTGGGCTTATTACATTTAAAATATTTATAAAATTGTCTTTTGTAATTCCAGTCCAGAACTTAAAGAGTCCCTCATCAATACTACTCATATTATTAAAATCTAGTTGATTTATTTCATTGTCCTGGATACTCAGCTTCAGCATTGACTCTATTTCATTTTTTGTAAATGTATTTGAGAACTGATGCTGGTCCAGAAACTCCCAGTTGTATAAACATTTATGTTCATTACATACTCTTGCATTTTCTGTCACAAATATTTTTTCCGATTTTAATATAATTCTTCTTAAGTATTCCGGCACTCTATTTCGTTCTACATTGTTACAGGCCGGCACAAAACAATGAGTACTTGTCTGTGTTGTGTGTGTAAAACCATCAAGTGTTATTGATGCACTTGGTGGCTGGATATCAAATTGCACAACTTCTTGCTCCATTTCTATATTTTCGTGTGCACGTGTCCAGCAGTTGGAACAAAGTAGCGCATGTTCTGGTAACTGAAACAATACAAGAAACAATTTACTTACAGGAGCAACAGAAAGGGTTACTTACAGTTAAATGCAAAGTTACATTACTTGTGTATGGTGGTTTAGTAAATTAAAATAATTTTACCTCATTGGGGTAAATTCTTGCTGCAACTTCATCTCTCACAGGACCACTAGCCACATGTGTTCGCCTTCGGTGTAGCGACATTCTACACCATGCACACATAGAGTCTTGGTGAAGATTAGATGGGCCTTGCCGGTTATCCTCAACCCTTGTAGCATGCTCCACATTTCTACGTGCTGCTACCCAACAAGCATAGCAAACCAGTCCTCCTGGTGGAATCTGAATTAAACAAAAGAAAACAATATGTATTGACTATTAACCCAATTATTTAATTCCAACAGTAGGTAATTAAGTAAGTTGTTAATGTTACCTCTCTTGGATATATCGTTTGTGTTATTATGGTCCGTTCAGGTCCTTCAGGTATGGAGTGGCTGCGTGTTTGGGCAAGAGACCGTCGGCACCATACACATGCATTCATATTCATAACAGCAGGAGCTGCTATGATTCCTTGTTGTTGTATTGTACGCCGAGTATGTACCCAACAAGCAAAACATATTAAACCACCCTCGGGTATCTAAAACAAAAAATATGAAATTAATATTTATTAATTTAAATCAAAACATTTCTAAATAATTTAAATCACAACATTTCTAAATCATTTTAATAAATCAAGATTTAGTTATTTTAACATCACCTTCACAGACTCAACCAAGGTGATGTTATAAGTTACATATCTACACACATTTCCAAAAATTAAATTGTGACTGTTCTGTTTCTTCCTGCAATAATATTGTCTTAGACCATAATTAAGGAACATCTGCATTTGACTGCCTGTATGAATAAAAAAGAAAACAAAAGAGGTGCTTACCTCTCTTGGAGCAATTGTTTCAGCAATATATTGCCTTTCGGCACCCTCGGGAATAGAGTGTGCACGCCTCTTAAACAAAGATGTCCTACACCTAACACAAACATTGCTATCATGGCAATGTTGGAGTTCGTGATCTCCATGTGCCAGACCATTAGATACCTCTTGCATTATGATGCCAAAGCATTGTGAGCACATCACTTCATTTCCATCAACCTAAAACAAAACAAAACAAAAAAGAGGTTATACAGTGTTTAAAAATATGTTACAGTAAATAGATAAATAAAATGTTTTTTACCAGATGGCCAAGATACCGCTCGATGACCGAAATTATTTCAGGACCCATATCATCGGTAGCATAATATTGTTCATTTTCATCTATTACAGAAGTGCACTGGAGGCATGCCATTGTCAATAAACTGAAATAAGTATGAGTTAAAATCTATTAGAATATGGAACAAAGGAAGAAATCATCACATAGAAATAGCATTTGAACAAAACAAGTAAATGCACGGGTAGCGGACATACCTGAAACTGAACTTGTTATTGTAAAATAACACGACGGAATCCAAATCACAGGCGAATCAGAAACCATATAACAAAGCCGGGGTCAACAGAGAAGCAATCAAATCAATGTCCGTAATAGTAAACTGGGTCGTAAAACAAAAACAATCACTAAAAACTCCGAAACACATCCAATTCAAACCCAAAGCAAAGCAATACTCAAAGACGTCACTTCTTAAAACTGTCAAAGTCGTCAAACGTCATAAAACACAACTGTCATGGCTGCCCTCGAAATAGGGTTATCCTATAAAAAAACTTTTCAAATGATCATTTTGTACGCCTGTACCCTTCTTCAAATTAATTTGTAAGTATTTTTATGAAATTACTCAATTTTTTTCCTATTTATCTATGTAGTGTACATAGTGGTAGCCCAAAATCAAACATCTCCTTTGGCCGGTTATTGCAAAATACCCTGTATAAACAAATCTTATGAAAATTAGCGATCTTTTGTGTCATAAAACAAAAATGTAAGAACAATTCAAGCAAGTCTGTATAAATGCAGCAGGGATGCGTACGACATCCTGTGCAAGTGACAGCTTCTCACGATTACCGGAAGATGGCGTCGTGGCTTGCGGTTTCGTAACTTTATATACTCGACCAAATAGTCTTATGTTACTTGTGGCTTATAATTTCATATCTTATTATAATATGTTACATTATTGTCAGAAAAAAGGAAGCTGCATGAGTTTGTAAATAACTATACAAAAATCATTGCCGGTTTTAGAAATATACTCTCATTTTTATTTTAGTACTTTTGCCAGTGTCAAGTAATAAGAAATTATCTTTCATTACAAAGTTTAGGTTCGGGTCCTCCTCAAAACCTCAAAACTTAGAAAAAGAATGTACAACCAGTTGCCAGTGATGACTTATGGATATATCATCACTGGCAGTCTTTCACTGCTGGCCGTATAAGAAAGCTTAAGATCGCTCAGCGAACTATGAAGAAAACTATGTTCAGAGTTTCTATGCGTGATAAACTTAGAAATGAGGATATCCGCAGCAGAACTAGAATAACTGACACAGCCCTACGAATTAGTAAGCTTTAGTGGAAATAGGCTCGCTGGGAAGAAAGGTTCTCGATCCTTGTACCGGTAGGTGAAATATGGAGCGGACTCTCACTAGATGAAGTGACGCCCTGGTGAGACGTGCAGGAAGTCGATAGATGCAGGTGGCTCGGGACCGTGCTTTGTGGTATTCCTTGGGGGAGCCCTATGTTCAACAGTGGACTTGTGAAACGCTGTAATGATGATTATGATGATGAAAAGGGTTGAAGGCCTGGTTCTTTTTTTTGCTCAAAAGCTTAGTATACCCAGCGTTCTTGGACCAATGCCACGGGGAGTATGACTGTATTATAATTAAAATTTTTATTTTTAGTTGTTTTATTATAATTTTTGAATATTGTACATATTTCAATGTTATAATATTAATAAAACTATCAAAACAAATGAATTTAATCATAAAAGTAGTTATCTTTAAACATATTTACGTCAAATTGTATAAAGGCAGCGTCAGTAAAACATTTGTTTTAAATAACAAAGTTATAACTGACTCACCAGACCAGTATTTTGTTTCCACTGAATCAATGCCGTGAGAGTTCCGTCTATTGTTGAAAATAGAAATCTGCTCTCCCACGTTTATAAGATCCTGTTATAATCGGATTTCGAGGTTATATTCTGTATTTAGTACATATAATGCTTCAGAACAATTTTAGTGAGAGGTCTGGATGCTTACCTAAAATTGTATAGAAAGCCTACAACTTGACATTAAAGTACAGACATTGACAAAATTGTTAGATGGATTTTTTTAATTATTCTAAACTACATCCCGTGGAGGGACGCCCTTAACTTCGTCTACCGGTACAAAACTGCCACTCGAGAACCTTTCTTCCCCATCGGTTGTTGCTTCTTCGAGCTGTATGGTTATCAGTAGGGCTACGTCGGTCGTTGGCTGAATAAAATGACATGACCTGCAGAAATTGGATGGATGCAGGTGGCTCAGGACCGTGCTTTGTGGCGTTCCTTGGGGGAGGCTTATGTTCAGCTTGTGAAGCGCTGTAATGATGATGATGATGATTCTAAGCCAGCGATTAACTACTATACGACCTGATGGTTAGTGTTGATGAAACCAAAAATGATGGAATGCAGTGATTTAACAAAAGACTATCACTTGCCTTGAAGACACCCACATTGTAATTCGCTGAAAAGTTTTTTTTATATATAATAAGGGTGACAAACTAGCACACAGTTCAACTTGATGGTAAGTGGATGCTGTGAGCCATAGACATCTACATTTATCCTCGATTAAGAATCACGATGCAGGTGCGTTGTCACCCCTGAGGACTAAGATGAAATGCCTCGTTTCTAGTAAAAAAGTGTCTCCGGATCTCTAAACTCACCATACAAAACACAGCAGCATTAAGCTACTATTTTACATGATTAAAACTACTTTTACGGATTTTATCGCGTTTATTTTTACTTTTTATTTACTTTTATTTTTAATTCCCGACGTTTCGGGCGCTTTCCAGCACCCATGGTCACGGGAGACTGAGATGACTGACGTCCCGATGTCATTGTTAAACCTGGAGTACCTTCAGATTTTTTAATTATTGTTTATGGTCCGATCTATGCAAAATGAACTGACTATGTCCTGAGGTCTTGCAGTGGTATGCTTGGGTTGTAGACGTCGGGAATTAAAAATAAAAGTAAATAAAAAGTAAAAATAAACGCGATAAAATCCGTAAAAGTAGTTTTAATCATGTATAGTGTTCGCGTAAATATAAGAAATCATTCTACTATTTTACGCTGGTATTCTGTAAAAGCTTGGTCCTTCCCCGGTTGAGCCGACCCATTCGTGCTGTAACCATAAAATAGCTGCAGCGTGGCTCTACCACGTATACATGCTGTTAACTTATAGCCTGCTTAATTTTATTGATTAGTTTAAATAATTTTTTTATTTAAACTAAGTGTTAGGAACTAGGTAACTCCTTTTTAGCCGAGGACTTCGTCTCGGTACTATCAAATCTATTTTGGACGCCAATCTGCAGTGCTGTGTTTCGTTCTTAACAATGTTAAGAGCCAGTATAACTTTAAGTATGGCTTTAAGACACTCCATCTTAATCCTCAGATGTAACAACTGATAACGCCTCTATAGTCTTCTTGGTTTGACCATGCAGTTTTCAATATTGCGATCCTTGGGAACACGCAGACGTAGTATATATTTTATTAAGAATTTGAGGTTGCCAGATGGTTGGTTAATATTCTTCTGGTTTATATTTAAATTTCATTTTACATTCAGACTTCCGACATACGAGTAATACAAAATATTTAAGGCGATCGTGCCTTGATCGTGTAAAGATATTGTATTTCGACATATTTCTTAATTAGTTTATTCGTAGCAGCTATAATATGACTGTAGCTAGAATAGTGGGCTCGACCGGTGAAAGAGTGTTTCATATGGTGAATGTGGAGAACCTGAGACTCATTTTTATTCTTAATTGGGGATTAATGTAGATATCTATGGGCCACAACATCCACTTACCATCAGGTGGACTGTGTGCTAGCTTGTCACCCTTATTCTATAAAAAAAGGTATTTCTATACCTATATATATATTTATATATCACTACGCGGCAAACGTCCCGATACCATCCAAACCATCTGGATGCTTGGTGGTCCACCACTGTACGTTTCAAAAGGAGTTTTATTCCGCGTGTGGAATAGTTTACCACCGGCCACTTTTCCGGACCGATACGATCTGGGGACCTTCAAGAAAAGAGCTTACTCCTTTCTAAAGGGCCGGCAACGCACCTGCAATTCCCCTGGTGTTGCGGTTGATCATGGGCGGCGATAGTCACTTAACATCGGGTGAGCCGCATGCTCTTTTGCCCCCTCTTCTATAAAATAAATAAATATTTATAGCACGAATGGGTCGTCTCGACCGGGGAAGGACCACGCTCTCACAGAATACCAGCGTGAAATAGTAGCTTAATGCTGCTGTATTTCGTACGGTGAGTGTAGAGAACCGGAGACCCCTTTTACTGGAAACGAGGCATTCCATCTTAGTCCTCACGGGTGACAACGCATCTGCATTTTGATTTGTAATCGAGGATAGATGTAGATGTCTATGGGCCACAGCAACCACTTACCATCAGGTGGACTGTGTGCTCGTTTGTCGGCCTATCCTACAAAAAATTTTTATAAAAAATATTTAAAAAAAATAGATTCATGGAATTTCAGATCAACGGAAAGTACCCTATAGGTTTTGATGAGTGACGTTGCGAATATCGAAATAACGTAACATAAATGGCTAACGCAGTTTCGATGACTTTGAAAGCTTGAATTTCTTACACCTTCTTGACACCATTATCCTTTGTTTTCGTCATTAATTTTAATTAATAACTCTTTCTGTTTCTGAGATAAATGATCTTGAAAGAGGCATAGACGGATGGACTAAGGATAAGTTGCCTTGAAAATTATTAACGATATTGAGTACATTACGTCATCATCATCACTACAGCCCTTCACATGTCCACTGTTGAATATAGGCCTCCCCAAAGGTATGCCACAAAGCACGGTGCTGAGCCACCTGCATCCATCGACTTCCTGCATGTCTTACCAGATCGACATTACGTCATATACGTCCATAATACATATGGCAGCATGTAGTGACGATGTCAGAATATCTAACCCCCATTTCATCCCGTGGGTGTCGTAATGGCAGAGACGGGCGGCGTCTTACTAATAACGACTTAAAAAAAGCTGCGGTTGCCAACCCACATGCCAAGCGTGAATACTATGGCAATATCCATTTTTATTTATTTTAATGATAATACTAGTGATTCGCCCCGGATTTATCCTTATTTTTTTGTTTCTAAAACTTTAGTTTTTTTAATAAAATATAGTCTAAATCACTCCTTGCGTTGCTAGTAGAACCAGTTACTTGACTCCAAGGAGATAGTTCTTCATTCTTGTGGCGATGTATACCCTTTTACTACAAAATCCCAGAAAACATACAAAATTTGACTTGCACAAACTTCAAAAATTTTATTAAACTAAGTTTGTACAAAAAGGGTTATTATAATATTGAGGAATTAATGGGTGATAATAATCTCTGGGAAAAGCGATCGCTACTAAGCAATTTCTAATTTGTTTTGTGTTGCTAATCGTAACATATGGAAATGTAAGCTGTTATTTAAAAAAAGTAGTCCCGCTAGGTTTTTTGCTAGTTCTTCCCAGGACAGACGTTTTTTTTTTTAACCAGTGGTAAATTAAAAAAGTAACTTTTCATATTATTTATAGTCTGTGTTAAATAAGAAAGTTTCTGCTTCTGTTTCCACCCTCTATTTGTTCATCAAGTTTCACTTCAATTGTTTTAGCCATTCCGAAAGTTTTGCCAAACAGCGGTGGACAGCCCAAAATTTCAAACATATTTATGTCTAAATATCGTTGAAATAACCCTCTAAGCTCAATAGACGACAGTAATTTCGATTTTCCAGACAGACCCTTCAATGTTTTATATATATATATATATATATATATATATATATATGTGTGTGTGTGTGTGTATATGTGTGTGTGTGTGTGTGTGTGTGTATGTGTGTGTGTGTGTGTATCTCTCAAAAAAGTAGAATTGAAGTGTCTGTTTGTGATGTCAAAATAACAGCTTATAACAAAATGCATATGAAATAACAATATTAAAAGAAAACTGTTGTAAGAAATTTTGTCTGTCTATCTGTTTGTATTCGCTGAGTGTAGAGAACCAGAGACCCTTTTTACCGGAAACGAGACATTCCATCTCAATCCTCAGGTGTGACAATGCATCTGCATTAGATTCTTAATTGAGGATAAATGTAGTTGATTATGGGCCACAGCAGCCACTTTCCATCAGAGGGACTGTTGATCCCTTGTCATCCTTCTTTTTTTTAAATTAAATTTATGTTTGGAGCTATATGTACTATATTGAAATTGCCTCCTGTCTCCTATTTAATTAAATTAGATATTGTCAAAAGTCCATTTCCTTTATACCGTGCATGTAATAAACTGTACGTCGTCCCAGAAACATTCTTGGAACCCCTTCATAAAAGTAGAAGCTTTAACTCATACGTCGTTTATCTTCGTATGAAACGTTACCCATTTAAAATTCCGTTTGTATGCATTTTTAAAATAACACCGGGTTTGAAGAGAGTAAAAGAAAATAAATTCAAAAACTAAGTAAATATTATGTTATTATTTGACCCTATGATGCAGCGTAAGATAATCTACTATCACGTATCATCCCGTGCGTGTCGTAAAAGGCGACAGGGGGAAACAAAACAAGAGATGGGAGCAGCATCTTCCTGACAACATAACACAATAGTAAGTAAATGTGGTTGCCAAGCACCTGCCAACTACAACTTACATCCTATTAGGCAAGCCATTGTTCAGCACTAGATTTTTTAAAAGACCAAAGTAAAGTAATGAATGAATAATCCTTAAAGACACGTTCATATAAATACATATCGCCGAAAGAATATTTTTTTATATATAAGAGGGGTGTTGTACGTGGTAGTCATGCTGCAGTTATACTAGTAGTATAGTTGTAGCACGAATGGGTCGGCTCGACCGGGGAAGGACCGCGCTCTTACAGAATACCAGCGTAAAATAGTAGCTTAATGCTGCTGTGTTTCGTGTGATGAGTGTAGAGAACCGGAGGCCCTTTTTACTGGAAACGAGGTATTCCATCTTAGTCCTCACGGGTGACAACGCATCTGCGATTTAATTCGTAATCGAGTATATATTATGTAGATGTCTATGGGCCGCAGCAACCACTTACCATCGGCTGTGTGCTCGTTTGTCACCCTATCCTATAAAAAATATTTGTATTTTTTTTTCGAAATTGGATACACGTATCTGTGGTATGATGTAGCCAATTTTTTTTATAGAATAAGGGTGCCAAACGAGCACAATGTCCACCTTATATAGACAGCCCATAGACGTCCAAATCTATCCTAAATTAAAATTCAAAGACAATACAACACAAGACAATCTCATACCGGAAGGTGAAGTGTAGAGCCTTCGTCCCCAGATGGAGAGACGGCTTAGTATGATGTATGCAGGAAGTCGAAGGCAGCAGGTGTCCCCAGGACCGTTCTATGTAGCATTCTTAGGGAGAGGTATATCTTTAGTAGTTAAATTGTGAATCATGATGATGGTGATGACAATTAAAAAATCAAAAACATTTTTATATACATAACATTAAATATGTAGGGTGAATATATAAGAAGAAAAATCCAAGCCAAGAGCGTGTCGGGCCACGCTCAGTGTAGGGTTCCGTAGTTTCCCATCCGTCACAATAAGTGTTCCCACTTATGAGTTTAAAGGTGGGTATCCATTATGTAGGCGCTCCAGCAGCGCTCCGCGCTCATGCAACTGCTTCCGGTAGTGGGTACAGTTGTTTCCATCCAAGTTCAAAATGATTTTCCTAGAAAGTCCTTATAAAGTTCTACTTTTCAGATTTTTTTCATATTTTCTAAACTTATGGTTCAAAAGTTAGAGGGGGGGGGGACACATTGTTTTTTACTTTTGGAGCGATTATTTCCGAAATTATTGACATTATCAAAAAATGTTATTAGTAAACTCCTATTAATTTTTAAATACCTTTCCAACAATATATCACACGTTAGGGTTGAAATTAAAAAAAAATCACTTCCCACTTTATATATAGGGGGGGCTACCCTAATAAAACATTTTTTTTCCAATTTTTATTTTACCACTTTGTCGGCGTGATTGATACACATATTGGTACCAAATTTCAGCTTTCTAGTGCTAACAGTCACAGAGATTAAGCGAGGACGGACAGACGGACAGACAGACATGGCGAAACTATAAGGGTTCCTAGTTGACTACGGAACCCTAAAAATGGGTCAAAGAGCTTAGCGGCCTATTATTTATACAACCACCGAGTTGACAGTTAGTTTCGTTTACATAAAATGTATTACTCATGCCTCGTTGGTCCAGTGGTATAGACGCGGTTGCTGACCATGAGGTCCTGGTTTCAAAACCCAGGTTAACCCAAAATCAGCTATGGCGGTTTTCTGTCAAGAAATTCTCAGTAGCAGCCCGGAGTCATGAAGTTGGTTGTGTTCCACCCCCGTGCTTCGAAAAGTACGTAAAGCCGTCCTCCAGACAAAATTTCGGTCACGGCGGCCTGCCTCAACGGAGTGTATGCGCAAGCACAGGTGCACTCTCTATTCCCTCACTCTAATAATCCGATGGGACGGTAAACCGACACGACCGGAGAGAGATCAGGCGCAGAACCAAAGGGCTTTACGTGTTTTCCGAGGCACGGGGGTGAGACACCGCGATACTTCCTGACTCCGGGCAGCTACCAAAAATTTCTTGACGGAAAAACTCAATAACTGATTTTTTGGCCTGACCTGGGATTCGAACCCAGGACCTCATGATCAGCAGTCGCACTACTATAACCGCTAGACCAACAAGGCAGTTCGTAAAGCAGTAGGTCTTGCACCGATCTCTTTCCAATTGTAGCCGAGACCTAAATTTGGTCTGAAGGACATTATATTTAAATAAGATCTTTTTTTAATAAAACCTGAAACGTTATTACAGACACGAAAAATGTAATAAAGTTGAAAACGTTAAAAACTAAATATATAAGAATTCGCTTATAACCTTCGCTAGTCAAACGTTATTAAAATAGTTTTAATTCTCTTAAAACATTCACTAAAATTAATTACAAAAGTGATTTTAAAATTTCTGATATTTAATCAAAATTATTAAAGCAAACTCCTTGTTTTTAATTTAATTTTCTCATGCAAATAATTATAAAGTTCGCCATTATTGCGCTGACTATAAAATTTATTGCAACGAATAGAAAATTCTTTTTACTGGACAAATCCTTTGGACGCATAACAAGCTCTGAACTTTAGAAAGGATAAAAAAATTATGTAGCGTTAATGAGACTTATTATTGTTTATTTTTATGTATAAGATAATATACTATTTCATAAATGTAATCTGTTATGAGAAGTCAGGATGTTGTGTCAAAAAAGGCACTTATGACAATTCACAATACTGTGTTATTGCCGCCGTGACCGAAATTCGGTCTGGAGGACATTACTATTTCTCATCGTGTGTAGTTACTTTACATTTATTTTTATACACAACTTATTTAAACAAATAAAATGCTTAAGAATAAATAATTTGAAACAAAAACAGAAAGTTTTTTATTCAATATAGATAATTCATAATACTTATTCAAAGTCGCTGTCCTGGGAAGAACCAGCAAGAGACCCAGCGGGACTATTTTTTTTAAATAACAGTTTACAATCGTATATATTACAATTAACAACAAAAACCATGTTAGAATTAGCTTGATAGCGATCACCCTTCCCAGGGGTTGTTATCATCCATAAATTCTTAAATATTATAATAATCCTTTTTATACAAACTTAGTTTAATAAAGTTTTTGAATTTTGTGTATGTCCCCAAGAATGAATTACTGACTCGGTGGAGTCGAGTAGCTGATACCACTAGCTTGTGTCTGTTCCTAGTATTTACAGAATGAATATCACTTATTTTTGAACAACTAATTCTCATAAACTAAAATTTAATTCCCCTATCTCTCTCCTAATCGGAAAACCAGATGGTTGGCGTGTCTCCACTCGTTTTCTTGTCGACATACCCCGCACTCGAACTTTGTCATTCGTATTTTTGTAAATACTAGCAATGCGTTTAGTCGTTACCATCACAGCATATTGAAGTTCACTACTGAACATAGGCCTCCAATACAGATTGCCTCATATTTGCCATAGTTGGCAGGCTTGGCAAGCGGGTTGGCAAGTTTTTTATTTGTAGTCGTTATTAGGGAGACGCTGCTACTCATCTCCTACATCATCTACTAGCAATGCTATAAACACTACTAAATTCTCTTTAACCACTCCTGGCAAGCTTAACGATCAAACGATTTGAACCCACGACTTTTTGAGTTTGCGGTTTGTATCCCATCATTTGGCTACCGTCGCTTTAAATGCGCATAGCAAAAGAGTGGAATAATTTGCCAGCCTCCGTCCGTCTTTTTGATTACAGTGAGGGTATGATCAAGCCAAGAGTGAGTATTAATGAATATGATAGAATGACTTTATCAGCGTAGCGTTGAGACTTCTTCGACCGTAAGGACAAGTATCGTAACTATTACAGCCTATTAAAGTCCAATACTTTAGTTTAGATAATTTATGGTTAGATAACAGACAAAGGTTAGATAACAAAATAAATAGACACAGTGCGCATGCGAGCGCACGTACGCTACGTACTACTTAGTGTGTTAGCATACGTGCGCACACAAATATGCAACCTCTAATACATGTTAAAATAATATCTTAGAAATTAAGGTACTTGTCTTTTACAAAATTAAGTTCCTCACATAATTATTCTATTTTTATACTCTATGTGTGACCGTTGTCGTTGAGTTTATGATAAGCAAGAAATTGTAATAGAACATAAGCTTTAGCATAAGATATATTGTAAACTTGTCTCTCTAAATAAATTAAAAAAAAAACTGCCGAACACAGGCCTCCCCCATGGATTGCCTCATAGAGAGCAAATTTACCATAGTTACCACCCTCCACAAGCAGGTTGAACACAATTTATTATTTTTATTTGCCTGTTATCAGAAAGATCCGGCTGGTCTTTCTCCTTCTCCTTATTTAGTTTCCTTCTGTCGCGTCTTACGACACTCACGGATGTGGGCTAGTGGATATGCAAAGCCCCTGCACGGTTACCGAGTACCTACTGTAAAACTATTAAATTGTTGGAGTGTTAAAAAATAAATCTAAAATTAAAAGATACGATTTGATTTCGATACCAAGATGCGATAAAATCCCTCACACGTCGGTGACAGTAAATTTGTCAGCGATTACACCCAGTGTCACCACACTGATAATTAGAACTGAGACTTAGAAACTTAGAACATTTCTGGGAAGGTTACGGAGCGAGAACAATCCATTTGCAACTTCCGTAACTTGAAGATGGTTGTAAGCATCCTCTTTCCTTCAAGTGGACTGTATTTTCGTTTCAGTTTTAAGTTAAAAAAGTGTCATATGAGGCGAAAAAAGAAGGTTTCTAATGCACTGTCACCTTTGAGGAGTTAGACGGAATGCCTGTAATTATAAACAACGCACATCGCGACAAAATTTACGATACCATCCACACCATCTGGATGCTTGGCGACCCACCATTGTGCATTTTACTTAGGGGTTTTCTTCTTCGCACGACTTTTTTGTGTAATCTTTACCACTGTCGATTTACCGGATGAATATGACTTAGAGACCTTCAAGAAACTAGCTTACCTTCTTTTCGAAAGACTGGCAACGCACTTGTAATTCCCTTGATGCTGCAGCGTTCTTGGGCGGCGGTTGACTCTTACCATCAGGTGAACCGCATCGTGCTCGTTTGCCCACTCTTCTATAAAAATTAATAGCTCTATAACCTTCAGACTGGAATACAGCAGCGCATGCTAACTATAGGTAAAAAATTCCTTAAAATCACATACGACATGTTAAGGGATGATAAAATATCTTATAACAAGTAAATTGTACTATTTGACGGTTATCATTACAGGTCACCATATTTTGCAACGAGACATACGTCTTTCTTGCATTGGAAAACATACACATTCCTAACTATACTTGCGAGGGCAAGGACCCGTGGCAAGGACGGACTTCGTACCCACTAAAATACCGTGTGTACATGCTTTGGTTCAATGTTAGGGCCACGGGAAAGCTTTTACAAATATGTGGCCTCTTCTCGCAAATTAAAATGTTATTTATGTTGTGAAGATACAGGCAAATTGTTAAAAAAATATATCGAATTCAAATTATATATGTCGTAGGATAAGATAAGCCGAATTTTCCGCAAAAGTCTGAAAGATATCGCGAAAACATGGATAATTAGACAATGACTATAACATTTCTCAAGCTTACTGAAAAAAGATAAGGGCTTTTGCAAATTTGAATATACTTAACTATGAGTAATGATTTTTCTGTAAAAGCATAACCTCACTTTTTACACAGAAATGTTGACCGAAAGTAACTTCTGTAACAGCTACGACGCTGCAGGAAGTACACAGTAGCCCCTTTGCCGTAGCAAATTGCAGGTACCCGTGCGAGCCGCAGCGATTAAGGCTGGTCGCCGAAGGAGACCAATAAGCTAAAGCTGCAGATGTGAGCCGAAGCTGCGGAAGGGGGGACTGCTCTCCCTCCGCGCTTACGGCTTTACAAAAGGACTTTAGGGGTAGGGCAGACAAGACTACGTGGAGTCGGGGCATGCTAATTCGGTTTTAGAACAGATTCGACCAATCGTCTAGTTGTTTGTGTTTTCGCGATATCACTAGATTCCTCCTCAAAGTCCTCAAGGTCACTCAGCGAGCTATGGAGAGGGATATGATCAGGATTTATCTGTGTGATAAACTTATAAATGATGAAATTCGCAGTAGAACCAGAGCAACTGACATAGCCCAACGGATTATTAAGCTGAAGTTGCAATGTTGCTCGAAGAAATGACAACCGATGGAGAAGGATGGTTCTCGAGTGGTAGCTTCGTAGCAGGAGGCAAACTGTAGGGTGACCCTCCCCCCACTAGATAGACTGACGACTTGGTTAGATATATGCAAGAAGTCGATGGATTCGGATGGCACAGGACCGTGCTTTGTAGCATTCCCTTGGGAAAGCCTATTTTCAGCCGTAGACTTGTAAAGCACTGTAATGATTATGATCATGATGATGATGCGTCGTTGGATTTACAGTAGACTATTTGAATTTTGTTTACATTCTTCCAGATTGTAAAAGCAGATTTGTATTTATTGTTTTCATTTCTAAAACACGATTAAAGTATTTAAAAACGTGTTTTACAGAAAGTGAAAACAAAATTTATTACGATGTTATTTTATCAAAAATATAAGAATTACAAAAAATAATTAAACTTAAAAAATTTACAAATAAAATAAATTGTTAATAATAGCTTTAGAATTTGGTGCTAAATATATTTAAACATCGATTATGTGGATAGTAAAATTCAGTAAAAATTAACTTTAGCAACACCGCAAGGTGACGCTCTTGTATTTACTCTTTGATCGAAGAGTTTATAGCACAAAAGTCAGCAATCGAATAGAAGGAATACAAAGCGTCTTGCGGAATATAGATCACCATTCACTACATTATACATTCACCGTTTAAATTCGAAGCGGCGAGGGAAAACGTCTCGTCTGCAAAGAAACGATTTCCTTGTACGTAAACCAGCATCCTCACAAGTGTCTGATTTAAATTTTGCAAAGGAAAAATAAATTGATTCAATACATTTCAATATAAGTGATATAACAATTGAATTTTAATAACTCTTTAATACTAAACCCCTGAACACAAGCCTCATGTCTGAGTAGGTAAGGGAGAAGAAAACAAAACCCCACACGCCTTTACATGCTGCTTCACAGAGATGATTGATGTAACATACGAACTTGCAGTTCATCTAATAATAAATTAGGTACTGCAGCCCACTTCACAGAATATCAGCGTAAAATAGCAGCTTAATGAGAGAGTGCAGAGAACTGGAGACCCTTTTTTACTTGGTACGAGGCATTCCATCTTAGTCCTGTCATCCCTGGACAATGCATCTGCATATTGATTCTTAATCGAGGATTGACGTAGATGTCTATAGGCCACAGCATCCAGTTGCCATCAACTGAGCTGTGTGCCCGTTTGTCATCCGTATTCCATTATAAAAATACTTAGCATTTACCGTTATTCATCAATCATTTTAACCAGTAAAAGCTCACAGTACAGAAAGTTAAAACAAAACAAAACGTAGAAAAAATATCGTGTTTTTCAACTCTCATCTAACAGTGGCTGCTGTTGTATTACTGAATTACTCTAGATTAAATTTTAATTGAAAAATACGCGCCCCTTTTTTATTATTTCCAATTTCACTTTCGGTATTATTTCTTTTTTCCCCGCTCAGTTATTTGTTAAATTGTAGATTCATTACTTACGTAATTTTTAATTCATCACGTTGGTACTGACGTCTGTTATATTACCTGAAACAATCGTATTCGAAAATTAAATTTTTTGTTTCGTTTGAAATTGATTATAATCGTAATAATAAAGTCCTCGAGATCTTTTGCATTTGATTGCAATAACGAACATGTTCTCCATACCGAATTTCTACGTGGTAAAGTCATGCTGCAGCTATATTAGTCGACTCGACGCCTGTAGGACCACGCTCTCACAGAATACCAGCGTAAAATAGCAGAATAATGCTGTGTTTCGTATGGTGAGTGTAAAGAGCCTCTGAGGCTCTTCCTTATTACTCTCCCTTAATACTAGAAACCAGCTATTACATCATAATACTTAAACTGCTGTCAGTCATGTTTTAAATACAATTCTCCGTATAAAGTGACTAACACGGCAGTCAAAGGCTTAATCGAAGATAAATGTAGATGTCTATGGGCCACAACATCCACTTATCATCAGATGGACTGTGTGCCCGCTTGTCATCATTATTATATCATACGTGGTAGAGCCATGCTGCAGTTATGTTAGTATTATAGTTGTAGCACGAATGGGTCGGCTCGACCGGGGAAGGAACATTTTTTTATAATATTTATATTTGTAAATTACCTCCACGATACGAGAGAAAATCCTAGTGTGTGGTTAAATTACAAACAGACTTCTGAAGTCGGTGTTAAGTAGATTGTAAGTAGAGTAGTAAGACATAGTGTATCAATGAAATAAATCCGTTTAGTCATTTTCAAGAAATTAGTGAATACACGAAAAAAATCAACGCAAATAAATCAATAGAACCTTCTTGTTTTTCGAACTCAGTTAAACATTTATTGTAAATTTCTTATCACTTCCTCTCACAAACTCTTCCGCAGTAGTGATTTGTTGAACCAATTACGAAGTTTTTTAACTTTTCAAAAGTGCGTTGTAAGGCCAATTTGGTATAAAATATTTTTCTTTTGGACTCGATTGCAAAATTTAGTTAGCCTTTTAATTTTAATTAAATTAAACATTTGAAATTTAAATTTAAAAATCTATAATAGTAATATAATAGTGCAAGCCATACACGAAGGCAACAAATCTAATATAAAATTCTGCTGTACTTTTATATATAATCACCCAATAGATAAAAGACTCCACATAAACTGTTTCACTTTTATGCATATTGTAGGCGCTAAATAGATAACTAGGGTATGATTACACGTCCATATAAACGAAAATCGCCCTATAAATATAGTGCGGATACGCCTTAAGAGCCTTTAAGAAAATCTCAGGGTAGGTAATGCAATAAATAGTAGTTAACTGCCTGCTAGGGTTGCCACTGGTATTCTAAGCTAGATTTTTAGGCTCCATGTACGTACAGCTCGTAGAATCAAAAACCTTTATAGAAAAAGTTCTTAAGTCGCAGTATTTTGTGTTGCCACAGCTACTTATTATATTATACTAAAATGAAAAAATATTTCGAAATTGCTCTACAAAATGTTACAAACTAGAATATATAATAATGAGTGATGTTATAATAATAGATGATTGAAATAACGTTGCGTTAAATGATTGCGTTATTTCTTAATCTTTTTTTACGATGGGTTTTTTATGGATACGCCGCACGGAATTACTCGCAAACACAGTTTTACATAAATAAATAATAGTAAGAACGTCCTAAAGACCGAATTTTGGTCACAGCCGCCAGAATTAACGGAGACTAGCCATGAACGCAGGACAGAACCATATGGCCATAATGTTAGCACAAGCGCAGGACCACTTTCCAATGGGACGGTAATTTGATACGACCGGAGAGACATAAGGCGCAGGAACAGCAGCTTTTTCTTTTTGCCTTGGAAAGCATGGGGATGAAACACCGCCAACTTCCTGATTCCGGAATGCTGCTGAGAATTTCTTGACACAAAAGCCCAATATTATGATTCGAGCTTGAATTATCATGGCATAGTGCGATCCCAATATTATTATCAGCAACTCAATTTATGCCGACTACAGCAACGAGGCAGACAAATTAGTACTGTATTATTATTGTTGTGCATTATTCTATGCAAAAATATTGCAAGTGGCAACCCTATAGCAAACTCCACACACACGGGTGTTTTAAACGCAAGTAAATTTTTACGTTGTGCGACAGCTTGTAAGCATTAATCCTTTTTAGCATCCTTCTTAGTGTGAACGCACCAGGTTTGTACTTGGCTTTAGCTTCAAATATTTCTTAAAGCTTTATTTTCACTTGGCCCTTGCAGTTAAATACCGTAAGTTGAAAATTGAAACTTAAAATTATTTTTTATAGAATAACGGTGACAAACGAGCACACAGTCCAACTGATGGTAAGTAGAAACTGTGGCTCATAGAAATCTACGTCTACCCTCAAAAAATTATCAAAATGCATGATTGAATCCTTCTTAAGAATGCTTCGTTTCTAGAAAAAGGATCTCTGGTTCTCTTCACTCACCATACGAAACAAAGCAGCATTGAGCTGCTCATCTGAGAGAGCGTGGTTTTTCCCCGATCGAACCGAACCATTTATGTTCCAACCATAATAGAGCTGTTGTATTTCTTTACCGCATAAATAAATTGATTTTATTTAATTTTTACCAATGTACCGTTTTAAACTGAACGCGCGCCCAATTAAAGCTGGAATAATTAATCTGTGCTCAAAAGTCCGACGCGTCTGGCTTAACGCTGTGCGACAGTCTAGGTTAAACTATGGTTTGTAATTAAACGCTGTGTAACCCTTTAAAATGACTGAAAAATATTTTGTTATAGCGTCAAGTGTTCATTTTGTGTGTTTTTTAGTATTTAGTACCCGGTTGACTTTTTTAATTTGAAAATGGCGGCTTAATACCATGTAAATGGTCCCTGAGTTTAATAAAAGTTTTTTTTTAATATAACGCACAGACAGTTCATTTTTATTAATGTTTTACGTGGCAGAATACGCTGCAGCTATATTATGGTTGTAGCACGAATAGTTCGACTCGATCGGGGAAAGACTGTGCTCGCACAGAACAGCAGTGTAAAATAACAGCTTAATGCTGCTATTTCTTATGATGTGTTTAGAGAATCCACAGAATTCACTTACCATCAGGTGGACTGTGTACTCGTGTGTCTCCTTTATTCTATTAAAAAGTGTTTAGAAGTTCTGTATTCTCTACAAAAGAGTACTAAGGATGAATTTTGTATCATTTAGGCATTCCCTACCAGAAAACCTATATATTATTTTTATTAATACCTTTAGATTTTACCATTTCGTACAAAGGTGCGACAGTAAAAATTCATGCTTGTACATTATTTTTTAAACAAAATTAAGAAAAGAGAAATTGCTCAATTAGGAAAAGAGAACTACTGAGCCTTACTGCATATTATACTAAGTATGAACGGAAATATGAGTCAGTTCCAAAAGGGATTTTAAGCACTTAAAGAAGAGATTTGTAAGGTGAAATATCGCTTTAAAGTAAATTGAAGTTGCAGCCTGTATATCCACCCCACCAACTACAGGGTACAGGCCTCTTCTTATTTTGAAAGGGTTATAGCATTATTCTACTGTGACAGGCGGACTTTATTTGTGACTTTATATGTCTTTGTAATTTGTTTTCTTCACCACAGAGAAATAGTAGTTTCGTATAGTGAGTGTAGAGAACCGGAGACCCTTTTTACTGGAAACGAGGCATTCAAACTAAGTCGTCACGGGTGACAACGCATCTGCATTTTGTAAATGTCTATGGACCGCAGCAACCACTTACCATCAGGTGGACTGTGTGCTCGTTTGTCACCGTATAAAAAATCCGAACATGCACTAAATCAACACTTTTTTAAATACAATAACGGTGACAAGCTAGCAAGCACACAGCTCGCCTGATGATAAATGAATGCTGTAGCCCATAGACATCTATATCTATCCCTGATGAAGAGGACTAATATGGAATGCCTCGTATCCAGTTAAAAGGATCTCTGGATCTCTACACTCACCGTACGATACACAGCAGCATTTAGCTGCTATCTTACGCTTGGTCCTTGATCATCCGGTAGTGAAAAGTGGTTTATTTAATTATACAAATGCAAAAGGAAGTAAGGACTATGTTCCCATTAAAAGGAAACAGAATGTGTGGACAGAATTATAACAAAAGTTAAAGAAATATATTATTTTCTGTCTCTTTCACGCAATAGAAACGTCACTTAACCTCATTTATTAAGTGTAAGACCTGACAAAGTATGGTGAAACTGAACAAGAAACGCGGTCGTAATCAATTCAGACAATGGCGGTTCCCGCGCGGGGCATTTACCCGATACATAATTTAAGAGGTTAATCTCACTATTAAGGTAAAGGCCCGACTCAACACGCAAAGTGCGGAGTGCAGCCTTGAATTTTTTATCACACTTCTTGGTAAAAACATCAGTTACATTTCAGAGAAGTTTTGTATAGTTTGAGTTGAGTGGTTACAACTGAGTCACGAGTCTTGAGATTTGAATCAGGAATATCAAAGTATCTTTTTAAAGTACAAGCTTTATAAAACTAGTGGCTGAGTTTTGGTTAGTTAATACAAATAATAATAATTGCCTGCAATAATACCTTAATACATATTTAAGGGTAAAAAGTTTGGTTCTTATATATCTTATATATTATTGGTATGAATATTATATTGATCTCGCCGTAGCACAGTAATTTAACAATGAATTGCAGCGCTAAGGGTCGCGGGTTCGAATTGTCGATTAAGGGTACTTTTAATTTGGTCCATGTTCTATATATCCCGCTTTTCCTTGATAAACTTCCATCTATTTTTATACGTGGTAGCGCCACGCTGCAGCTATATTATGGTTGTAGCAAGAATGGGCCGGCTCGACCGGGGAAGGACCACGCTCTCACAGAATACCAACGTAAAATAGCAGCTTAATGCTGCGGTGTTTGGTATGGTGAGTTTAGAGAACCGGAGACCCGTTTTACTGAAATCGAGGCATTCCATTTTAGTCCTCAAGGGTGACAACGCATCTGCATTTTGATTCTTAATCGAGTTTAAATATAGTCACACAGCGGCATCTACTTTTCATCAGGTAGACTGTGTGCTCGTTTGTCACCCTTATCCTATAAAAAAATCTAGTGCGTCCCTTGCCGACTCTATCACTCATTCCCGCAGCATAAATTTGCTTAGTCACTCTTTCCCCACACGTTTTTGCTATGTGCCTAAACCACCGAAGCATTTCTTGCAATAATCCAGGTCACAACATCCCCCTAAACACACTTGTCTCTTACTGTACCATATTATTTGAGTCACCTCCAGTATACTTCTAATAAAAAGTTAAAGAAGAAGACGTCTGACTGCTGGGCACATACCTCCTCTCACTTCTGAGAGGGATTTAGAGTGACTTTATAGAATAGGATTGACAATTTAAGGTTGACAAATAAACATACAGCCCACTTGATGGTAAGTGGATGCTGTGGTCAATAGGACATAGGATTGTCACCTCTGAGGACTTAAATCGAATGCCGCGTTACCAGTAAGAAAGGTCTTCGGATCTTTACATTTACTATAAGAAACACAGAAGAATTAAGCTGCTATTTCACACTGGTATTCAGTAAGATCTTGACAAAATGGAGGTCCACCGGCAATTTCACCTGTTCCCACTTTAAAGGGCAACTCATTTTGTTTACAAAACAGACACGCCTCTTAAAATTATCTTATCTACGCAGCCATTGTGAATGATTAATTAAGAATTAAAATTGTAAACGAACGCTTTGTGTCATAAATTACAGTGTGTAGTCATGCTGTAGGTGAATTATAACTGCGGGACCACTGCCTCGTTGATCTTGTCGTAATCGCGGTTGCTGTCCTGTATTAGAATCCCGGGTCGGGACAAAATCAGTTATTGGTTTATCTGTCAAAAATATATCAAAAAATTCTCCGAAGCAGCCCGGAGTCATAAAGTTAGCGGTGTTTTACCACCGTGTATTGGAAGCACGCAAAGCCGTAGGTCCTGCACCTAATCTCTCTCTCCGGTCGTGTCAGATTATCGTCTCATCGCAATATGAGAGTTGAGGGAATAGAGAGTGCACCTGTGCTTGCGCATACACTGCACCCTTCAATTCCGTCCTGCGCTGATGGCTAGTTTCACTTGAGACTAGCCATCAAGACCGCAATTCGGTCTGGAGGACATTAATATTATTATTAGGTTCGAGTCCCGAATCGGACCTAAATCATTTTTTTGTTGGCCATACAAATGCTTGTACGGGATTCGAGCCCGCGACCCTCAGCTCTGCAAATCAATTCTAAGTCACTGTGCCGCAGAACTATCAAACTACATTTACTTGCTAACTTTTACTAAGTACAATTTTTATTAACGATTTGAAAGTACATCCACTACCCAAGTCATCCCGTGGATGTCGGAAGAGGTGACAGAGGGAAACGAATCAGGAGATGGGCAGCAGCGTCTTCCTGATAACGACGAAAAATAAATAAATGCGGTTGCCAACCCGCTTGCCAAGCGTGGCAACTATGGCAAATATTCCTCTTTTAAGCCAATCTACAGGGATTCTATATTCAGCGTAACAGTGACGGTAAGAAATATATTGCAAATCCTTTTGCAACAAATCACTGAAAATGTTCAAAGTTTGTCAATCAACAAGTTTAAAAGTTTTAGAAAAATTGTACAAAAAGTATTATTATAATTAAAATTCAAATTCAAATTTATTTATTGTATTTATTGCTAGAATGTGGTACATAACAATATGATGTTATTGGTTATTAACGAGACCTTACATTTTACCATGATAATGGCGTTCAATATTTTACAGTAAACAAAAGAAATATTAATACAATTTATGGAAGTAACTTATTGAAGAAAATGAATTACGTACCTTTTCAAACTATTTTAACGCCTAATTGTTAGATTACAATAAATATTACATGTCAATTTTTTTATTAAATTGTAGGTAAATATCAAATATCTAAATGTTAATAATAATGACAAAAATTCTCTCAAAAAGATCAGCTTTTTTCCACATTTCAACATTTTTAAAATAGGAGATGTTTTTTTTTATTTTTGGATGAATACATAGTACATGTTACTATATTGTCATAAATTGTATCAAACTATTACCAAAATTTACATGAATTGCAATATCAAGAAATACATGAATGAAAATAACCCCTGGATGAGGTGATCGCCACCATGCTTCTATTAAAATTCATACAAAAATTTAACAAAATTATTGTACAGATGTGTATGATTAAAAATATAATCCCGCTGGGCTTCTTGCTGGTTCTTTAGAGGACAGAGACATTTTCCGAAACAATAGTAAAAAATTACTTAATGAATATAACGTAATAATCTATACTGAAAAAAAAATCTATTCTCTTCCATTCTCAGTTAATTACACTGCCAGAGCACTTATTATACCATTAAATAAACAAATGAAACAAAATGTAAAACATTAAATGGGAGATGTCGTTCCTTTTGTCGGAGCGCGCACTCAAAATCATCGATAAAAGAAACAAAGGCGAATCTATTTAGCCGAACGAAAAGAGATATAATGAAATGAGGCAAACGGAAAGCCACAATGGCGAGTAACGAGCCGGGGAACTCGATTGCCTCGCGTTTAGCTCGCGGTTAAATGTAAAACATTTTTGTGAAGCGCGGAGACGGATTTTAATTACTAGGAGTAAAATTATTAATTCATCACGTTTTATAACCAATGTTTTATCACTCTTTATCACTCAAATCATCATCATCATCATTGCAGCCCCATCACCAGTCCACCGCTGAACATCAGCCGGGAGGCTGGACAAGGAATGCCATTAAACACTGTCCTGGGCCACCTTATGAGGACCGTAACGGTAAACTTAACTTACTGGTACGAGACTACCACTCGATAACCTTTATCCCCCATAAGTTGTCGGTTCGTCGGGCCATATGGACGGCACATTGCCACTTCAGCTTACTAATTTTTTGGGCTATCACGGTTACTCTAGTTCTACTGCAGATATGCTCATGTCTAAGTATATCAAGCAGAGAAACTTTGAGTATAATAGCTCTCTCCTTAGCTTGCTGAGCCACCTTGAACTATACTACAGTGAAGAACCACGTTTCAGAACAGAAGTGTGCTGACGTGAAGATGTTTTGAGTTCTACGTAACGAGAACATAACGACGGACATATTATGTCGTATTCTCCCAAACAGAGCTGAACCAAGTGGGGTTCATCGATTGACCTCTCGTTCGAAGTAGAACTTAACTAGTCGGACAGTATATCCCAGGTAAACATACTCGTCGACAACTTCAAGCGTAGTGTTTTCGCAACAACTTCCCGTGTGACATGGACGTTACACATGACTTTTGTCTTGCCCATACTTATTTGAAGACCTATCAGTTGTGAGACACTATGGAAGTCATTGATCATATCGTTGAGGTCCTCCAGTGCTTGCATTACCTTCATGTCTCAGATCTGATAACGCATCTATACCGTTCTTTGTTTAAAGTTGGGTGGAAGTGTTTATGAACTACAGTAGACAATTACCATCAGGTGGACTTTATTAGTTCATTCATTACTTCAGTATTATTAAAAAAAAAACAGGTCGAAGCCAGTTTGCTCTCTCACAAGGTAACTTAATGTCAAGCGCTTATCTCCTAAGTTATCACGGCTCTCGTTGCCTCTTTGAAAAATTAGACTGAACAAGTGATATAAGTGACTAAGTTATTTTGACAGTTCTAAAACATTACAGGCCTTCCACTTAAAGTGCCATCGTTAAAGTAAACAAGTTTAGCTAAAGTTAGAGAACTTTTAAGTAGTTAAATTAAACAAATACCTGAATCAAATCTGCTGAATATTACATACATTTTCAAATCTATCTAACATAATATTAATTTATAATTCACACTTACTGTGCCAGCGACTTCGTTTACATAGAAACATTTTTAGTAACTTATTATTGTACTTTCCTATTTAACAGGTTATTTGTGTGTGGTGTATTTCAGTTCAGTAGGTGTATTTCACAATTTCACAGGTTTTAATTTGTGTAATCCGAACCCTAATTCTTTTTCTGTAAGAAAAGTAACCTAACTTACGCCTTATAACATCAGCTATTTGCCAGTGAAAGTAAAAATCGGTCGAGCCGTTTCAAAGATTAGCCGGAATAAACAGATAAACTTACAGACAATTTTTATACCTATTATACCAGCGCAAAATAGCAGCTTGATGCTGCTGTGTTTCGTATGGTGTGTGTATAGAACCGGAGACACGTTTTACTGGAATCGAGGCATTCCACCTTAGTGCTAGGGGAGAAATTTCATCTGCATTTTGATTCTTAATCGAGGTTAAAGATGTCTATGGGCCACAGCATCCACTTACCATCAGGTGGATTGTGTGCTCATTTGTCACCCCAATTCTATAAAAAATAAATTGCATTTGATGAAAGTGACTAAGGACCGTGCGTTGTGACAGCACTCAGGGGAGGCTTATGTTTATATGTGGTTGTAATGAGGATAAAAATGATGAAGCCAACTCATTAAATTTTTTAAAGAATAAGGGTGACAAACCAGCACAAATACGACTGATGGTAAGTAGATGCTGTGGCCCATATGTATCCAAATCTTTTGACGATCAATAATCAAAATGCAAATTCGTTGTCATCCCACGCTACACATGAAGGCGCTACACGCGAAAGTTACTAGTTTTGAGTAAAAAGGTTCTCTACACTCACCATACGAAACACAGCAGCATTACGCTGCTATCTCACGCCAGTACTCTGTCACAGTGTGGTCTTTCCACGGTCTATTCTACCATACGTGCTGCAGTTAACTAGGTACCATTTTATACGGAGCAAGATTCTACCAGGTAAAAATGAATAACAATATAACGAAAATATGCTATATAATAATTATGTAAACTCACATATATACCGGGTAATGGCGGTGTAAGATTACCCACTACCCCATATCATCCCGTGGGTGTCGTAAAAGGCGACTGAGAGAAACAAATCAGGAAATAGGCAGCAGCGTTTCCTTATAACGACTAAAAATAAAAAACTGCGGTCGCCAACCCGCTTGCCAAGCGTGCCAACTATGATAGAATGCGATGCGAGGAGTGATCTTAGTTACATTTTATCTGAAAAGCTTGGAGATTCTTTTGTGAAATCGAAAAGTTTATTGAATCAAAGATCGTTTGAAGATGGTTTGGAATCTAAACGATGACGTAAATGACATTAATTGATTATATATATATATATATATATATATATATATATATATATTTTTTTAATATCATATATATAAACCTCAACAGAATTTTAGGAAAACACGGTACAGAAAATATTTCCATCGTAAACGTGCTTTTTAAAAAATTTATAAAAAAATAATTATTACAAAGCAACACTAAAAATAAGGTAGTACTTACATTCACTTCAATGATTATTTTAAGGGAATTCGTAACGGCCATTTTGTTTCCCTAATGACTCCCCGATACAAAATCAATGACTGTTACTGAAAAAGAAACTCCCCAGCCTTCGTTCTTGATGTTAACTTAATTCAGAAAATGTAGCGGGGAAATTTCTTTGCTAAAGAAATCTTTATACCTCTCTTTTTCTTCATCAACAGTACTTAAAAGCCCACTACTGGGAATGGGACTTTCTTTTTGAGCTTGATAGGAGGATTTCCGATCGCAGCACTATACATCTCGAACTCAAGACTTCTACACATACTACTAGACAGGTCCTGCGGCTTTGCTATATTGCGCAGTAAGTCATGGTCAATTCTCCGTAATTTCTTTAGTCGACTGCGAGCGGGCGAGAAGACTAGTTCTTTGTTTTGTAAACCGGATATTTTCGACAATCTAACACAGAGTTTATTCAATGTGACCAAGAAAACGCTGTCATTATTTATGCGCGCACTTTTTCAACGTGATTTAAAGTTTATTTCGGTAGTTGTATTATGTAACTATTGATGTTGATTTTATCATTTTTTTTAAAAAACAGCATCAAGTTTTTCGGATAAAATATAGACTACATTACTCTTTGCTCTATATCTGTTCGTAAAATTTCTAAATAGAGTTAAGTAGAGCTATGCTGCAGGTGTGTTAGTTCACAGCATAAATGTGACGACTTGATCGGAGAAGGATCACGCTCTCAAGATATACCAGCATAAAATAGCACCATCGCATCACACTGTTGTGTTTCGTATGGTGAAACGAAGTATCCCATCGTAGTCCCTGAGGGCTGACAAAGCATCTGCAATTTATTCCTAATCGAGGATAGATGTGGTATCTATAGGTCACTGTAACAAAATTTACCGTAAGATAGACTTTGTGCTTAAATATTCTATTGGCGTAATATTGACCCTTTCCCTGTCCCATTAATCATATATAAACATTTCTATTAATTAACTGTTTTGTCTACGTCGCGGACAAAATACAAATGACAACATAAGTTTGAATTAAAATTCAATCATTACGGTAAAAAAACGCGATTTTCTTTTGTTATTTGAGCCAAGTTATTTTTTTTTTGTTAAGTTTTTGATACTCAAGTAAGATTTGAGAAACAAATAAATAACATCTTCCCTCAAAAGAGGTAAGATAAAAACGAGATGGGCGTAACATTTGTTAAATACTCTCCTTTAATTTGCACCACACGCCATCCCCGTTGACAAGCCAATGAGCGTTATTCAAAGTTCTCTTTGAGTCTAGGGAAAATGGCTTTATCTTATTTACGACATCAATTCTTCTTAATACGTCAGCTCTGTGTAATTGATGAAACTCGGGGAACAGGACCTTTGATTTTAAACGCAACATTCCATGTCGAACTTGTAGGGTTTCTTTCTATTTGAAGATTTATGTAGGATTCGAATTACTTTTGATTCAAAATTACTTTCACAATACGTAGTAATAGCCGACTTCTACAAGCAATTAAATTCGGTAGTAAGACACAATATGTAAAAGAATTAATGTTACGACCTTAGAATGTGAAATTTTATATTTTTTAAAATTATTATTCAAAACTACTGTCAATGCCGTTGTAATATTACACACGGTGCGGCTCGCCGTTCTGTTTGAACTTGGCTTGACACGCTACCGCGTGTCTAGATTCGTACGTACAAATAATTGTCCATAGATTTTTTATAGTATAAGGGTGAAAAACGAGCACACAGTCTGACTGATGGTAAGTAGATGCTGTGCCCAATAGGCATCTGCATTTATCCTCGAAAAAGTTAGCCGTGTACTGGCGGTTAAGAATATCCATTACCCCATATCTTCCCGTGGGTGTCGTAAAAGACGACAGAGGGAAACAGGCATGAGATGGGCAGCAGCATCTTCCTGATAACAGCAACTGTACAACAAAAAACTGCGGTTGCCAACCCGCTCGCCAAGCGTGGCAACTATGGCAATATACCCCCCATGAAGAATTACACAAATAAACGGCCCCCAGTCCCCGGGGGCGCCGCTATTCCTGGCTACGGTTACGACAATGGTAACGGCGGGGCAGGGGGTGCTAAGAATCTCCGGTGGAGGTTCGGTTGCCACCTACGACGACTCGACCTGGCAACATTTAACGCACGTACCCTGAGGACTGACGAGAAGATCCTGGAGCTGGAAGAAGAGATAGACAAGTTGCGCTGGAATATTATAGGATTATCCGAGGTCGAAGAGAGGGGGAGGACGATCAGGGGGCATCTGTCCCAAGGAGGTGTTGGATTTATCGTCCACAAGTCTCTCGTTAACAACGTTTTAAAGATTGGGAGTGTATCGACGAGGGTTGCGTACCTTATACTCAGAATCACCAAACGGTATTCGCTGAAGGTCATACAGGTTTACGCGCCAACGTCGAAACATCCCGATGAGGAGGTGGAGGAAATGTATGAGGATATTTCCAGAGCCATGCATTCCTCCAAAACCCACTACACGGTGTTGATGGGAGACTTCAACGCAAAACTGGGCACAAGAAAGAACGGTGAGCTGAAGGTAGGGAAATTTGGGATAGGGCAACGTAACCCAAGGGGCCAGCAGCAGGCCGACTTCATATAGAAAGAGGGACTTTTTATGATGAACTCTTTCTTCCAAAAGCGGCCCCACAGAAAGTGGACCTGATCGAGCCCAGACGGTTCGACTAAAAACGAGATTGACTTCATTATGACAACCAGACGCCAACTGTTCAGTGATGTCTCAGTGATCGCAAGGGTGAAAAGTGGCAGCGATCACCGAATGGTTAGAGACACGTTGAACCTAAACGTTAAGTTAGAGAGGTCTCGTCTAATGAAGGCCACGCTCCGTCCCCCTCGTGCTCTAATCCAGAATCCCGAAACCTTTCAGCTCGAGTTACGTAACCGCTTTCAGTGCCTAGACACCCACTCTTAATCTCATTGCTGTTAGACGGGAGATGAGGCTGCAATCGTCAACAGATTTGACAGCATACAGGCAATTGAACAGACAGATCTCCGAATGTATGCGGCGAGACTTACGCAACTTTAATACTGCTCGTATTAAAGAAGCGATCGAGTGGAACCAGGGCTCCAAAGTCTTTGCCAGAGATCTGTCTGCCAGTAAGAGCCAACTGTCAAAGCTGAAGACTGAGTGTGGCAGCATCGTTTCCGGGACATCTGAGATTTTGAGTGAGATTGAGAGGTTCTATTGGCAGCTGTACACATTATCGTTGGAGCCACACGCAAGTGTGAGTAACGATCCAAGAGCAAGTCTTATCCGACACTATTCCGATGATATCTCGGACGTCAGTCTGAGCGAGATTAGGATGGCTCTCCGGCACCTTAAAACCGGCAGGGCCCCAGGCGAGGATGGAATTACAGCGGAGCTTCTGAAAGCGGGTGGACCACCGGTACTTGAAGTCCTTCAGAAGCTCTTCAATTCCGTCCTCCATGGTGGCACTACTCCGGAGGCGTGGAGCAGAAGTGCGGTGGTCTTGTTCTTTGAGAAAGGCGACAACGCTCTCTTGAAGAACTACAGACCGATTTCCCTTCTGAGCCGCGTCTACGTGCTGTTTTCGAGAGTCATTACGAATCGTCTCGCACGCAGACTCGATGACTTCCAGCCTCCCGAACAAGCCGGTTTCCGAAAAGGCTTCAGTACCATAGACCACATACATACCCTGCGGCAGATTGTACAGAAGACCGAAGAGTACAATCTGCCACTTTGCCTGGCGTATGTGGACTATGAGAAAGCCTTTGATTGCGTCGAAATTTGGGCGGTGCTACAGTCCCTTCAGCGGTGCCAAATTGACTGTCGGTATATCGAGGTGCTGAAGTGTTTGTACAGTAGGGCTACGATGGCTATCCGAGTACAGAACCAGAGTTCGAAACCTATCCAACTGCAGAGAGATGTAAGACAGGGTGACGTTATATCCCCGAAAATCTTCACCGCTGCATTGGAAGACGTTTTCAAGCTACTGGACTGGAAAGGATACGGTATTAACATCAATGGCGAGTACATCCCTCACCTTCGATTTGCCGACGATATAGTCCTTATGGCAGAATCGCTGGAGGACCAAAACACTATGCTCAATGACCTCAATGGTGTCTCCCAACGGATAGGTCTTAAGATGAACATGGACAAAACAAAGATCATATCTAATGTCCATGTCACACCTAAGCTGGTAGTTGTTGGGAGCACTATGCTCGAAGTTGTTGACGAATACGTTTACCTGTGACAAATAGTCCGACTAGGTAAGTCCAACTTCGACCGAGAGGTCAATCGACGGATTCAACTCGGCTGGGCAGCGTTCGGGAAATTACGACACATCTTCTCGTCAGGTATACTTCAAACTCTGAAAACTAAAGTGTACAAACCAGTGCGTGTTGCCAGTGATGACTTACGGTTCTGAGACGTGGTCCTTCACTACTGGCCGCATGAGGACGCTCAAGGTCGCTCAGCGAGCTATGGAGAGGGCTATGCTCGGAGTTTCTCTGCGTGATAGACTCAGAAATGAGGATATCCGCAGTAAAACCAGAGTGACCGACATAGCCAACGGATTAGTAAGCTGAAGTGGCAATGGGCCGGCCATATAGCTCGAAGAACCGATAA
The DNA here is from genome assembly GCA_907164705.1 of Parnassius apollo. NCBI lineage: Eukaryota > Metazoa > Arthropoda > Insecta > Lepidoptera > Papilionidae > Parnassius > Parnassius apollo. The sequence continues at coordinate 964,965 of CAJQZP010001189.1, read as the reverse complement.
CCGATGGGGAAGAAAGGTTCTCGAGTGGCAGCCTCGTACCGGTAGGTGTAATGTAGGGCGACCAATATATGGAGTGACGACCTGGTAAGATATGCAGGAAGTCGATGGATGCAGGTGCCTCAGGACCGTGCATTGTGGCATTACTTGGGGGAGGCCTATGTTCAGCAGTGAACTTGTGAAGGGCTGTAATGATGATGATGACTGTCAATGCAACGTAATAACAGACTTATTAAAAGAAATTAAGCAGATTAATATACATTTTAATTCTATAAAGGTAAAGTAAAGTTACAGCCTATATACGTCCCACTGCTGGGCAGATGTGTCCCCTCATTTCTGAGAGGTTTCTATAGTCAATGCTAATATAGAAAAATTAATGCTACGATTATTTTTGTTGAAAGAAGCGAAAGAGGTATGTAAGGATCGTGACACTTGGCGATATGTTCTCTCTGGCTACCCCGTTAGGGATTGTCCGTGAAGATATGTGAAGTAAGTGAAGTGATTATTTGTTTTGTTTCTTTATATTTGAAGATTTGTGTTTTTTATATAGGACAGGGTGACAAACGAGCACACAGTCCACGTGATGGTAAGTGGTTGTTGTGGCCCATAGACATCTGCATCTATCCTCGATTACGAATCAAAATGCAGATGCTTTGTCACCCGTGAGGACTAAGATGGAATGCCTCGTTTCTAGTAAAAAGCGTCTCCGGTTCTCTACACTCACCATACGAAACACAGCAGCATTAAGCTACTATTTTACACTGGTATTCTGTGAGAGCTTGGTCTTTCCTCGGTCGAGCCGACCCATTCGTGCTACAACTATACTTCCAACATAACTGCAGCATGGCTCTACCACGTATAATGCATGTATAGGAATATATAACGTATGTGTAGGAATCAATTTACTTTTAATTAAAAATTACATTCAATACATCGTAACAGCCCACTTCTTAAAAGAAATTATGCAGAATAATACAATTTAGAAAAAATTTAAAGTCGGTGCTAATATAGAAAAATTTATGCTATGACTACGAAACTATTTTATTCTTTTAATTAATTTGTTTTTATTAAATTTAAAAAAAGAGTTATCTAAGAATCGCATTACTTTATATTGTTAAATATCTTTCAGTAAGTAGTTATAGCCGAACAGCGTAAAATAGCAGCTTAATACTTCAGTATTAAGCTGCTATTTTACGTTTCGTATGGTGAGTGTAGACTCTTTTTACTGGTAACGAAGCATTCTATCTCAGTTCTCTGGCGTGACAACGTACCGGCATTTTGATTCTTAATCGAGTTTCACAGCACCCACGTGCCGTCAGGTGGATTGTTTACTTGTTCTTCAGCCTAATACTATTTATAAAAGTCGCTATTCCCGAAGACCTGTAAATTCGTCCTTTCAATATTACAAATGGAAAAATGTCAACTAATATAACAAAAATAATTTCGAAGTGAAATTGTTTATTTTGCTTCAATGACATTTACGTAGATACTGTCATTATTGGGGCTTCGTTTTGTGTAAATATAAATGGGTTAGGATGCCTTGCTCTACCGTATCTAATAAATATTATTTATAAATAAATTTATAGCTCATCATTCATTTATTATATGCCTATCAAATACAATACTCTTTATTGAACGCCAAGTAAAAACTAGTTTAACAAAAACCAGTAATAGAGAGAAAAACAAAAGACTGTCTTATTGCTACATAGCAAAGTCTAATAGGAAACATAGGCTTCCACCATATATTTCCTCACCGGGAGGGGGGGGGGAATTCGCCATAATGGCTACGTTTTGCGGTTGTGTCTGCAACCGTAATTTTTAATAGCAGCATCTTCGTGAAAAACTATGACAACCCCCCCCCCCACTCCTATGAGGCCATCATTGTAGGAGGCCTTTGTCCAGTAGTGGACTTTAACATGGTTATAGGACACGCACCGACACGACCGGTGAGAGATCAGGCTTTACGTGTTTTATTTGGATATATACATGGTACTTGTATGTTATTTTAATCTGTTTCATTAATATTAATTAATATTCTGAACCTATCCGTTTCATAACTTTACTAATAAAACGTGCACTGCATATTTAAGTAACTTAAACAAAATAAATTAAGCAAATGCATTTATCCACGTATTTACAACAGTCCTGTACCCTTAAGTAAAATTGCAACAAATGAAATTCCTTCACTAAAAGAATTTTGCATCGGACTTAAGAAATTCAATTAGAAGTTTCATTGATTTTCTTATTTTAATTGTAAGTATTTGTTGTTCAAGAAAAGCAAATAAAGCAAATTTATGCTGTAGAAGTGAACTGTAGAGATGAAAGTTTTTCGACCAAATTGGTGATATATAAGATGGGCCAAATGAAAAGTTTTCTATGTGGTAAAGCCATGCTGCAGTTATATTAGTAGTATAGTTGTAGCACGCAGTACGAATGGGTCGGCTCGACCGGGGAAATACCATGCTCTCATAGAATACCAGCGTAAAATAGTATATAGGTGCGCGTGTTTCGTATGGTGTGAGAACCGGGGACCCTTTTTCCTGGAAACGAGGCATTCCATCTTAGCCCTCACGGGTGACAACGCATCTGCTTTTTGATTCGTAATCGAGGGTAGATGTAGATGTCTATGGGCCACAGCAACCACTTACCATCAGGTGGACTGTGTGCTCGTTTATCACCCTATCCTATAAAAAAAATTAAGAATTAAAGTACACTGATGATTTCTTATATTTACGCGAATGCTACACATTGATTAAAACTACTTGTACGGATTTTATCACGTTTAATTTTAATAGATTTTTTATTCCCGACGTTTCAGGTGCTTTCCAGCATCCATGGTCACGGGGGACTGAGGTGACTGACGTCGGTCCGGATATATCGCTGGTGGTAGTCAATTTCTCGCGAATAAGAAAACTTCTAGTGATTCGCACAGTGGTGGACCGCCTATTATCCAGATGCTATGGATGGTATCGCGAGTTTTGTTACGATCTGTGTTGGTGAAATTTAGCGACTGGAATTAGCTCGTACACTTCCATCTCCTCTCACTCCCCGTGGTAGATGTGATAGAATATGCAAAGAGATGCAACATTTCTTCGCAGCACCAGTGAGTTAAGCCGATCAGAAAGAATTTAACCGGCTTAAAACAATACATCACCTTGCTTTATTTGATATGTCAAATGGTAAGATTTAAAACCTAGTAGAGTAAGGTAGAGTACTTATTAAAGTTCAATGAACGGAAATGAACTGAAGGTCATAGAGAGTAGGGAAAACAATAGTGTAAAGATTTCCCACGACGATTACTTCAGAATCACTGTAACTTTCATGCGAATTGAATTTCAATTCTGTCACAATGAAAACAAAGTTTAAATTTGTATAAATTAGTTGAACTTGTCAATTCGTAATGAAATTTGATTCTTATAATATCGATGTGTTAAAGATGACATTCCTTTGAAGTTGAATTTACGATAATGTTATTACATAAAACACAGGTTGAAGCGTTCCCATGATAATGCTTCGATAATGTAGGTACTAGAACAGTATACAGTCAATAAATTCAGCTTGAGGACTGTATTCACTGTGTAGTTAAAATAAAAACATTAAAAAACAACTTTTTATTACCTTCATTTATATAAGGAATTAGTCTTTATTCAAAATTATTTCTTATGTTTACGCGAATTTACACATCGCCTAGTTTATCGCCATTATATCGCATATTATAGTAAGCCTGCCTGGAATACTTGGGAAATTACGAGTAAATCCCAACCTAAGCATATTACTGCAAGATTTCAGGATACTGTAAGTTAATTCTGCGTAGATCTAGCAAAAAAATCATTTTAAATTGAAGGTAGCCATGGTTAACTAAGAGATGTCGAAGATCTAGGACCCCCTAACTCTGGATACTGCAAAGTAATCAAAATGTCAGGACTATAAGTTCGTTAAACTTAATACAGTACGTAAAAATCTAGTTTCATTCAATGGTCTATTCGTTTAAAGACTATTTAAGCTCAGCTTTTGTTTTTTTTTTTAAAGTAAACTATTTAAAGTGACAATTTAATACACGGTTCAAATGATAAGCCTAGATAAGATAAGATCCTATATACGTCCACTGCTGGTCACAGGCCTCGTCTCATTTCTGAGAGAGTTTTAGGGCAAAAGAATGTCCACCGCGCTGCCCTAAAGCGTGTTGGCGTGACATGTCTTCGAAATATTTTTTCTTATATCTCAGAAATGCAGTTCTCACGATGTTTCCCTTCATCGCCATGCACGTGTTAAATCAGCATTTAAAATTTAAATTAATAATTTCATTGGTGCCGGCGGGGATCGAGCCTGGGTTGCTGGTGTACTATGAAATTGAACTGGCTTAAGGAGCCGTTGTAGGTCAGGGGCTAAGTGCCCCTGAGCTACAACGGCTCTTTAAGCCTATTTTATCCTTGGCTTAAAATCAAAGTCGTTACCTCAGAGCTTTCTGATATAGAAGAGGTGGCAAACAAACATGCGGCTTAATTGATGGTAAATGCGCCCGTGTAAACTGCAACATCAGGGTGCAGGTTCGTTTCCGGATGACGACGAGTCTGCATTTTTACCATTATGGTATACTGCGCTATCAGTAAAAAGGATCTTAAATTCTTGTCACGCCCCACCACCGCTTAGCGGTATGGTAAGTGAAATGGAGGCAACAGAAAGAAAATTTCCTTAAAACAACTCAAAGTATTAAAACTGCTAAGCATGGTAATTCTTGCTAATATCTCCCATACGAATAAATCCATGGGAAAGGCCTTAAGTTTACCAGTGAAATTTTGACAGACTCTTTGATAGGTTTAGGTAATTTATAATAAAACGAAAATTTCACTCTATGTCACCGCCGACACCGATAAGACGTTTAATTGCAATTTCGAGTGCTGATTCCTGATTTCGAGAATACCACATTCTCGGTGGTGAAGTAAAATCATCATGAGGAAACCATTCACTGGAGAATAGAACGTTTTCAGGATATATAAAATCCACCAACAAGCACTGATGCAACTTAAAGAACGAAGAAAAAAGATATATTTATTTATCCATTTCGTTAACAATTTTGGTGGGCGCTTGAAATGCAATATATTACGTTTTATTTATTTATATACTCATACTTTACTACACACCTTATATTAAGGGATATAAATGACGAACCCAATGCCTTATGGTATTTTCTACCAAACAACCCTGGATGATTTGAAAAACTGTGGCAGGAATCAACAATCACATCAGTTTAATAAATAAGTAATAAACATATAAGGTACAATTAAATACAAACAAATAGAAAATAGTAAGAAGAAATATACATACCTAATATATACTATATAATAAATAATAAATAATAATTATGTATATAAGCGGAGTACCACTGACTGACTGACTCATCACGATATCTCTAAAACTATACACGCGATTGGTTTTAAATTTAGTGTTTTTGAATTTTACGATAATCTATTTTTTATTTTACTATATTTACGTTATTATCGTCTATCATCGTGTGCCCAGGGCAGAGAGCGGTTATCAGCTAGTAAATATATAAACGGGAACTTAGGTTCTTTTAATAAACAAAATAATACATAAATAAAATAACACGATACCACGATACATACGTAATATATAAGCTTATTACTACATTTAGTTATAAACAAGTAAAAATAAATCGTTTTTTAATGCTACATAATCGGAAATTAGAGATGGCCTGTTCTTAGAAGTGGATATATGCCGCAATTTTACTCGTGACTCAAGAATAGATTTAACGCCCTCCGTCTTAGATTAATACAGCCACTTTGTCTTAACGATAATTTATCCATACAATTTGCATAGGTATACAGAAGAGATACAAACACTCGGAAACTTCTCACTGAAGCTGGAACACAGTTTCCAACAAGAAATATCCGCGGCCATCATCCAACGTTTACAGAGGACGTGTTTAAAGAACGTCGCCTATGTAAACATTGCGAATGGATGGGAAGGTTGATTTAAGTTATGAACGGTAGCTGGTAGCTATTAATATTATTTTGCAAACGTGAAATAGTAATATCAACTTAAACTCCATCGAATAAAGTACGTTTTATATGCGACCGATATACAGCCATAGTAAAGCTTCTTTATAGTAAAGGAACTAGACCATCTTTCAAATGTTGACGTTGACCGGGAGATTTAAATACGATGCTATGCTATAAGAACAGGGCTGCATGGGCAACATCGCAGTCTTTAAATGTCTCACTGCTGGGCATAGGTCTCTCCAAATTTAATAGAACCAGACGTTACTTTGCGGAAATCCATTATATTAAAGTTGGTAAGAATTACTGCGCTATTGTTGGGAGTAGTGGTGCTGGGATTTATGGTGACGGGGATAGTGCACACAATTGAGGGAGGGCGGGAGGTGCTCTACAAACGAGGTAAGACACATCATTTTATTAACCTATTAAGCTTTTCCAATACGTGTTGACAGACTTCATAATATGTCTTTATATGTCTGATTATTAGACAAGTAGGTTTCTTCACGATGTTTTCCTTCACCACCGAGCACACATTTTTTTAGTTCCTGTTTTAACGATAGGGCTTGTATGTAGTATAGTAGGCAAGTATAGTAATGAAGTTAACAAAAATATCTGTCAAATTATGAAATCTGATTTCAAAAGCCAAAACGCAAATGGCGGAACTTACAACTAGTTATCATTAGACATTTAGCGATGGAATGAAGAGTCGTTGATAATAGGTATGCGAAATTTATATTTTCGACTCGAAAATATATGATCTTAAATTTTATGGAATGGCGAGCAGACCAAAGCCGATTCCGGTACAGTCGGCAGAACAAATTAAGCGACAGTAGCCTAATGGCAGGGCGCTGACCGCGAACTCAAAAAGGTCGTGGGTTCGAATCCGCCATTCGACTACTGTCGTGAACCACTCGTAACACAAGCAATTTAAGCTTACCAGGAGTGGTTAAGGGCAATATTAGTAAAGTTTATAGCATTGTTAATATTCTTTAAAAAAAAAATAAAAAAATTAAAAACAATGTAAGTGCGTTGGGGCAATACCGGACGGATTTTCGACTAGTTAAAATAGTCTGGCAAAAACTTTATTTTCTTGACATCTATATACGTCAGATTTCTGAAACATGGCGCAAATCGTTAATGGTTACACGTAATTTAGCTATAAGAAGCTTTTACTTTTCAAAACTCAACAGTTTCTGCTTAAAACGTGTGCGAAGACAAGGCATAATTTTTTATATGCATGATGAAGAATTGGCCATCAAGGGGAAGACCGGATGTCGCTAAAAATCGCAAATTAAAGTGATAGGGAAAACCCGGACAGACGAAAAAATTCAAAAATTACCTTGTTTTATAAAATACTGCGCAGCACACGCCCTACTTTTCGGAGCGACTGGCTGAAACTTGGGGTCGGGGCAGAATAAAATGGAGTATTGTATAGCTTTCAAAAATATAGCATAATTCACCGGAAATTTGAATTTTACGGTCTTACCCCATCACCGATCTTACCCCAATGCACTATATATTTTTTTTTTATAGGATAGAGTGACAAACGAGCACACAGTCCACCTGATGATAAGTGGTTGCTGTAGCCCATAGACATCTACATATATCCTCGATTATGAATCAAAATGCAGATGAGTTGTCATCCGTGAGAACTAAGATGAAATGCCTTGTTTCCAGTAAAAAGGGTCCCCGGTTCTCTACACTCACCATACAAAAGACAGCAGCATTGAGCTACTATTTTATGCAAGTATTCTGTGAGAGCGTAGTCCTTCCCCGGTCGAGCCGACCCATTCGTGCTACACATACATACTACTAATATAACTGCAGCATAGCTCAACCACGTAAAAACGTTTATAGTTTTGGATATCGCGATAGCACAATTGCTTTTAACTGTTGCGCTACTGGTTGTGGGTTCGACTCCCACATAGAACAGGTATAATATGTTTAGTTGTTTTAATTATTTGTATGATTTGGCCTACAAATAACTATTCGGAAACTGGTGTTTTTTACCCCAAAGAAAAAGAGGGGTGTTATAAGTTTGACCGCTATGTTTGTCTGCCTGAGTTATTTAAAAATAGGTTTTCCAGCGGTGTTTCTTAGACATGTTTTATCAAAACCTGTTCAACTATTTGAAGATAATCAGCTCTTTTTGTTTCAGGGGCCTTATAATTAAATTAAATTTACGTTATTTAGAGTTAAAAAAAAACAGTTCTGTTGACTCTAAATCGAGAATAAAATGTAGTTGTCTATGGGCCACATCACTCAAGATACATGTGCTCGTTTGTCATTCTTATTTACATAAAGAGCGATTGTGTACACGTTTCTTACTCTGCAACACACGGCTTTCCTTGCATAATAAATTAAATTCCTTACACCTAGATAAAATTAATTTGCATCTAGACTTCCGCGTACAAACGCCATCTCTTAAGCCATGTAGGTATCATAGAGCCGAGTATTGTCGTACTGAATTAATGTGTTCCTACACTAGACTGACGTAATCTGACACTAGAACTAATTGTTTCCACTTGCAACTGTGTTTTTATATCGTTCGGTGACAAACGAGCACACTTTCCACCTGATGGTAAGTGGATAAAGTGGCACATAGAAATCCACATCTATCCTCCATTAAGAATCAAAATACAAATGCGTTGTCACCCCTTAAGACTGAGATAGAATGCCTCGATTCCAGTAAAAAGGGTATCCCGTTCTCTACACTCGCCATAAGAAACACATCAGCATTACGCTGCTAATTTACGCTGTTATTCTGTAAGAAAGTCGTCCTGCTCCGATCGAGCCGACCCATTCGTGCTACACCTATAACACAGCTGTAGCGTGGCTCTACCACGTGAAAAATTTAACTACTTATTTACAACGTATACTTTAATACATTACGATTTAAAGTGTTCTCATATAAGCATCGTAATATACCTCGTTTTTATGTATAAGAGGGGGAAAACGAGAATGCGGCTCACCTGATGGTAAACGATCACAACCATTCATGTATAACGGTAGTAACGTCATCATTATCATCATCATTACAGCCCTTCATAAGTCCATTGCTGAACATAGGCCTCCTCCACGAAATGCCGGGAAGCACGGTCCTGGGCCACCTGCATCCATCGACTACCTGTATGTCTTTCCAGGTCATCACTCCATCTAGTGGAGGGACGACCTTTATTTCGCCTGCAGGTATGAGGCTACCTCTGGAGAAACTTTTTTCCCCATCGGTTATCAGTTCTTATACAGTCTTCGGTCCCATTGCCACTTCAGCTTACTAATCCCTTGGGCTATGTCGGTCACTCGGTTCTTGTGCGAATATCCTAATTTCTAAGTTTATCACACAGAGAAACTCCGAGCATAGCCCTCTCCATAGCTCGCTGAGTTACCATCGGAATTGCAAATTCAGCCTTAAAGTTAAAATCATATATATAGCAAATACAACAGGAGACTTCTGATCTCGGAAGTACAGCAATAAAGGATAAGTTTAGTTGTTAAAAATACAAGTGTGAGAGCAGACGCTCAACTTACTCTCCCGCTTACGCAATCAATCATTATCGGCTGTAAACAGTGCACTGCTCCATTCTTTCAGCATAGAGGAACTGCAGTTCGAGCAACCGCAACATGTCCCCGTCACGATCACACACTGGTGGAACGTGAGGGGATATTGAATGATAAAACCAAAGTATGCAAACCTACAGCAACAGTAACCATCACAATGTAACACATGGCAGTCGCTCAGCAACACCATCCTCCTGCACAAGAAAAGACTCACCACAACGGACAGAACTACGATACTATCTTAGCACTCGTAGAATGGCTTGGAAAGGATCTATCGCGTCGCATCTGCACAAACGAGTGGGTGTTTCCCTCAATCTACACTCAATTCTAAAGGATATATATCATGGAGCCGTGGTAGCTCAGTTAACAGAACGCGAGGTAACCCGGTTCGATCCCCGGCACCGTTGTTAATTGCATATGCTGATTTGGCGGTGGGAACATCGTAGGAACCTGCATGTCTGAGGAATATAGAAAAATATTTCGAAGACATGTGGGCATTTGGCGGGACATTTTCTAAACCCTCTCAGAAATGGGGGAGGCTGAGCCAGCAGTGGGACGTATATAGGCTGTAACTTTACTTTTTTTTTATATAGACCCTGCAAAATAGAACTATCCTATCTCTCAAGTTGGACCTAAGTAAAGTTACAGCCTATATACGTCTTAACAATTTCATTGGTGCCGGGGCGGGGCTCGAACCCGGTTTGCTCGCGTATTGTGAAATTTACAGCGAGCGCTAACCATCTGAGCTACCACGGCCCATGTATATATATATATATATATATATATATATATATATATATATATATATATATATATATATATATATATATAATACATATGTCCTCCAGACCGAATTCCCCCGCCATGCGCAGGACAGAATTATAGTGCTCAAGTGTATGCGCAAGCACAGGTGCACTCTCTATTCCCTAACTCTCATAATCCCATCCGAGGTCAGGCGCAGAACCAACGGCTTTACGTGCTTTCCGAGGCACGGGGGTGAGACACCGCCAACTTCCTGACTCCGGGCAGTTACTGAGAATTTCTTGACGGAAAACTCAATAATTGATTTACAGTTACTAAGTAAAACTTATTTTAGCACCATTATTTCCATTTACTGTTTAAGATAGGTATACCTCAATAGCACCATTCAGATAGGTTTACTACGATAGGATAGGAAGGTGTATCGAACTCTGTTACGTTTTAAAGGCGTTGAATGAGAAATTAATATGACAGCTTTGACGATTTGCCGCGGGCTTGAATCCTGTACGAGACAACTGACCTAGAAATAAATATTCCGAGTCCGGAACTGTATCCTTGTGTATAATGCCTCCATGATAGGGGAGAAAATGTAACGTGTTTATAAATAAAAAGGAAATTGCTCATTTCATTGACAAAGTCTACATCCAGCGCAAATAAACGGGCACAATTCTCAATAACAAAAATTTAATTTCATTCCCATTCAATATCACGTAACTCATGTTAATGACAACCTTTTCCGCCGAAGCCATATGTCCGTTGTGTTCAAAGATATATATATATTCGGCAGTCCTTGAAAGGACAATAGAAGAGGTGCCTGCTTCAAACGGCATTGGAGCAACGAGCCCAAATGGCCCCGATTTAATTTATAAAGGATGTTTTTCATTATTTACCCGCCAGATAAACTTGGTGCTGCGCAGATTATGCGGAGAGGGCTTGTTTATCATTTTTGTTAATGGTGCCTTTTTATCATTTAATTTCTTCTCGGAGCTTTCTGTGAATGGGCCTGATAATATTTTTAACTGTAATCGCGAAATGTTTTATCTTTTGCTATAATTTTCATGTTGCTTTTATATTTTTGCTTTTGTTTCCTAATGTTGTCCACTTGCGTTTCTTTCTATTTTATTGTAATGTTGGTTTTTCAAGTTTGTAGCGACATCTAAAGTAAAATCATTATGAAGTCTCGATTGTTGTTCATTGATACACTGTATATAGAACATAGTTATTTCTGTACACCTTCAGGTCACTCCATCAAGTCCGTAGGTAAGGGCCCGTCATACCTAACAAAACGAGACCAAACTCGGCACACCTGGTAGTACTCAGCGACCAGTTCCAATACCGATTACCAAAGTACACCTTGAGGTCACTCCGTCAAGCCCGGAGGTAAGGACTCATCATACCTAACAAAACGAGCCCAACCTCGGCACACCTAGTAGTACTCAGCGACCTGTTCCAATGCCGATTGCCAAAGTACACCTTCAGGTCACTCCATCAAGTCCGTAGGTAAGGGCCCGTCATACCTAACAAAACGGGACCAAACTCGGCACACTTAGTAGTACTCGACGACCTGTTCCAATACCGATTACCAAAGTACACCTTCAGGTCACTCCATCAAGTCCGGAGGTAAGGGCTCGTCATACCTAACAAAACGAGATCAAACTCGGCACACCTAGTAGTACTCGGCGACCTGTTCCAGTGCCGATTACCAAAGTACACCTTCAGGTCACTCCATCAAGTCCGTAGGTAAGGGCGCGTCATACCTAACAAAACGGGACCAAACTCGGCACACTTAGTAGTACTCGACGACCTGTTCCAATACCGATTACCAAAGTACACCTTCAGGTCACTCCATCAAGTCCGTAGGTAAGGGCCCGTCATACCTAACAAAACGGGACCAAACTCGGCACACTTAGTAGTACTCGACGACCTGTTCCAATACCGATTACCAAAGTACACCTTCAGGTCACTCCATCAAGTCCGGAGGTAAGGGCTCGTCATACCTAACAAAACGGGACCAAACTCGGCACACTTAGTAGTAGTCGACGACCTGTTCCAATACCGATTACCAAAGTACACCTTCAGGTCACTCCATCAAGTCCGGAGGTAAGGGCCCGTCATACCTAACAAAACGGGACCAAACTCGGCACACTTAGTAGTACTCGACGACCTGTTCCAATACCGATTACCAAAGTACACCTTCAGGTCACTCCATCAAGTCCGTAGGTAAGGGCCCGTCATACCTAACAAAACGGGACCAAACTCGGCACACTTAGTAGTACTCGACGACCTGTTCCAATACCGATTACCAAAGTACACCTTCAGGTCACTCCATCAAGTCCGGAGGTAAGGGCCCGTCATACCTAACAAAACGGGACCAAACTCGGCACACTTAGTAGTACTCGACGACCTGTTCCAATACCGATTACCAAAGTACACCTTCAGGTCACTCCATCAAGTCCGTAGGTAAGGGCCCGTCATACCTAACAAAACGGGACCAAACTCGGCACACTTAGTAGTACTCGACGACCTGTTCCAATACCGATTACCAAAGTACACCTTCAGGTCACTCCATCAAGTCCGTAGGTAAGCGCCCGTCATACCTAACAAAACGGGACCAAACTCGGCACACTTAGTAGTACTCGACGACCTATTCCAATACCGATTACCAAAGTACACCTTCAGGTCACTCCATCAAGTCCGGAGGTAAGGGCTCGTCATACCTAACAAAACGAGATCAAACTCGGCACACCTAGTAGTACTCGGCGACCTGTTCCAGTGCCGATTACCAAAGTACACCTTCAGGTCACTCCGTCAAGTCCGGAGGTAAGGTAATAGAAAACAGTAAAATAAATTTGAATTTTCTAATGCTTTTTTTTTGTTTGAAATTTTATTTGAAACTATGCTTTTTCTCTTATTTTAGCTATTTTGCCAACGAAACTTGGGTTTTTTTTAGAACTTGTGAGTTGGCGTTTTAAATGTTTATGTATGTAAATAATAAATAATAATCTAAGTACCTGCTCATATCATAAAACTGAATGATTTCTTAAATTTACGCGAACACTACACATTGAATAAAACTATTATTTACGGATTTTATCGCGTTTAATTACTTTAATTTATTTTTATTATTACCCCGACGTTTCGGGTGCTTTACAGCGCCCATCGTCACGGGGGGGACCATGGGCGCTGTAAAGCACCCGAAACGTCGGGATAATAATAAAAATAAATTAAAGTAATTAAACGCGATAAAATCCGTAAATAATAGTTTTATTCAATGTGTAGTGTTCGCGTAAATTTAAGAAATCATTCAGTTTTATGATATGAGCAGGTACTTAGATTATTATTTATTATTTAGTCACGGGGGGGACCATGGGCGCTGTAAAGCACCCGAAACGTCGGGATAATAATAAAAATAAATTAAAGTAATTAAACGCGATAAAATCCGTAAATAATAGTTTTATTCAATCATAAAACTGACTTTAAAAAAATATTGATAATTAAAATGTAGTATGATGTCCAGACTACCGATATTGTAAACAGTTTTGATATTAGTGAGTAGGTACTCAAAATATTATTACTATAATACCTAGTAGTGTTGAGAACAGTAGACCTCAGGGAAAAGTTTTTGTTTGGAGGTGAATTGTCTGCTTGCTTTGCGCAACTGTGTTCACGCGGCGCTCTCCGACAGCCGGTTGCGCACCGCCCACTGCGGGACGCGCGGGTGAAAAACGAATTTGAAATCGTGCTAAGACCTCGTCTTAAGTCATTATCACTAAGATTACTTTTAAATAGCAGTATTTGTAATATTTTATGTCAAAATAAAGTTTATTGTATATTATTATATATTTTTTTAATAAGTACTGTCCTTCTTAGGAGTGTGCTCGTTTTCTGAGGTTATTTTTCATTTCTGGACATGAGCTTATTCTGTTGTAAAAAGGATTTGCCTTGGCTGTAACATTTCACAGACTTCACTTGTGGACTTATCTCAACAATAGTTACGAGTTAGAGACACAAGAGCAACTTAAATTAAGACAGATCACCAACCAAACAACCGGGTCCTGGACTCGAAGGGGGTCACTAGCTATTCTGACCTAATACATACTTTTTGACGCGAAAGAATCCATGAATATTTACGTTATGTTTGATTCATGTTGCCTAAAACTCCATGGTAATCGCTATCAGTGCACACGAGGGGCTCCTCGCATCTTCATTGATTTGCATACTAAGCAAATTCAGAGGTCAGTATTTGCTACGATAACCACACTTAATGGTGTTAACGCGATGATTTAGGATCATTTACGAGATATCGTCTTCCTCAGTAAACGCATTTTTTGATTCATATGGTATATACAGCCAATCAAAAGTTCATAATTTATCTAAGGCCTCTTCTAAAAGGGGATTTTTGCTGAAGTTGGCACCCTTGACAGGCAGATCGATAAATTATTTTGAATTGTTTTCAAGGAAATACTGCTGGCCATCTCCAGTTTAATTTCTTTGTGATGTGCTGAGACACACACGAAATGATATGGTGATATACTCTTACATAGCTGCTACACGGAATACCCAATATGTAATAAAGGACTGAATTTGGAAAATTAATAAAGCACGATTGCAAATGTATATAAAGCTTACACGCTTTCTCATTTTTAAAGAGATCACCACTTACTACCAGATGATTGTCGTCAAGCACTAGCCCATAATGGTACAAAATAAAAATATGTCATAAAAGTTTTTTTCATAATCCGTGTCCACACTTATCGAGCAGGGTGTTAATTTTTCTCGCACACTCTTTGTTCTTTTTACAAAGCTCCCTATTGAAAAACTGATTCGCGCGATCTCCCCTTCCTTTTGTTTACCTTTCCTTTCTAACAAATTTATATTTGCCTCCCACCAGCGGAATTTAGGACCTTGTACAAAAATAATATCAGTTAACACAAAGAAACATAAAACGAAAAGCTTTTATATTTTCATAACAATTTCGTTTAAATTAAAAATCGCTCAGATGTTTTCGTTCGTAATTAATTTTAATTTCCCTTTTTGCGTTTTGTTAAAATTCTAACGAAAGCAATCGATTCTTGTTATTTTTGAGAAACATTGCTTTTGTCCAGTAGAATTCAATGTTTCCCAACCGACTTCAAAAAATAGTAGGAGGTTCTAAATGTTTTTTTTTTATGTATGTTACCTCAGAACTTTTTTCTAGATGAACCGATTTTGATGATTCTTTTTTTATTTAAAAGCTGGTGCTTCTCGAATGGTCCTATACAAGTTGATCAGTAGTTTTTTAGTTATCTTTAATAATGATTTCCAATTTTCAATTATCCAAAATAATGCGTATTTAATTAACTTCGACTACTTTGATGATGTTTTCATTCTATTAATATTGAAGTCGATTGTACAACATTTTTGATTTTAAACCAAATAAACCCATTTTGGCTGTAATACTGTACAATTTAATTTAAAGAAAGTAAGCTAATGACATTGTAGAAAAAGAATGACAATCATTAAACTAGATAGAATAAAAGACTAATGAAGCTACTGAAACAATTCCATTGATTGAAAACAAATAAGGTTTGTTTTGATGAATGATTAGACTTTTGCAAGATCACAATTGAAAGACAAAGAGAAAAAAACAGAAGTAGATTATTTGAACATAGTTTAAGACTATGAAAGAGATATTGTAAAACTAGAATGGTGTTTTTATAGAATGAGGATGACAAACAAGCACTTAGTCGACCTGATGGTAAGTGGGCGCTGTAGCCCAAGCACATTTATCATTACCGTTACAAAATTATAGCATATTAAAGTCCACTGCGGAACGTAGACCTCCACCACAAATTGCCTCACAGAGGGATCAGCTGCAGCTACATGCTTGAAAAGCGGGTTAGCAACCGCAGTTTTTATTCAAAATCGTTATCATGTAGACGCTGTTACTCATCTCATGATTTGTTCCCCTCTGTCGACTCTTATCACATAATCTTATGGATTGGTGGATATTTTTACACCGCCACTACACTGTAAAAAATTTGGTAGTAAGACGGTATCATTCAATTTAACAACAGTAAGCTAATGAAGTTGTTGAAGAAGATTGAAAAGATTTAATCTAGACAGAATAAAAGACTAATGAAGCTACTGAAACTTGTTAAAGGAAAATCAGATTAACCATTTCACTGATTGAAAACAGAAGAAGTTGCTTGATTAGATACTTGCTATGACATGTTAATTTTACTAAGCTCATAACTGAAACACAGAGGGAAAGGAGAAGATAAAAGAGGATTATGAAAGAGATATAACAAAAAAGAAAACAAGTGTTCATTATAGAATAAGAGTGACGAACCAGCACGCAGTCCACCAGATGGTAAGTGGATACTGTGGCCCATACACATTTACATCTATTCTCAACTAATCTATTCTCAACTAAAACTCTCCCGCACCGACAAGTCGGAAAACGGCCTAAGAATAATAATTTGCGTTGCCAGCCCTGAGTGCCAAGATACTAAGAATAAATTCCTCGTCACCGGTAAAAAAGAATTTCTGAGACACTCACCATATGGAACACAGCCGCATTATTCGACTTTTTCACGCTGGTATTCTGTGATAGAGTAGTTATTTCCTCGATTTCCTGAATACCTGTCGAGTCGACCCATTTATACTGCAACCTTAATATAGCTTCAGCGTGACTACTAGGTATAATATTATTATTATTTTGGTGATGATTATTTAGAAAATTAAAACTTCCGGTAGAAAGAAAAAGAAACTGGTGATTACTACACCGACAAAAAACACAGGTCTTATAATTAAAAAAGAAAAAAAACCATTGTACACTGCAAGAGAATTCTAAATGGTGAAATATCAATATTTGCATCTGCATCATATTTGTCAGTCCTTCACATAGTGTTTTAAGGAATTTCTTACCAGGCACGATTACATTGTAGATTACTGTTGTTTGAAGTTATTCCAGAAAAAAGAATTCTCGTTAAATAAGAAAATCCATTAAACAATAGGTGCTCCCAATCCCCTATTCAGCACTATACCCCCTTAAATATTCTTTTATATCATGAAATCTAATATCCAGAAGCTCACTACAGGCAACCACTAAGCTATTAATCTTAATAATAAAAAATGTAATAAAAATGTGCGGAGGCTCACGTCTCGGCCGTATTTCAGATATCGGATAAAATTTAGACATAATAGTTTGTACGTGCGGCTGGTCCGTTTGCAGGCGCAGCGGGCCGTGTGAAATTTTATCACCTACACGATATGAGCAGTGGTTAAGCTTTTCTATTAAATTATCAATTGATATCAATGACATCATTAATAAATATTTTCATCATTCATTCGTAACAGCCTATGAAAAGGCTATTGCTGAAAATAGGCATATGAGAGAGGTTACCCCTTAGAGGGTACAGTAGCCATGCTTAACACGCTTAACTGGCGGGTTTGCGACTCCTGTTTTACTTCCCTCTGTAACTTCTTGCGACACACGTGGAAGCTCAGCAAGGCAAGGCGCAAGTTCGGCCACATATGGAATACTGTGCCTATCTCTAAGCCGGGGCTCCCCAGTGCCAGGTCTTTCCACTTGACCGCTTGGTGTTGCAGTTGTTCATGGACGGCGGCAGTCACTTACCATCAGGTGGGCCGCATGCTTACTTGCCGATATACTATAGAAAAAAAATTATATTATTATATTGTTATAGATGTAAAAATTAACTTGCTAAAATCTATGTAAAAACAAAATGGTGCTTGTTTGAAGAGCACCCTCTATCAATTGCATGCACTATCATTCTATCCATCCATCCAACCGTTATTACCTATAAAAGTCTACTGCTGAACATAGGCCGCCTTCGTAGATTACCTAACTCATGAGGGAATTTCGCCATAGTTGCCACGCTTAGCCATTTGGTTGGTAACCGCAGTTTTCCCTTATTATGAGTTGTTATAAAGAAGATACTGTACTGTTGCTTATCTGTTTTATTTTCCCTCTGTCGCCTCCGAAGACAGCCTCGTGACGATATGGGGTAGTGGATATTTTTACGAGGTGCACTATCATTGCCAAGATTTAACACAACGTTTCAATAAGAAAAACAATTGATTTACTATCTAGGGCTTGCCCATCACTTGACACCAGGTGGGATTGTAGTAAAAATGTATGGTCGGTAATACGATATGGTCGGATAATACGACATGGTCGGATAATACGACATGGTCGGATAATACGACATGGTCGGATAATACGACATGGTCGGATAATACGACATGGTCGGATAATACGACATGGTCGGATAATACGACATGGTCGGATAATACGACATGGTCGGATAATACGACATGGTCGGATAATACGACATGGTCGGATAATACGACATGGTCGGATAATACGACATGGTCGGATAATACGACATGGTCTGATATTTTTTGCCTCTAAACGAAGCAACATCAGGGGAAATGGACTCTTCGAATCATCATCATCATTACAGCCCTTCACAAGTCCACTGCTGAACATAGGCCTCCCGCAAGTAATGCCATAAAGCACGGTCCTGAGCCACCTGCATCCATCGACTTCTTGCATATCTTACCAGGTTGTCACTCCATCTAGTGGGAGTCGCCCTACACTACGCCTACCGGTACGAGGCTGCCACTCGAGAACTCTGCGAATACTAACCGTTAAAATATAAGTGATGGCAATGATAACTGACGCAATTGCGGGAGGGTTGGCGGTGCTATATAAACTAAGTAAGACACAACGTTTTATGTTGCGCGCGGATCATAACTAATAAATAATAATTTTCACATTTAACTCTTCTTTATGTCATCTTATTCTTTTTATCTTCTTTATCAGCCTGTTAGAGTAATGGCCTCTCATAAGGAAGGGTTCCTTAATATTTACCCTTGGCAAGCGGCATAAGATAGGCACAGTACCAGACGTTTCGTCCCGTTATTAGGCTCCTAGTCAGTAAAATTTCTGGGGCAATGTATATGCTTGTACAACAAAATCCCAGAAAATGTCCAAAGTTTTTCAATTAACAAATTTAAAGGTTTTATTAATTATGCTAGTTCTATAACCGTACAAATAATTGTAGAAAAATTTGTCGGGTTACTTGCTTGTTCTTCCCAGGATATTTTACGAACCAGTAGCAAATAAAAAAATACTTTCAATAAGGCTTAAGTAATAATCTATATTGAATACAAATTATTCAATTCTGTTCTATTCTACCGCATCTTTGATGCTGTTGCCCGTAACCAGTCTTAGTACTTTATATCTGGTATCAACAAGATGGTTATACTACCACATATCGAAAGGTTTTCCTTAAATTCTCCGTGGTCGTCTGTTACAGCACCACAATTAAGCACCATAATTGAGTCAAAAAATGTCAATGATTTATATAAACAAGAGTGGTAAACGAGCATGGGGTTCACCTGATGGTAAGTTTCCAACGCCGCCCATGAACAAACGCTACACCAGGGGAAATGATGTTAAACCAGTTTCACAAAGAAATAGTAATATTGGATACATTAAATAATATAAACTATATAATAGTAGCCGTGGTAGCTCAGATGGATAACGGTCGCTGTAAATATAACAGAACGCGAGTAACCCGGGTTCGATCCCCGCCGGCACCAATGAAATTGTTAATTGCAATTTTAAGTGCTGATTTACCACGTGCTCGTCGGTGAAGGAAAACATCGTGAGGAAACCTGCATGTCTGAGGAATAAGAAAAAAAAATATTTTGGAGACATGTGAAGTTCGCCAACACGCATTGGGGCAGCGCGGCGGACGATTTCTTGCTCTAAACCCTCTCAGAAATGAGAGGTGGCCTGTGCCCAGCTGTGAGACGTATATAGGCTGTAACTTTACTTTATATAATAGTATATAATAGAATAGTTGTGTCAACAAGGCATTGATAACAATCGACGATATAAGATTGTTTCGTTGTAACCAATTAAAGTGGAGAAGTAATTTAGAAGTTTCCAGAACTGAAAAGAAAAGCTAGTTTCGAGTTCGTAAGCCATCGAGATAAGAACAAGTCTTAATTGACTTCCTACTGGAATTGAATCTGGTCACGAAATTAAACTCAGAGTATTAGTAGAAATATGTTGCAGTATTATTTTTAAAAAAGTTGAATCTAAAATAAAGATTTACTCCTGTATTATAAAATCGTTTCTCATACATTACTTGAAAATGAGCAAACTCTAGAACCCAGAACATTTATTTATGACAGACCAACAATTTATGGAATAAAGTCGACGAACAAGCACACATTCCACCTAATGTAAAGTGGATGCTGTGGCCTAAAGACGCCTAAATTTATCCTCGATTAGGAATCAGTATGCAGATACGTTGTTATCTTTGAAGACTAAGATGGAATGCCTAGTTTCCAGTAAAAAGGGTCCCTGGTGCTTTATACTCATCACAGGGATTACAGCAGCAATGAGCTGGTGTTCTGTGAGATCGTGATCTTTCCCGGTGGAGCCGATCAATTCGTGCTAGAACCATAACGTAGCTGCAGCGTGGCTCTGCTTCAAGAAAATCTGTGCAAGATTTGGCCCGTAGCATCGTTTGTACAGGTAGTCTCAGTATCTATTGTGCCTGTAACACTGTTTTCAATTACCACGGGCTACAGAGCTTCAATATCATTTGTTTGTATAAGTTATGTGAGAAACAATAAATATTATTATTATTATTGGGGTATCAGTATAGTTTTCTCATCTGGTTGGGTTCTATAAATATATAATTATAAATTAAAATGAAAAGATAAATATACATAAATATCAATAAAATAAAATAAATACAAAAAATACATAAATAATCGTCTCATTCTGTTCACTTTTCTCTTGCTCTCGTCACTGCGGCAGCATTCTTGTCATTCAAAAAGTCTTCCAGTCTTTTGGATAAAAATATTTTGACTTTGCATTGAATAAAACTGCTTTTACGGACTATGTAAGTAGTTTTATTTAATGTGTAGTGTTGGCGTAAACACGAGTACATATAAGAAATTCATTATTTTGAGTCTCATCGTGAATTCACTGTATGATGCACAAAGAAAGCGTTGGTGCTCTGTAGTATCACAATATTAAGTGGAACGTTTATCTTCGGCCGACCCAAACCTATAAAGTTAAGAAATTTAAAGTTAGTTAAAGTTACAGCCTATATACGTCCCACTGCTGGGCACAGGCCTCCCCTCATTTCTGACAGATTTTTAGGGCAAGGAAGTGTCCGCCGCGCTGCCCCAATTCGTGTTGGCGAACTTCACATATCTTAGAATTTTTTTCTTATTTCTCAGACATTCAGGTTTTCTCACGATGTTTTCCTTCACCGCCAAGCACGTGGTTAAGGTTAAGAAATTTTATATAACATAATAGAACATAATCAAGGTCATTTTCGAAATTTCGAAAAAAAAAACCTCCGTATTGGAAACAACTAGCAAGGAACCCCGCAGAATTTCTGTTTAAGTCCTGCTGTGGTGGACAGGCCTCCTACCAATTTTTGGAGGGCTTTATGGACGAGGACATATTATATCCTATACGGATACAGATAGGAATGTACAATTATATGCGTCGTACTGCTCCAATACGTGCTTCCGAATTTAATTGCGTAATAATGATCGCGCGATCGGTCAAATAAAATAAATGAAATAAATGAAACAAACCTCTCAGAAATAAATACGAACTTTTTTTACAGCTTTGGGTGACAAAAGAGCACACAGTCCACCTGATGGTAAGTGAATGCCGTGGTCCATAGACATCCACATATATTCTCAATTAAGGATCAAAAGGCAAATGCCTCGATTTCAGTAAAACGGGTCCCCGGTTCTCTACACTCACCAAACGAAACACAGGAGCATTACGCTGCTATTTTGCACTAGTATTTTGTGAGGGCGTAGTCCTGTCCCGGTCGAGCCGACCTGTTCAGGCTACAGCTGTAATACAGCTGCAACGTGGCTCTACCACGTATAAACACATATTCTCTTGAGGCGATTTCTGAGTGACTTTACTTTTGGTTTTATGGTTATCTCCTACTAAATGATCAACTCGCATCTAACTCCTAAATAAATATATTGCTACAGTAGACTTATTCCACATGGTAATATAGCAGATAATGATAAAATAGCAGACAGAATTCGTATATTGAGTTATCAGACCTGGAAACTCTTTTACTGGTAACGAAGCACTTTATCTTGTTCTGTAAGGGAGATAACCCGTAAAATCGCCGGTGTTCGCCATCGTTTTTCGCCACTCGTCAACCATGAATAGAATTATGTATCTGTTCTATAGGCTACAACATCAAATTACTACCGGACGGACTGTGTGTTCGTTTTGGCGGCTCTACACGTATGGCCAACATGTGGCGAATGTTGTGGCAAAGATATTGGCCAAGAGTTTGTGATGTGACGTGTGGACGCCACGTTGGAAGGTCGTTCATTTTGCTTCGGTTCAGGCCAATGTGCGGACGAATTTATTAAAATGGATATTGAGGCGCTAACAGCTGCTGCGGTTTATTTATTCACAGCATACCGCTACTACGTGAATGTGTATAAGAAATTATAATTTTAATTAATTTTTATTAGAATTTTTATTTTTGTAATTTTTATTTCTTGGGTTCCACAAACCATTTTCAGCTTGGCAGAGCTCGATAAAGCGAAAAGTTTCTTCATTGGTCATTTTTATTGCTGTTTTTTAGACACTAGCTACAAAGCGTGAATACAAAATTTAAATCAGGTGCGTGCAATCACTCTCGGAGCTCGTAGCAAACTAAACGCGCGCCTAAGCCTAACGTGTGGACGCGGCGGCCAAACTCAGCCACTTTATAAAAAACCGACACCACACGGATCTCGCGCCAACTTGTGGGCCGTCATTCCAAGGTAAACACAAACACCCGTCCACACGATGACCATCGCTATTAGCCACAACATTCACCACTGTGTTGGCCAACGTGTAGAGCCGCCATTACACGCGTGAAGAAGAAGGCAAAATAATACCAATGTTTTGAAAACTCGGGCCAATGTTAATTAAAGTTGAACTCAGCTCATCTTAACTCCTGGTCCTGCTGTACTTAGACCTTGTTGTTTCTGAGAGGGTTTTTTGGACAAGGACGTGTGTATCGCGCTGCTCGTGTCGCTAATTCGTATTACGGCGCCTCTACACGTTGGCAAACACAGTGGCGAATGTAGTGGCCAATAGCATTGGCGAACGTGTAGACGGGGTGTTTGGGCTTCATTGGTATGCATTGTAACGATGGCCCGCAAGTTGGCGCGAGATCCGTGTGGTGTCGGTTTTTTACAAAAGATCAAAGGATTGTTGGCAGAGTTTAGTCGCCGCGTCCACACGTTGGCCGCGAGTTTAGTTTGCTACAAGCTCCCAGAGTGATTACACGCATCTGATTAAAATTTTATATTCACGCTTTGTAGGGTGGATGACCCAATTACCAGCCTTTTAGTGCCAATTTCCACTTTAAACATTCCTACTACTTTAATTCGCGCGATTTAATTATTTTTAAACATTTGTTTTAATCGATAAGCTATTTATAAAAAAAATAATAAACATTTATTTACAATCAGATTATTACGAGAACAATTTTAAAATGAAAAAAAAATGAAGCACTTCGTTTATACGTGGTAGAACCATGCAGTTATATTAGAAGTATAGTTTAGCACGAATGGGTTGGCTCAACGGGGGGAAAGACCACGCTCTCACAGAATATCAGCGTAAAATAGTAGCTTAATGATGCTGTGTTTCGTATAGTGATTGTAGAGAACCAGAGACACTTTTTTAAAGGAAACGAGGCATTTCATCTTGGTCCTCACGGGTGACAACGCATATGCATTTTGATTCGTAATCGAGGATAGATGTAGATGTCTCTGGGCCACAGCAACCACTTACCGTCAGATGAACTGTGTGCTCGTTTGTCACCCTATTCTATAAAAAAAACGTCGACTTCTTATAATTCAATCGTGCAAGTTTTCGAATCATCATCATCATTACAGCTCTTCACAAGTCCACTACTGAACATCCTCCTCTACAGACTGCCGAAAAGCATGGTCCTGAGCCACTTTGCTCGTCATGAGTTTTTCATTTATGTTCTAAGTTATAATTAATACCTATTATTAAGTCAGTTTTAATTATATTTATTGCTATTGTTTTTGTCTTTCTCAAAAAAATAATTAAATTACCAAATAAATTATAAGGTGTTTTAATACATCAAATGTCTGATAGAAAAGCAAGTACATATTTTGCTAAACAAAACCCAATTTTAAAACATAGACTAATCGATTATAACTCCTTTAACTTTAAAATAAGTTAAGTTCTTATTAATGGTATTTATTCCAGTTTATGATGCGTGTAAAGAATAAATAAACCTAATCGTATATCGTATTTCTATTTACAGCCCCATTAATATCCACTATTCTTTTATAATTATTTTATAAAAACGTTACCCCCCACACTTGGATTTTCTCCTGTATCGCGGAGGCAGCTTACAAACATAAATTGCACAAGGACACACATCCAGACCCGAAACAATTATTTGTAGGATATACAAATACTTGTTCCGTGCGGGATCAAACCCGCGGCGCCCGGCGCAGCCACTCATTGCTGAGCCACTGCGCCACGGTGCTTATAAATTCGTCCGCACATTGGCCCGAACCGAAGTAAACTGAACGACCTTCCAAGTCCAACGTGTGGACGCCGTCCCCAACTCTCGGCCAAAATATTCGCCACTACATTCACCACTGTATTGGCCAACGTGTAGAGGCGACATTAGCGGATTTCATATTTTTTTTAGATCACGAAGTAAATGAGACTTATTGCAATAAACAATTTCATTGGTACCGGCGGAAAATAAACCAAGGTTGCTTGCGTACTATGTATATATTTTCATAATAACATTTATATTTATTTTACTGTAAATGAATATACAAAATCCTAGTTCTACTAAGGATAAGATAGATGAAATGACCTTCGTCACTATCTTTAATTTGATGAAAACGTTGAACTTGGTATCTAAGATATTCAGAGATCTTTTCCATGAATGATTGAAAGGAAGCGCCTTCGTGAAATCGAATTAACTACTTTCTTTTTACGACTCCTATTCTTTTAATCCAATATAATAAGGTCGAATTTGTAATGAACGCAATGCAGACCCAAACATTTGGTTGTTTGAAACGTAGAAACCATTCTATATGAATGATTCAACCTTAATAAAACAGCATAAAGTTCAAGTTCGGACCCATGTATTGTTTATTGACCTTGCCCGTGCTTCTATTTTCATCCCAATAAATTCCTGCGCAAAAGACTTTAAGATTGAGTTTTCTGTAAAACGGGAAAATTTAATTTTGCACGCAGAAATAGCTTTGTTTCTCTTAAATTAGGTCACGTCTCCTGACTAAAGCGATTTAGCACGTAGTCTGAAGTAATGTAATGTATTTACTATTTCCACGTTAGAGATATTGCAAGACAAATGCAAATGTAATTAAAACGTTATACTTATGAAGGCCGTATAGCTAACGTGGAACAGCCATGTACACGGACGTCTGCAGTCTGTTAAGATGTTTTATTCCCACCCCTGCCATTACAGTAAAATATATTTCCGCAAAAGAACTTACTTTGATATTACAAAAATCTTAATTTCCATGCATGAAATAAATAAATAAATAATCGTTTATTCCTAGAAATAAAGCTACAGACCTGAACATTAGAAAAAAAAAGTAACTTATATTACACACTGTGTATAGGAAAAAGACCCATACCAACCGATATCTAAATGGTGAATCTCACCATCATCCTTCACAGTTAGCTACCGTGGGTAAATCTTTGTTTCAGAGAGCACGAGGGATCTGTGACAGAAAACATCTGGCCGCCGAACTTCAGCACGTCAAGCAAGTATTGCAAGACAACAAGCTTTGGGTCCCGCGCCTACGTCACAGTGACCGAGTGAAGCCGGCCACAGTCGAGCGTGTACCTGCTGTACTACCATATGTCAGAGGAATCACAGACAAGGTTGGCTACATCTTGAAGCGAGCTTCCATTAAAACATACTACAAGCCGCCGAAGAAGATTAGTCAATTTTTACCATCCGTCAAGTGTAATATCCCTCTACAAGATGCAGGAGTTTACAAGTTAGATTGTGAATGTGGTCTCTCTTACATAAGTCAAACAAAAAATCCATAAAAACCCGCGTGAAAAAACATATAGCTGACACACCGACGCTCCGGGAAGTCTGCAGTCTGTGAACATGTGCAAGATCGTCCCCACCATTACATCAGATATGATAAACCACGAATCCTCGCAAAAGAATACCGATTCCTACCAAGGATGATACGCGAGGCTATTGAAATTAAAAAACATCCTAATTTCAATAGAGAAGATGGTTGGGTGCTGCCATCTGCTTGGGATCCTATAATTAACAAAATTAAACCCAAACCCAAACATACCACTGCAAGACTTCAAGATACTGTAAGTTCGTTTTGCGTAAATCGGACCAAAAATTAATATTCAAAAACTGAAGGTAGCCGGGCTAACAATGACATTGGGACGTCAAACATCTCAGTCCCCCCCCGTGACCATGTTTCGGGTGCTTTACAGCACCCGAAACGTCGGGAATTAAAAATAAGTAAAAGTAGTGAAATAAACGCGATAAAATCCGTAAATTTAGTTTTATTCAATGTGTAGTGTTCGCGTAAATTTAAGAAATTTTATATTAAATTAATCTTTAACTTATATTATATTAAATTAAATACTTATTACATATATTAGCCGTGCCGTGGTAGCTCAGATGGTTGACACTCGCTGTAAATATAAAAGAACGCGAGTAACCCGGGTTCGATCCCCGCCGGCACCAATGAAATTGTTAATTGTAATTTTTAAGTGCTGATTTACCACGTGCACGGCGGTGAAGGAAAACATCGTGAGGAAACATGTCTGAGGAATAAGGAAAAAAATATTTCGAAGACATGTGTAGTTCGCCAACACGCATTGGGGCAGCGCGGCGGACACTTCCTTGCCCTAAAACCCTCTCAGAAATGAGGGGAGGCCTGTGCCCAGCAGTGGGACGTATATAGGCTGTCACTTTACTTTTTACTTTACTTATTACATATAAATTGTTATTACATACAAAAGAGTTACTAGCGGGCCCCAAACTAGGCATAGCTTGTATCTTGGGGACCAGGAGTACGGTTATCAGTTTTACTTACGTAGTTAAAAGTACCCAAATTATACAAAATCATCCATCGACTTCCTTTATCTCTCACCAAGTCATTACTTCATCTAGTTGGTACTTGCACTACACTTCGCTTACTGGTACGGAGGCTGCTACTCGAGAAGAGAAGACCTTTCTTTCCTTTCAGTTGTCGGCCCTTCAAGCTATATGGCCGACCCGTTGTTACTTGAGATTTCTGATCCGTTGGGTTATGTCAGTTACTGAGATTCTACTGCAGGTATTCCCATTTTTAAATCTATCGCGTACAGCTCCTTCCATAGCTCACAGAGTGACCTTGAGTTTCCTCATATAGCCATGACTTTTTGCTTGGAATTTAGATATTGAAATAACATCCAAGTCCAAGTACTGCAAGACTTCATGATACACAAATATCCTGCGTATATTGGGTAAAGCTGAAGGTTCTCCGGTATAACGTCAAGACCTCAAACAACAGAGTGCCTGATAAAAATAGCCGAAATGTAGAAAGTTTAATAAAAAGATTCCTGTGTGGTAGATACCTCTTTTACGACTTTCGAGTCTTTACTGGGTACCTATTTACCACGCAATGCAATCACTGTCGTGTATCAGTATAAGTGATAACACACAGAGAAGTAGAAAGAAAGAGAGAGGACGAGGGAACAAAGAGAGAGGGAAAAGAAAATAGAGGGAGAGGTTATAACCACAAAATGTGAGGTATTTTATCTTAGTTCTCTCTGTATCATTTCTAAACACAGCGGTCGTGTAAGGTATTTAGAATTACAATTTTAAAACTTAATTTAAGTAACCGCTTTGTGCCAGCTCTTGCTGTGTTTCTTTCTATACTTGAAAAAGCGCTACATTTTCCCTCAAGAACCCTTTTACATTACATAACTTGCAGGAAAAACCCCTTGTTTAAAACGCAATTTTGGTGCCAAAGTTTATGAAAAGCTAAAAGTTGTTTTATTTTATGTCATATTAAGTTATCAAATAAATAGTTTGTTAATAATTTGTAAGTATATTATTTTTACATGCATTTTGTATTTAGTAAAAACAGATCGTTACTGGGAACGAAATATTCCTAAATATAGGAGTCAGATACAGTAATGGAAACTTTTGCACACAATGTAAATTGTGAATTATAGTAAGTTAAAAGTCATCCTTACGTCTTATTTACCACTGGTCCGAAAAATATCCCTAATTTGAGACGCATCAGCAAGACACCCAACGGGACATAAATTTGTTTATAAAAGGTACAATTTAAATTTATTTATAATAATATACAATTAACAACACAAAAAAGTTAGCTTGGTTATGATCACCTCAGACTTTAGACTCGAAGAATACATCATCATGATATTATTTACGGGATGATGGGCATCCCGTAAAAAATATCATTAGCGATGACTCAGGGAAATAGCAAAAAGCCCTTCTTGCATCCGATAGATAATAAGATCAAAAAATATTCCGTGGTCTTACTATTACCCATTACAACCTTTCATAAGCCCACTGCTTAAAAAACACCTCCCCCATAAATTGATTCACATGAGGAATTTTGGCTCAGTTGCCTCGCTTGGCAAACGAATTGCCACCGCAAGTTCTTTATAATTTTAAGTAGTAAATAAAAAGATGCTGGTGCCTCTTATTTCAGTTTCCCGTTGTCGCCTCTTACATGACACCTACGGGATGATATGAGGTGGGGGTTATCCTTACACCGCCATTACAAGATGATTCTTTTCTTTTAAGACATCAAATACTATGGATACGATGACAAGCTTTTAACACGCGTGTTACACGCTTGACCCTTTTTACTCGTTACGAGGCATTCCATCTTAGTTCTCAGGGGTAACAACACATCTGCATACTGATTCCTAATCGAGAAAAAATTTTGATGTTTAAAACCCTCAGTATCCTCTTACTATCAGATAGACTGTGTGCTTATTAATCACCAATATTCTACTTAAAACCGCCAATATACTATAAAAATGGCCTTTGTTAAGCCTGGTACTCCGAGTATATCTGAAGGGAAAGGAAAAACTAAATGCGAAAAAGAATCATTCTATAACATAAAGGAAACGACGCTAATACACAGTTTATTTACTATAGTGATTGCAATAAAAATAAAGGTATAAAATAACTGATAAGAAATAATATCTTGTAAAAATACAGCTGTGTTAGAGAAACATTAAAGCCTCTTTGACGAAATACCGTATTAAGTTACGCAAATATACCGTACCGATTGTCCCCCGCTACAAAAAGTGGAGCGAGAAGCAACCCTTGGGCGACCTCACATTTATCTTTACAGAAAATATTCATTTCGAGGCGTTGCGTCGCTTGTAATCTCTTTATTCAACCCTAACTATACCTTGTACTATTTTCTATGGATTAATATTTTATTTTGTACTAGCTAGTACTCGACGCGTTGCTTCCACAGAACTAATAGCAAATATCTGATATATAATGAATATTTACTATTCTTAGCATTGGGTGACAAATGAGCACACAGTCCACCCGATGGTAAGTGGATGCTGTGGCCCATAGACATCCACATTTATCCGCAAATAAAGATCAAAATGCAAATGCGTTGTCACCCCCGAGAACTAATATGGAATGCCTCGATTCCAGTAAAAAGGGTGTCCTGTTCTCTACACTCGCCATACGAAACACAGCAGCATTAGATCTAGTGGTCGCGGTAAACGAGCTGGATGGTTGTAGCAGGCGATGATGATAATGATGATATAGGAGGTTAAAAAAGTCCATCAACGTTTACAAGAAAAAACCAAAAACTATTAATTAACCGAGTTACTCAAAAGAATTGCGTTAATTGTATTCTTCTTTGCTTTCTATTACTACAGTAAAATGCGAGATACTCTAAAGCTTTATCAAAATGAATCATTCCTGATGAGATACATGCATGTATAGAAAGTTAGATAGATATAGATTCGGATTCAGATTTCGTAACTTAAATAAATTGTATGTGTTTTTGAAATGCATGTTAACAAAACTGGTAAAACATTGACTTTGTTTTAGTCTGATTACAGTTTGTGCATATATTTTTTAAACTTTTGAGGTAAAAACAGTTACGTTCTTTTTTAGATTAATACGTGAAACGTACTACATTGTATAAGTAAATAGTAGTAGTTACATGTTTCACAGATTGTGTAGTGTAGGAGAATATTCAAAATTCTTTGGAAGAGAGAGAAACAGTAAAACCAGTTAACTGCTTGACCTTTCGTACATTATTTTAATTTTCTACAAAAGTAATAATAAAAATTTTTCTTTTTCTTTCAAAAAGCTCTACCTTAATAATTAACTTATCATTAAAAATTGTTATTATTTTGGAAGCAGTTTTCTCAATTTGCCAAAATCGACAGATAACTAGTTTTACCGTTAAACTCTCGATATTCGCTTTTTACGACTTTTACAAGACAAAATGGGTTTTTAACTTCGTCCCCATTTGACAATCCTGTTATAATAATTGCCTCAATTACATAACATGGCAGACAGTCGTATCTTTCGGCGGATATATCAATATGAAGGCTTGACGCATCACTAGCGCTCACCCCTTTATTTACTGTGAGGGTGCGTAGCAATAACCTGCGAGTTTATCTTTATTGCTTAAACATGTTCGCAATCTGTTTTATCTACAAGCCAAACTTAGTAGTTATACTATAAAAAATTAAAGTCGCTAGGCGTGTAGAGGGGTGAAAGAATATCCACAAGCCCATTTCGTCCAGTGAGTGCTGTCAGAGCTGACTGAGGGAAACAAATCATGAGACGGACATTCCTAACATATTCCTAATAACAACTTAAAATAAAAATAAATTGCGATAGCTAACCCTAAAGTTATAATTATGGCAGCATCCCTCTTTGCTTTACTTTGTCGTATCTCCTCAGTTTCAAGGCACTCCCCTTGTTGCCTTAGCCAGTATCGGAATCTTCGGCGTCTACATATCGAGTGACGTGCAGTTTCGTGGTCACTTGGAAGAGAAGGCCAAATTGGCCTCTAAAAAGCTTGGCGTGCTCAGCAGAGCGGGACAGTATTTCGTGCCAGCACACCGCCTGTAACTTTACAAGGCGCAGGTTCGGCCGCACATGGAATACTGTTCCCATCTCTGGGCTGGGGCTCCCCGGTACCAGCTCCTTCCACTTGACTGCATCCAGCGCAGAGCGGCTCGAATCGTCGACGACCGAGTGCTTTCAGATCGGCTCAATTCACTGGCGCTGCGAAGAGATGTTGCATCTCTTTTCATTTTATTTCGCATATACCATAGGGTGTGCTCTGAGGAATTGTTCGAATTAATCCCAGCTGTCAAATTTCGTGAACGCACTACGCGGCAAACGTCCCGATATCATCCACACCATCTGGATGCTTGGCGGTCCACCATTGTACATTTCAAAAGGAGTTTTCTTCCGCCTACAACCTCTCTGTGGAATAGTTTACCACCCGCGATTTTTCCGGACCGATACGACCTGGGGACCTTTAAAAAAAGAGCTTGCTCCTTTCTAAAGGGCCGGCAACGCACCTGCAATCCCCTGGTGTTGCGGTTGATCATGGGCGGCGGTAGTCCCAGTTAAAATCAGGTGAGCCGCATGCTCGTTTGCCCCCTCTTCTATAAAAAAAAATTAATTTGATTTAGGGATAATAACGTTTTTGCCTACCGATCAACCCAAAATTAAAATAACGCATTACCACGCGTTTTGAATTTAAAAGATAATAAGAACAGAATTTAAATTAATTTTTCTTCGCTTATTCTCAATTAAATAATTTCTTATTATTCTGAAACTTCTCCGCAAACTTGGCCGTTTATTGCAAAATAAACCTGTATGTTTCAGCTTCCCCATGTTGCCTCTTTCGACACTCACGGGGTGATAGTGTAGGGTAACAGATTATCTTACGTCGCCACTATACGGCAGACTTACGTTAGTTACGTTTATTACAATATAAATAATTGATAAAGTCAAATAACTAATTAGAATAATTCGTATTAAAAAAATATCCAACGTTTTTGTGATATCTCCAGCAATAGTACGTGTCAATATAGACTTGTGTAGATACATTTCTTTACCTGATTGCCTCAGAGGTAGATAATGTTTTTGTACTGAATGTTTGTATTACTTCTGTATTTTGAAACTAAATTGTATCTATTTCTTAGGTACCCTCTGTAGCCTAAACTGCTTGACGGATTTCAGAATACGGGTTTTCGTTGGATTCAACTTAGTTGTGGAATGACGTAGAGTATAAAGTTTCTCTCTTTTATTTAAACTTTCTTACGCAATCGGATTTCAAATTTCTATTTTAAACATGACTATATGGTCTTCGCAAAAAATGTCAATACCATTTTAACCGAGATTCTGAAAATTACTTAGAAATAGAATAAAAAGAAATCATTTAAATCGTTTTAAATCAGGAACATACAAAAAACAACTCGTTGAATATAGAACCTTCTCGTTTTTCGAACAAGGTTAAAATATTTACTATGAATTTATTATTACATCTTCTTACATATTCTACTGCAGTAGTAATTTTTAAACCGATTACGAAGCTTAGTTGACTTTTCAAAAGTGCTTTGTAAAGGCTAAATTTGCATAAAAATATCTTGACAGTGGATTCGATTATAAAGTGGTTTTCAAATATATAATTGTTATTGTTTTAACAATTGGGCTTATTAAAATAAAATCTTACAGTTTTTATTAGTAGATTTGTCAACATTCAAAAATAATTGTGACTTCATCGAACGGATGTTTCAATTTAATGTTTTGACGCACCACTAG
Organism: Parnassius apollo; assembly: GCA_907164705.1. Classification (NCBI taxonomy): domain Eukaryota; kingdom Metazoa; phylum Arthropoda; class Insecta; order Lepidoptera; family Papilionidae; genus Parnassius; species Parnassius apollo. The sequence continues at coordinate 931,697 of CAJQZP010001189.1, read as the reverse complement.
CCTCCCCTAACCTTCCCCTTATTTACTGCAAGCGTGCGTCGTAAAAAGCTAAGGGATTATCTTTATTGCTGATGTAAGCATGCGCCGATGTTTATTGGCAAATTACACTTTAGCTGCTATGAGAGGGGCAAGGTGTTTATTATTGTAACACGGTCTTGAGTTTTTAAGAAATGTTGTTTTAAAAAAAATAGTATAAATAAAAACCTTTAGATACAGAATGGTTGCGATAAGGTATATCCAAGAGTTAGCTTGTGAATGGCTGTTATGATAATTATAATGAACCTGCAATTAAATATAAGTTTATTAACTTTAACGATCCATTTAACTTGATAAATCCAAAAGCGAAAGTTTTAAGTGTAGCTTTCAGCAAAAATACTTCATCTAATTCCAAAATGTCAAATATTTTACAACGATAAGCGGTTAATTTAAATTAATACAAGCGTCTACAATTTCGTGGCTAAATTTAAAATCAATAAAGGAACTTCTTTAAGCACAAGATTCATAAGATTTTCTACCTTGGGAATCAATCTTGGTCATCACTCCATCTAGTAGGGTGCCGGCGTACGCTTCTACTCCGAGGCTACTACTCCAGACCTTTTCTTCCCCAACTATCGATTCTTCGAGCTATATGGCCAGCCCATTGCCAGCTTACTAATTCGTTGGATAAGACATGCAGGAAGGCGATGGATGCAGATAGCTCAAGACTGTGCTTTTTAGGACACCTTGGGTAAGGCCTATATTCAGCAGTGGACTTGTGAAGGACTGTAATGATGATGATGATGAATCAATCAATGACAGCGTACATGTCAATGAATAACTCCAACCTTGTGTAATGAGGATATATATGACGAAAGTGCAACAAAGTCACAGCTCAAAACCATCTTGAGGAAACATTATTTGTCGTTGTGTTCATAGTGGTGAATGTTTCTTTAATTATTTATGTGTTATTTCAAGTATTTATAAGTACCAAATATTGTTATCAAGGAGTATGAGACGATAAACTGTTACGTTGCCGACAAGCTGGCTTATAATTTGGTAATATTTAAAATGTAAATAATGTACACTCTTTCTAAGAATAAATAAAGTTAAAAGAAATGTTGTGCTTTGGAAAATACTCAAATCAAAGTTAACTTTAAGACAGAAAAAAGAAGGAACGAAATGATTTGTAGTACAAAACAATAATAATATGCTCCAGACCAAACTTCGGTCAAATACTCGTCGGTCATGCGTGTATGCGTAAGCATAGGTACTATTATAATATAGTACACAGATATGAAATATAATATCCTCCAAACCGAATTTCGGTCATGGTGGTGGTCTTAATGAATACCAGTCATCTGTACGGGATAGAATTATATTGTCCAGATATATGCACAAGCACAGGTGCACTTTCTATTCGCTCACTCTGAGTCGGATATAACGACAATACGACAAAATCGGAGAGAGATCAGGCGCATAACCATCAGTTAACGTGCTTTTCAAAGCAACAAGGGGTGAACCGAGCCACATTCTTAACTCCAAGCTACTTAAGTGAGAATATGTTGACAAATAAAAATAAAATAACTGATTTTGTCTGGACTCAAGATTTTAACCCAGAATCTCATGATTAGCAAATGCGTTTGCGAAAATTAGACCAATGAGGTGGTTACATAAAATATATAAGACACAAACATGTAATAAACAGTTGAATGGAGTGCAGATACAAAAAGGCCGCCGACTGAAAATGAAATGTCTGTGTTAAGCATAATGCCTACCGCACAGCCATTTCATTTGCATGTTCTTTTACGGTGATATTTACATTGGAAAGTTCGATCATTAAACTTTATTGTTCGTGATGCCATTTAGCGTTGCAGCAAAAATATCGCTAGAAAAATTAATAATTTAGATTAAATATTATTCCCAGCAACTGCAGCCTGTAAACACGCACCTTCGTCCTTCCACTACATAAGAATTAGTAGACCACAAATCCTTGCTAAAGACCACCGATTTCTTCCTAGTATGATTTGCAAGGCTATGGAAATTTAAAAAAAAAACATCCCAATTTCAATAGAGAAGATGACTGAGTGCTGCCATTTGCTTCATCACCATCATCGTTACAGCCCTTCACAAGTCCACTACACTAAAAAAAGGTCTAAAATTAGGTCTAGGGTAAAGTAATGTTACATTTCATATCACTTCACTACTGTGCATGTGCTTCTTGTCATTTATGAAAAAGTTTAATGAGCATTGAGGAGTCTTCACTGCCTTAATGCGTCTTATATTTTTAGTTTTTCAGGCATGCAGTTTGTCTCGCAATGTTCTCGTGGGAGAACGTGAAAAATTAGCATTTAAAATTATTCTTTTAACAATTTTTTTGGAGGTGACGGCAATCAAACTGAAGTTGCTGGCGTATAAAATTTATCATCATCATCATCATCATCATTATAACCCTTCACAAGTCCACTGCTGAACATAGGCCTCCCCCAAGTAATGCCACAAAGCACGGTCCTGAGCCACCTGCATCCATCGACTTCCTGCATGTCTTACCAGGTCGTCACTCCATCTAGTGGGGGGTCGCCCTACACTACGCCTACCGGTACGAGGCTGCCACTCGAGAACCTTTCTGCCCCATCGGTTATCGGTTCTTCGAGCTATATGGCCGGCCCATTGCCACTTCAGCTACTAATCCGTTGGGCTATGTCGGTCACTCTGGTTTTACTGCGGATATCCTCATTTCTGAGTCTATCACGCAGTGAAACTCCGAGCATAGCCCTCTCCATAGCTCGCTGAGCGACCTTGAGCGTCCTCATACGGCCAGCGGTGAAGGACCACGTCTCAGATCCGTAAGTCATCACTGGCAACACGCACTGGTTATACACTTTAGTTTTCAGAGATTGAGGTATACCTGACGAGAAGATGTGTCGTAATTTCCCGAACGCTGCCCAGCCGAGTTGAATCTGTCGATTGACCTCTCGGTCGAAGTTGGACTTACTTAGTCGGACTATTTGTCCCAGGTAAACGTACTCGTCAACAACTTCGAGCATAGTGCTCCCAACAACTACCGGCATAGGTGTGACATGGACATTAAACATGATCTTTGTTTTGTCCATGTTCATCTTAAGACCTATCCGTTGGGAGACACCATTGAGGTCATTGAGCATGGTGCTAAGGTTCTCCAGCGATTCTGCCATAAGGACTATATCGTCGGCAAATCGAAGGTGAGTGATGTACTCGCCATTGATGTTAATACCGTATCCTTTCCAGTCCAGTAGCTTGAAAACGTCTTCCAACGCAGCGGTGAAGAGTTTCGGGGATATAACATCACCCTGTCTTACACCTCTCTGCAGTTGGATAGGTTTCGTACTCTGGTTCTGTACTTGGATAGCCATCGTAGTCCTACTGTACAAACACTTCAGCACTTCAATATACCGATAGTCAACTAGGCACCGCTGAAGAGACTGTAGCACCGCCCAAATTTCGACGGAATCAAAGGCTTTCTCATAGTCCACATACGCCAGACAAAGTGGCAGATTGTACTCTTCGGACTTCTGTACAATTTGCCGAAGGGTATGTATGTGGTCTATGGTACGGAAGCCTTTTCGGAAACCGGCTTGTTCGGGAGGCTGGAAGTCGTCGAGTTGCGTGCGAGACTATTCGTAATGACTCTCGAAATCAGCACGGAGACGCGGCTGAGAAGGGAAATCGGGCTGTTGTTCTTGACGAGAGCGTTGTCGCCTTTCTTATCGAACAAGACAACCGCGCTTCTGCTCCACGCCTCTCGAGTAGTGCCACCATGGAGGACGGAATTGAAGAGCTTCTGAAGGACTCCCAGTACCGGTGTTCCACCCGCTTTCAGAAGCTCCGCTGTAATTCCATCCTCGCCCGGGGTCTTGCCGTTTTTAAGGTGGTGGAGAGCCATTCTAATCTCGCTCAGACTGACGTCCGGGATATCATCGGAATAGTGTCGGATAAGACTTGCTCTTGGATCGTTACTCACACTTGCGTGTGGCTCCTACGATGATGTGTACAGCTGCCCATAGAACCTCTCAATCTCACTCAGAATCTAACATCGTTTCAGGTGTCCCGGAAACGATGTTACCACACTCAGCCTTGACAGTTGGCTCTTTCTGGCAGACAGATCTCTGGCAGACAGATCTCTGGCAGACTTTGGAGCCCTGGTTTCGCTCGATCGCTTGTTTAATACGAGCAGTATTAAAGTTGCGTAAGTCTCTCTGTTCTGTTCTCTCTCTGAGATCTGTCTGTTCAGTTGCCTGTATGCTATCAAATCTGTTGACGATTGCAGCCTCATCTCCCGTCTAACAGCCATGAGATTAAGAGTGTGATCGGAGAGTTTTTGTGTTCTTCTGCGGCGGGTCTTGCAGAACTTAGCTCCGACCGCATGGACAGTTTCCAAGAGCTTGTCATTCATATCGTCCACTGCATTGCAATCCTCTAGGCACTGAAAGCGGTTTTGTAACTCGAGCTGAAAGGTTTCGGGATTCTGGATTAGAGCACGAGGGGGACGGAGCGTTGACTTCATTAGACGAGACCTCTCCAACTTAACATTTAGGTTCATTGTGCCTCTAACCATTCGGTGATCGCTGCCAGTTTTCACCCTTACGATCACTGAGACATCACTGAATAGTTGGCGTCTGGTAGTCATAATGAAGTCAATCTCATTTTTTGTCGAACCGTCGGGGCTCGACCAGGTCCACTTCCTGTGGGGCCACTTCTGGAAAAAAGAGGTCATCATAAAGAGTCCCTCTTTTTCCATAAAGTCGGCCAGCTGCTGGCCCCTTCGGTTCCGTTGCCCTACTCCGAATTTCGCCACCTTCAGCTCACCGCTTTCTCTTGTGCCTAGTTTTGCGTTGAAGTCTCCCATCAACACCGTGTTGAGGGTTTTGGAGGAATGCATGGCTCTGGAAATATCCTCATACATTTCCTCCACCTCCTCATCGGGATGTGCCGAGGTTGGTGCGTAAACCTATATGACCTTCAGCGAATACCGTTTGGTGATTCTGAGTATCAGGTACGCGGCCCTCGTCGACACACTCCCAATCTTTACAACGTTGTTGACGAGAGACTTGTGGACGATAAATCCGACACCTCCTTAGGACAGATGGTCGCCCTCCCGTTGATAGAACAAGTTGCCGGACTCGAGGATTGCCGTATCCTCCCCCTCTCTTCGGACCTCGGATAATCCAATAATATGCTAGCGCAACTTGTCTAACTCTTCTTCCAGCTCTAGTATCTTCTCGTCAGTCCTCAGAGAGCGTGCGTTATATGTTGCCAGGTCGAGTCGTCGTAGGTGGCAACTGAACCTCCACCGGAGATTCTTAGCACCCCTGCCCCGCCGTTACCATGGTCGCCACCGTAGCCAGGAATAGCGGGGCCGCCGGGGACTGGGGGCCGTTTTTTTTGAGTCATTATTCATGGGGGATATTTGCCATAGTTGCAACGCTTGGCGAGCGGGTTGGCAACCGCAGTTTTTTTATTATAACACAGTTGTTATCAGGAAGATGCTGCTGCCCATCTCCTGCCTGTCTCCCTCTGTCGCCTCTTACGACAACCACGGGAAGATATGGGGTAGTGGATATTCTCAACCGCCACTACACGGCAGTAAAAAAACTAAAGGTTAAAGTGATTTTAATTTTTCGGATATATATTTGTGGTTTCTCTGTAAAAACAATCCACATAATAGCTTCTGAGTGGGAGCTTTATTCATAATTTTTCGATACAACTTTTCATAGCACTAACTTTAGATTTATTATATATTATATAACACTATTTCGGTTCAATGTTATTTTATTATATTTAGTTTTGGAAGACTTAACTTTTTATTAAACCTTTGCATATTAAATAATATGTCGATTTAATTCCTTGAACGAAATTGTCTTTATTTCGTTAAAAATCACAAATTAAACTAAAATGCTCTTAGAAACGTGAGTTGAACTTTCTTTTATAAATTTCCGTTAAGTAAAGGAAGTTGAAACACTTGGAAAAATTTTTTCTTCTTTAAAACAGTTTTCTCCGCCAACAGTTTCTATGTTGGGTTTTGCAAATACAAAAACTTTTACATCCACTCTTATAAGCATTTGCGATTTTTTTTAAAAATGCCACGCTCCATGCAAATATAACTAAATAAACGCTGTCGGGGAAAATCTAAAACAACAGACAGAATCGTTTTTGTAAATTTGATCGTCGAAATACAGACGTATTCAGATCGGATAATATGGGACGTCGTCTGTTCCTAAGATTAATTATAAAGAAAAATCTTCCTCTGAGGAATGTTTTAAAAAAAATAAATGTAAAAGCTACATCAACACTGATTGATTGTTGACGCAAATTCGACATATTGAACGAAATAACTTTTACCCGTGCCGCCATCATACTTAATTTATCAATTTCGAATTTCTCTTCGGTTTCATTTTTATTTACTGTTAACTGGACTGATTTACCACGTGCTCGGCAGTGAAGGAAAACAGTGTCAGGAAATTAGAATAGCTGACGAATAAAATATTTTAAAAACATATGGAGTAGGTACTTGATAAGTCAGTACTTAAAGCCTAGCACAGAACTTTAAACCTCTGCATCGGTCGGTGAACAAACGTATTGTTAAAGATCCCGTTTTACCGAAACTCGTATCAGTTAGAGGTAATAAAAATTTATGGTCGTGTAATTTACTGAAGTGATATTATTTGTATGAATACATGTATACTATATATTTTCTGATTCTGATAAACCGATAACACACTTAACGGGACCCGCAAAATTTTTGTTACATGTTATCTTCGATCAATGATTAGTATTATTGATCGAAGCGTGTTATATATAATATATATGCAAGCAAAAAAAGATCATCCTCCGATGCCCTCATAATGAATGGCACAAATATGCGTGAGTTATAACATAAAATAGAAGAAAATAAAATAAGCAAATCGTTAGCAACTTGTCGCAAATATATGACACGCTTTTCGATGATGTTTTTATCAAAAAAATCCTATAAACAACAACGGTGGTCACATTACCAGCGATACGACGCTTCGTTAGAGTACCTTTACTCTGGATCTAACCAGAATTTGATAAAGGTGCTTACATAAGTGGATGTTCCGAAAAATTTCTGACCTAACAAAGATATAACACGTTTTTTCTTAAAATTTATTTTCCTTTTTCTACATATTCTCCTGGTAACTCAACCAGGGAACAAAAAGAAGTCGCTTGGGGCTAGATCTGGTGAATATTATCATGATAGTCAAGCAGTTCATACCGTAATTCGAGGATTTTCGCTATGGCACCCACTGAGGTGTGAAACAGCGCGTTGTCATGGTGAAACAGGATTCACCATAAACAGAGTCCAACTTATCTTTGATTTTCGTAGGCGTATTGCCTTACAAAAACAAAATTTTTATGACAGTTCGATACAAATATTTTTTCAAAGTTTTGATAAGTAATGCCATGTTGTTACGTGTTGATTTAGGATGTTGACAGAAGATGTTAACAGCTCTCACGTAATAGTCCGAAATATACTCGCAAGCACAGAGGCAATGAGGGCGTAGGAGTGAAGTATTACCATTATCAAGTCTCGAAGTAAAACATTTAAGGCAGACATAAAATTTCACCTGTTTTTTTATATATGAAAAGGTGACAAGCGAGCACACAGTCCACCTGATGGTAAGTGGTTGCTGTGGCCCATAGACATCTACATCTATCCTCGTTTGCGAATCATAATGCAGATGCGTTGTCAGCCTTGAGGACTAAGATGGAATGCCTCTTTGCCAGTAAAAAGGGTCTCCGGTTCTCTACACTCACCATACGAAAAACAGCAGCATTGAGCTGCCATTTCGCGCTGGTAATCTGTGAGAGCGTGGTCCTTCCCCGGTCGAGCCGACCCATTCGCGTCTGTGTGTGACATCTCTACCACGTTAAAGTACCTCGGTAAAGTAACGAATTTTATCATGGTACATGATGTTGGTAAAAAAACAAAGTTGCAGGGAAAAGATTTTTGTATATAAGAGTTGTATATTTACATCTTTCTAATATATAAAAAAATTAATGTTTGTTCGTATTTTATGCGCTGCCATATCGTTCATTAGATTGCGGTAAAACTTTGTCAACTTATTGCTTGCACTTGCGCGAAGATTAAAGGGATCGAGGCAAATTTATTTGTAGGTTAAAGCCACGATGCAGCTATTATAGCAGCATGCTATTATAATTGTAGCACGAAAGAATCGGCTCGACCGGGGAAGAACCACGCTCTCACAAAATACCAGCATAAAATAGCAGCTCAATACTTGTGTGCAATACGTGTGTTTCGTATGGTGAGTGTTGAGATCTGGAGACGCTTTTTTACTGGAAGCAAGGTATACTATCTTAGTCCTCAGGATTGACAACTCATCTAGATTTTGATTCTTAATCGAGGATAAATGTTGAAGTCTATCATCTACAGCATCCACTTACCATCCGGTGGAGTGTGTACTCGTTTGTCACCCTTATTCTATAAAAAAAACACATCATTTTTAATTTATTGTGCGGATCTTGGTAAATTAATTTTTTACATAATATTTAATTTGAATCGTCTATCTGTAGTGCTGAGAAAAATAGTTTCTATTAAGCTCACTGGGTTAACCCAGTGAGCTATATAGAGATTAACATATTTTAATAGCATGCAAATAATTGCGTGCTATTAAAATATAAATTCCTGCGTAGTGACATATCGCAGACGTCGTAAGAGGCGACAGAGGGAAATTGAAACATGAAGATAGGCTGCAGCTCTTCTGATAACAACTCAAAACAATACAAAGCTGCAGTTGACAACCAGCTCGCCCCCATGTAAACTATGGAAAATCCCCCCTACAAGGTAATCTATGGGGGAAGCCTATTCAGTTCAGCAGTGGACTTTTACAGGCTGTAATGGTGTAATGGCTTAATCTAATCGTGTTTGTGTTAATAGCGCCATCTACTTATTGCTAAATAAACTAATAATAAGTAATTGAACAAATTAAACATAATTCTATTAAATACCTACTTATTGTTGGAGCTTCAAAAATTGTCAGACTTAAAATATTCAAGCCGGTGGCAGCATAATTTATCATAATTGTCAATTTTGAAAAATTATTAACAAAACTGTTTACACAAAACTAAGATTAAGAGAGAAGGTATTTAATTGAATACGTTGTGTGTCTATACATAATGTAACAAAAACTCTTGGGTTCCCGTTAAGTGCGTTATCAGAATCAGTGTTCAAACGTATAGAAATAACTTCAGAATACTCGACATAAAGATAATCAAATTAAATTTTAATGTGATACTTCGAAAATTTACATAACTAACCCGCATTTTGGTATATGATTTTTGACTGTATGACACGATATCATTTAATTTTCTCGATAGAAAAAAATTACAAAGTAGACACTAATTATTTACATTTTTCGATGACACCACAATATTCTTACGAATAATTTCATGGAAATATTTTTAAGGCATAGTATATAATCATATCTAAGTTCTCATAAACCAGTTTTTTAATCCATAACGACGTTTTGTTAAAATAAATAAAAATGTTGTTTGGCGCTTACTTAGTTTTTTTACGAGCGCTTGCTCGGTATGGCTATCTCATAATTTGCGTACTATGAAGCCATTGCATCACTTTCATTTTGACACTCCCTCAGTCGTCAGTCAGCTTCAGCGACAAAGGAATAATTCACATAAGGATAATTAAAAATAAATTAAAACACTAAAATAAGCAATAACAAGAAAAATTTAAAAAATTGTGTGATAAATCCACACAATATATTACATATAGGTACCTAAACTGCGGTTATGCTGCTGTGATTTTCAAAATCTACTAATTAGCATTTTTATATCGACCGTTGATAAACAATACTTATTTGTTATGTCTATGCTTGGCTACTGAATTGTGAATTGACTGATTGTGAAAATTTTACGTCTATATTACTTCCCATTTTTTAAATATTATTAACCGAAATATTAGCACAAAATTGATAATAGATATTAGGTAGATCAAAATAAGTTAGTCGACATATAGTGAACGCTACATTTGATCACTCAGAGTGGAATTTTTTAGCCCCATTTACATTCAGCCACTGCCACTGCTCCTCGCGCTGCCGGCAATACTTCCCTAAATACTGCCGTAGCAGGATCGCGGGAAGTGTGTATTCACACTCTGCCCTACCACTCACATCGCTTTCGGCTTTCGACTATGGCGGACGTCGAAATAATTACAGCGTCCGCGCTGTGTCTTCTTGCAATACAAAATTATGTTAATAATTTAATTGATAACAAGTTCAAAAGAAGATAGATAGATAGATAGAAAATTTATTTGCTTAAAAACATGGTATATAAGATGATCAATGACGTGGAACTGACATGTTTTGCCATAATTGGTATGGAAAAATGATATGAAATACAGCTAATTACACAAACCCGATGTTGCTTAAAAGTTAGGTTAGTGTTCTTTTTGAATTAAAATATTATGTACAATTAAATACTTATACAGATCCACTCTATTTGAATTCTTATACAGTAAATTGTTCATAAATTATTAATTGAATTATTATATTATTGTTACATAAATAATATTAAATATTATATGACATTAGTTAAGCTATTATTATTTTATTAATTACACTTCAGTATAAACAAATTCGTAATTTTAATTACAATAAAATTATAATTTAAAAATCTCAGGCTGTTATGCAAATATTACCTTTTAACTTATTTTACATTTTAATTAATAAATAATCAATATGAGTTACTAATCGTTTTTAGAAATAAAATGTCAATGTTCATTAATTCCTTAAACTAAATTTTATATTAATATAATAAATTTGACGAATTTATAATTAATTATGTACATAGGTACTATGTTAACTCAAAAAAGAAAATTCGTATTCGTAGAAGATGATGAATTGTGGTTTTTATCGTTGAAATCCCATATAGTTTTTTCTGATTCCAGCAGTTCTAAAAACTTTATTGTATTTTCATTAATCCACTCGAAAGGCATTTTGGTAGATCGTATTTATTTAATAACAAGACGGCACGCACGTCCGTTCATCCAGGCGCTTGGCGCGAAGTGAGCGATGGAGCTGAATGTGAACACTCACTGCCGCTCGCGCTGCCCGTCCTTTGACTTCCGCACGAAAAACCGACATTTCGGGCAGTGTCAGCGGCAGCGGCAGTGTCAGCGCGAGTAGCCTGTTTACATACTGCCCTGCTCACTGCCCTGCTCACTTCCCTGCCCAACAGAGCTGAATGTAAATGGGGCATTTGGGTTTTTCCTTTAGGTACCTAAGCCCTTCGTCGGCTTCGTCGGTTTTGAGTAACGGCGCCTCTACACGTTGGCCAACACAGTGGCGAATGTAGTGGCCAATAGCATTGGCCAACGTGTAGACGGGGTGTTTGGGCTTCATTGGTATGTATTGGAACGATGGCCCGCAAGTTGGCGCGAGATCCGTGTGGTGTCGGTTTTTTACAAAAGATCAAAGGATTGTTGGCAGAGTTTGGTCACCGCGTCCACACGTTGGCCGCGAGTTTAGTTTGCTACAAGCTCCCAGAGTGATTACACGCATCTGATTAAAATTTTATATTCACGCTTTGTAGGGTGGATGACCCAATTAACAGCCTTTTAGTGCCAATTTCCACTTTAAACATTCCTACTACTTTAATTAGCGCGATTTAATTATTTTTAAATATTTGTTTTAATCGATAAGCTATTTATAAAAAAAATAATGAACATTTATTTGCAATCAGATTATTACGAGAACAATTTCAAAATGAAAAAAAATGAAGCACGTCGTTTATACGTGGTAGAACCATGCAGTTAGATTAGAAGTATAGTTGTAGCACGAATGGGTCGGTTCGACCGGGGAAGGACCACGCTCTCACAGAATATCAATGTAAAATAGTAGCTTAATGATGCTGTGTTTCGTATAGTGAGTGTAGAGAACCAGAGACACTTTTTAAAGGAAACGAGGCATTTCATCTTAGTTCTCACAGGTGACAACGCATCTGCATTTTGATTCGTAATCAAGGATAGGTGTAGATGTCTGTGGGCCACAGCAACCACTTACCATCAAGTGAACTGTGTGCTCGTTTGTCACCCTATCCTATATAAAAAAGCGTCGATTTCTTATAATTTAATCGTGCAAGTTTTCGAATCATCATCATCATTACAGCTCTTCACAAGTCCACTACTAAACATCCTCTTCCACAGACTGCCACAAAGCATGGTCCTGAGCCACTTTGCTCGTCATGAGTTTTTCATTTATGTTCTAAGTTATAATTAGTACCTATTATTAAGTCAGTGTTAATTATATTTTTATTGCTATTGTTTTTGTCTTTCTCAAAAAATAATTAAATTACCAAATAAATTATAAGGTGTTTTTATATACATCAAATGTCTGATAGAAATGCACGTACATATTTTGCTAAACTTTAAAATCAAAACCCAATTTTAAAACCTAGACTAATCGCTTATAACTCCTTTAACTTTAAAATAAGTTAAGTTCTTATTAATGGTATTTATTCCAGTTTATGATTCATGTAAAGAATAAATAAAGCTAATCGTATATCGTATATCTATTTACAGCCCCATTAATATTCACTATTATTTTATAATTATTTTATAAAAAGGTTAACCTCACACTAGGATTTTCTCCCGTATCGCGCAGGCAGTTTACAAACATAAATTGCACAAGGACACACATCCAGACCCGAAACAATTATTTTTAGGACATACAAATACTTGTTCCGTGCGGGATCAAACCCGCGGCGCCCGGTGCAGCCACTCATTGCTGAGCCACTGCGCCACGGTGCTTATAAATTCGTCCGCACATTGGCCCGAACCGAAGTAAACTGAACGACCTTCCAACGTGTGGACTCCGTCACCAACTCTCGGCCAATATATTCGCCACTCCATTCGCCACTGTGTTGGCCAACGTGTAGAGGCGACATAAAAGAGCGCGTAAAACGCCGCGTATTTTATAATAATTTTGTTTTGTTTACATTCTTGTAATAAACAATAATATGAATTTATTTAAAAATAATTCCTGTTAAGTACATATTCTTTACTGAATAAAATTTCATATGAAAAATACACACTAAATTTCCACCCTACAAATAGTTGCAAATTTGGAATTAATCATGATATTTTATGCTAGAAATAACATTTTTGTAACCATTTTACCTAGATCTATTTAGTAATAAAGTGGAAATTTGTAACATAAATATTCAAATACAATGTGTAATGGGGTCGAAAGAATACCCGCTAACCTAAATCGTCCCTTGGGTGTGACACCACCTTCACAGCATCTTCTTAACAACAACTGGATCCAAAGAAAAAACTGCGGTTGCCAACCCGCCTGCCAAACGTGGAAAGTATGGCAAATACCGCCCTTATGAGATTATCTGTGGGGAAGCCATACTGGCTTCAGAGATGTTCAGTAGTTTACTTTGATAGATTGTAATGAACGTAATTTCAGAAACTGTTAGATCTCGTCAACACACCGTCATCTACTTAGCGGGTATAAGAATTGGTGACTTCGAATTTTCTTCTAAAATTATATTTGTAAGATATTACAAAATATAAAATAAATATTATTAGGTATTCAAGAAGGGAAATGGAATATTCATAAACTGCCAACACATTATTAAAAAAATGTTTCATTATAATCTTCAGGAAACAGAGTAAATGGAGCCCTGCACTCTATTGTGAAGAGTCAAAATGTGTCAAAAAAGGCACGTATGGCAATTCACAATGCTGTGTTGGTCCCTACTTTAACGTATGGTAGTGAAAGTTGGGTATGGCAGAAGAAGCACGAGAGTAGAATAAATGCAGTAGAAATGCGGTCGTTAAGGAGTATGTTAGGGCTGAATCTGAATGACAGGGTGAAAAATTGTGTGATAAGAGAAGAGTGTGGTTTGCAAGATGATGTTGTGACCAGGATTAAGAAAGGAATGCTTCGGTGGTTTGGTCATGTGGAAAGAATGGATGAGGAAAGAGTGACAAAGAAAATTTATGTTGCAGAAGAGAATGGCAGAGTCGGAAAGGGACGTCCTAGGCGAAAATTTATCGACCAAATTGGCGATTTATTGAAAACGGGCCAAATTAGGAGTACCCTTAACCGACGAGCATGCATGCGTAGGTGTATGGATGTGATGGAGGCGAGAGAGGTGTGTCAGGATCGTGCCAAATGGAAGTCTGTAGTCTCTGCCTACCCCTCTGGGTGACAGGCGTGAGTGTTTATGTTTATTTATGTATAATCTTCATTATTTTTAACTACATATTCTTAAAATTAATAAATCATACCCAGGAAAAGTCGGAATGTTTCGCTAGTGGTTTTAAGAAATTAAAGTGAAAACAAAAACTTACAGTCTACTTCACGGTTCATATCTATTATATTCCATGTACACCTGGACTTCAAATAAAGAAGGCTACATGTGGTGTCACTTCTGAAAACTAAGATGGAATACCTGACAATCTGCTCTGGCTCTCTATTAGCTTTCAGACTGGAACACAGCGGTACCGGCACTGCTATTTTGCGGAACGTTGGGTGTAATTTAACTAAAATGGTTTGATATTAAAAAATAAAATTTTGTTTACCAAATATCTTTCTTTTTTTTTCAACTGTAATAAATAAACCAAATATCTATTTTTTTTACAATTAAATACATATATTTATGCGACAGTAGCCTAATGGCAAGTTGCGGCTCACGGGCTCAAAAGGTTGTGCGTTCGAATCCACAATTCGAGGATTGTCGTGAACCACTCATAATACAAACTTTTTAAGCTTACCCGGAATAGTTAATGGGAATATTAGTTTTTTTAACAGAAAGAAATATACAGAATTGAAAACGATGAGATCGTTTTCTGATGCATGATAGTGCATTTTCAAAATATACTTTCGCTTAAACTCATTTTAATTAAATCACCCGTGAATTTAACCGTCGCCCCTCAGTATCCTCGCAACTCACAATGGCTGGATTTGTTCGTTGCGCTAAATAGAGGCGTTACAAAGTTACAGACGCGAGAGAGGTAATGAAATTTTAAACTGTTTCCGCTGCTAGTTGTTTGTACAGCTCCAAAAATATGAGTTTGTGTGTACTACATTTGCGTTTTCTTTGAGATAATTATATTATGTTCTAGTATCGTATCTGCTCGGAAATCGACAATTTAAGAAAGGTAAAATAAGGTGATACATGTGGCAGTGGTGAAGGTGACACACTTGATTTTTCCATAAAAAAAAACCTTTTAGTAATTTAGGCTTATAGCACATGGAGTTCCGTTGGGTTTACTTTCGTTTTTCTGGACAGAGTTTTTTTCCAGAGCAGTGAGAAAAGTAAAAAATTACTATCAATAAGAATAACTTGTATTAAATAAAAATTATTCTATTCCATTCTATTTTAATCGATTCATACAACTTATACATAATATTATATAATACGATTTGAATAGTATGAATAAATAAGTTAGTTTTTCTTTCTCTCGCGGCTCTACCCATAGCTCCCACCACACTACAAAAGGTTAGCTGGCAGAGAATGCCTTTTCGGCATTAAGTTCGCCTTTGTACCAAATTGTTTTGTTTGAGTGCAATAAAGAAGTTTCTATCTATCTATCTATATAAACATACACACAATTTAATACGAGAAGGGTAGAACGAGTACGTTGCTTGTCTTTTAAAAATAAAAAAGGCTCTATCCTTGAAGACCCCCAAGTCGTATTAAATCGTAACACTAATACAAATGTGCTGAAAATCAAGTTCGTTATAACAGGACTTTAACGTACAGCATTTTACGCATTTTGTGACATCGTGTAGACAAGGCGACAAACTTTTATTATCGTGTAATACTACCACGTGACCTATAACCCACTCTATCGCCATTCTTCATTGGACCTTACTTATCGCGCCCCGCACGATCGAATGAAGCGATAATCCATAAATTATAAGGCGTCTATCGGGATAGCGATTTATGCTTCGAGTTTGATATATAAGGCGCTAAATTGAAGTGATATTGTATATTTTATTACAGTCTTTGAATGATGAACGAGCTAATAACCTTATTGATATTAGATGTGTACTGTGATCCACGACTGCGGCGATGGTCTTTTCCATAGAATAAGGATGACAAACGAGCACACAGTCCGCCTGAGGGTAAGTGGATACCATGGCTGATAAACATCTAATATGTCCAGACTATTTCTTTATATAGAATAAGGATGACAAACGATCACACAGTTCACCTGACAGTAAGTATCCACTTACAGGCTGTGGCTCATAGACATCTACATTTAACCTCGATAAATAATCAAAATGCAGATGCATTGTCACACCTTAGGACTAAGATGGAATGCCTCAACTCCATTTAAACAAGCTTCGTGTTCTCTACACTCACCATAGAAAACACAGCAGCATTAAGCTGCTATTTTACGCTGGTATTCTGTGAGAGCGTGGTCCTACCCCGGTCCAGCCGAACCATTCGTGCTACAACCATAATATAGCTGCAGCGTGGTTCTACCACGTATGAAGACTATATGATAGACTGTATGTTTGCTCGTAAAAACACCTTCACGTCCTTAATATTAAAACGCAAATGCGTTGACACCGCTGATAACTAAAATAGTATGCCTTGTTAAAGTTACTTGTTTACCACAAGTAAAGCCTGCTGGACTGTGTGAATTACATGCACTATACCATTAAAAAGGGTCTTCGATTTACGTCACTCACCTTACAAAAGTACTGTGTTTTCAATACTGTAAGTAGATATTCTGTGAGAGCTTTGTGCTTCCCTGGTTGAGCAGACCCATTAGTGCTGTAGTCATTATGTAGTAGTACCGTGGCTTCACAACGTAACAAAATACGTTAAACTCATAAAATAAGTAGATGTCTGTGTCCTATAACAGAATTACGTGGTAGAGCCACGCTGCAGCTGTGCGAGCTATACACAGCTGCAGCACGATTGAGTCAGCTCGACCTGGGTGGGACCACGGATACTAACGTAAAAAGCAGAAAATGCTGCTTTGTTTCATATGGTGAATGTAGAGCACCGAAAACCCTTTCTACCGATTAATAGGCATTCCATATTAGTCCTCAGAGGTCACAACGCACCTGCATTTTGATTCTTAATCGAGGATAGAAATGTAGATACGAGTATATATAACAGAAAGAATGAATGAGGAAAAAGTGACAAAGCAAATTTATGTTGCAGAAGTGAACCACAGAGTCGGAAAGGTTCGTCCTAGGCGAAAGTTTATCGATTAATTGGGCGATATATTGAAAATTGGCGAAATTATGAGAACTCTTAACCGATGAACATGTATGCGTATGTATATGGATGTGGAGCGGGCGAGAGAGAAATTTGTAGTCTCTACCTATCCCTTTGGGTAACAGGCGTGAGTTTTTTTTTTTTTTTTTTTTTTTTTTATATTTTTTTTTTTTTTTTTGCTCGTTGTTAAAAATAATATTTTCTCTTAATATATCATAATAATATTTAATACCTTCGACTAGTATTAAATTTATTTCTGTCACACAATGACCTCGTTATCTGTGTTCATTTAGTGGATAGGTGGCATCCCGTTCCCCTATGAGATTACGTGTTGACCGATCAAATCAAATTGTCTGAGTCTGCTTCACCTTTATCAGGAACCGTACTGAGGACCCTCCGCACGAGGGTGAGGGTCACGATATTGTTTCATTAGGGACTGCGGACCGAGGAAAGTACAAAATAAATTGTAGATGATTTGCTTCCGCTTATTCAGTTCTATTGTTAAAAGTTAGCGGCCTTACCCTTGATTGCTTACTTAATCTAAAAATTCGTTATATAACTGTCTCATTCCATTTTCATTGAGTGAAAAGAGACATCATATACATAGATATCACATATCATGGATATACTTATTCGAAAACATGCCAGATTTTTTTGGTATCAAGTACTATAAAAAATAATTTGAATGAACAATATTTTATGGTTTGCAACTCGACACAGAATAGGTTCTAACACTCTTTTTTCTATTTCCTAATGTTTTGATAGAAATAGAAATAGAAACTTTTTTATTCAATGTAGACTATAAAAATACTTATTGAAAGTCACTTCTTTAATTTAACACTGGTTCGCAAAAAAAAAACCTCTGTCCTGGGAAGAACCAGCAAGAAACCCAGCGGGACTATTTTTGTAATAATAGCTTACAATCATGTTTACAATGTTGATTGTAAAGATGATTGTACACAAGACAAATTAGAAATAGCTTGGTAGCGATCACCCTTCCCAGGGGTTATTATCATCTATAAATTCCTTAATATTATAATAACCCTTTTTATAGAAACTTAGTTTAATAACATTTTTGAACTTTGTGTCTGACAAATTTTGTATATTTTCTGGGATTTTATTGTAAAAGCGTATACATCGCCCCAAGAATGAATTACTGACTCGGTGGAGTCGAGTAACTGGTACTACCAGCTTGTGTCTGCTCCTAGTATTTACAGAATGAATATCACTTATTTTCGCAAAACTACTTTTATTTTTGCGTACGTACATTACATTTTCATAAATGTATTGAGAGGCCAGAGTTAATATATTAATTTCCTTAAATTTTTGTGACTCTTTTGGTTTTAAATTATATATTGCTCTAATGGCCCTCTTCTTTAAAATAAATATAATTTTAGTGTCAGTCGCGTGTCCCCATAGCAAAATACCATACGACATAATGCTATGGAAATAACTAAAGTAAACTATTCTAGCTGTTTCAACACTGGTAAGAGTTCTAATCTTTTTTACGGCATATGCTGCAGAACTAAGTCTGCTAGCTAGTTTTGATATATGGGGGAGCCATTGAAGCTTTGCGTCCAGTGTGATTCCAAGAAAAATGGTGGTATCAACAAGACTCAGTTCCTCCCCATTTAAAATTACATTAGTATTGACATGTTTAACATTAGGAGTTACGAATTTCATACATTTAGTTTTAGTTTCATTCAAATGCAAATTATTAACATTAAACCAATTGACTAACTTAGCTATAGCATTATTTACTTCGTCGTAATTTAATAACTGTCGTTTTAATTTGAAAATTAATGAAGTATCATCAGCAAATAATACTATATCATGGTTATCCCCTACTATGTAAGGTAAGTCATTAATATATACAAGAAACAGAAAGGGGCCGAGAATTGAGCCCTGAGGCACGCCCATTTGTACAATCGACCCGGAAGAACTCATACTATTAATAACAACTTTTTGTGTTCTGTCACTTAAATATGAAATAATTAATTAGTATCATCGTATTGTTGTAGTTTCCTGATTAATGTTTCATGGTGAACACAATCGAAGGCTTTGGATAGGTCACAGAACACACCCAAAGCATCCTGTGAATTCTCCCATGCATTAAATATATATTTAATCTGCTCAACACTAGCGTCAGTTGTCGAGCGACCCCTTGTGAAACTAAATTGATTTTTATGAAGTAATTTATTTTTACATTAAAAAAATTTAACAATTGATCAAGTATAATTTTTTCAAAAATTTTACTAAGTGTTGGCAGTACAGAAATAGGTCTAAAATTAGCGGGGTCCAATGTACTACCAGATTTAAATAAAGGTATTACTTTATTATGCTTAATTAAATCGGGAAACACACCAGATTTGATACTACTATTAAAAATAATAGATAGTTGAGGTGCGATTGTATCTATTATAGACGCAATAACTTTAACAGAAATCCCCCATAGATCGGCGGTTCTCTTAATATCAATAGTCTTAAAATATTTTACAATATCTTTTGATGAAACTTTATGAAATGTAAAATTCTTTGTACACACATTTACATTTTGTTTTAGTAATGATTCGGCGACGGTAGGAGAAGAATTCAGTGACTTAGTGGTTAAGATCGGAATATCAGTAAAATATTTCTCAAAAACCATTGCAACGTCTTGATCTGATTTAGTTAATTTATTGTTAAAAATTAACTGGTAGTTTGAATTGCGAGAGTTGACCTTACAAGTTTCACTATTAATTATACTCCATGTCATTTTAATTTTATTAGAAGCAGTCTTTATTTTGTTGCTTAATTAGAATGACTTTGCTAAGGAGCACACTCTTTTAAATATTTTGGAATATTTTTTTACATATTCCCTAAATTCGACGCTAGGATTATATGACCTTTAATTGTAAAGTTCATATAACCTTTGTCTACTCTTATGGACTCCTACTGTCGCCCATTCATTAAATGCTTTACGATTATTCAAGGAGAATGTTTTAGAAGTAAAAGTATTATTAAATTCATTGCAAATGAGCTTAAATAATGTTGCATACAAAAATTTGGATTATTTTTGTAAAAAATAGATTTTTAACATTTTACTACGTCTTTATCTGTCTGTCTGTCGTTCCAGGTCTCGTAACTTGAATTTCGAGCACTTTCCGATTACCTAGACACTTGAAATATTCAACAAAGCTTAGAATCGGATGACAATGTGGGTAGATGAAAAATTTGCTATATTAAAATTTTTGTACAAAGTTTGAAATAAATGACTTTTTTAAATTTCAACGCTATTATAGGATAACGTGGTTAGATTTTTACGTGAAAATTGTCTATATTTATTTTAACTATTTTCTCATATCGCACGTAGTTTTCGAGATAATTAAAAAAAACTAAATTTAAAGTGATTTTTAATATTTAAGCTTTTGGTTTAATGACCGCCATTATAGATCTGCAAGTATTCTATGCGGACGATATCGCAGGTAAAACCTTCATTAACCTTCTTCAAACAATCATATTTAGTATGTCTCGTCGTTTACGTCTTAGATTGCCTTGTAACGGTGATGTGACATAGTCGCCACGCTTGGCAAGCGGGCTAGCAGTCGCAATTTTGACGTGACAAGTGACAACGTCAAATAAATCGACGAATGCCGACTACATGCACGAAAACTGATGACTCAAGGGTGCGTTTGGCAGAAAAAAGGCTAGAAGGTTATAAATTGTAATTTGTTTGTTTTGAAGTAGAGTTTATAAGTTGTTTGTGCAATATTAGTTTTAAGTAATATAATGACATGAGTAAAATATTATTATTAAAAATTCATGATCGTAAGTTTTTAATATGAATATTTACAAACATATATTTAAATTAGGTTAGGTACCCCGTCTAACATCGTGTCTGAGGAAAATAGTACTTAGATTATTGTCCCGTTACGCTCCGGCCAAACCGAGCACGATCGGAGCGAGAGCGCGGCACGAACGAGCGAAAGGCACGATTGAGCGTTCGGCGCAAGCCAATGTAGATTTCATTGTATTTGTGCAGTATGGATACTAAATAGTGATAATTCAATAAAAATAATTCAATTTTATTCATAAAAGTGTGCAACCATTTCATGAATGTTTTGTTATGACGTTGTCACGTTGAACTATCGACCGTAAACCGACTTTACAGACAACCTTTTTTTAATTGCTTAGTTGCTATTAGGAAGACGCTGCTGCTCATCTGATTGGTTTTCCTCTGACGCCTCTTACGACACCCACGGGATGATAGGTAGATATTCTTACACCGCTACTGCGCGGTGAACTCAGTTTTTAGTAGGTCATTAATTATTCAATGCCTGGGCGACTGAGATTCACTCGACGTAAGAAAAATAATATTATAATTTTCTCAGGTTCAAATAATATTATCTCAGGAGAAAATTTCTTCCAAGCCGTTAGAGCGGAAACAATTTACATATTACATAATATTACTTATTATTTTTTATTTTCACCATTCATAAAAATATTAATGGGACATCAAACACTTCTGTCTCCCCGTGACTATGGGTGCTGTAACGTTCCTAAAAAGTCAAGAATTTAAAAAAGATTAAACGAGACAAAAAGAGCGAATAAAATAAAATAATAATAGTTTGTATTTTTGTTAGTCTTTTACTTATTTGTCCAAAAATATATAAATGTTGATAACAGAGGTAAGAAATTATCTAATTTAACTTACCTAGCTAAATCTTAAACGAGAAAAATCTATAAAACTGTTTTTTCAGGTATCAGATGGGTTGATTGTTAGATCAATAAAACTATGATTGTCTGTTAAATTTTTCAAAAAGCATTTGAACTCGCGGTTCAACAGTACGCAATCGTATAAAATAAAAATTGACTACTCTGCAAACAAAAACATTTTATGAGTCTATAATTATTTTTGTCCAGTCCTGGGGCCGCTTATGGGTAATATTAATTTAATACGTCTATATAAGTTCTGGCTCCACATGGAATACTATTCTCATCTCTGGGTCAAGGCACTCCAGTGCCAGGTTCCTTCCACTTGCAGAACAACGCAGGGCGGTTCGAATCGTCGACGACCGAGTTGTTTCGGATCGGCTCGATTGTTGTTGCCCTGGTGTTGCGGTTGTTCGTGGGCGGCGGTAGTCACCATCAGGTGAGCCGCATGCTTCTATAAAAAATATCCCCGTCCCCCCTGTTCATGAACGTAATGAACGTTTTGATTTAGGTGAGATTTCTATTAAATGTAATTTCAATGCAAAAAGGATCAGCTTGGTTCTAATGATTTTGCTGCGCTACAAATTTTTGTATGGCGTACATAAAAAATACACACACGTGTGCGCCCGCGACATGCACACACGTGTAATAATAACATATATTTTATACCCCACCGTATGATAACCTCTCATATTATGGAGATAAGAAGCGCAATAGCTTATAAAACGCAACGACTCAGCGCCACGCCCCTCTTTCGCCTTTCCTACGCAACTATTAGAGAAATAAAATTTGCAAACAACTTTACCCCTTACTGCAAATCCATTACCATCTCATTTCTCTTATTCGAGCAACGGAAATATAGTTAAGCATCATTGGATACGACATAGCGGGAGATATTCATTCTAGTTTATTGAGATTACAGTTTGAAGCCACCATTGTGGTGATAAATGTATTTTTTTTGCTCAAGTGTTGAAGGGAACTTATCGCGTCCCCTCGAATCGCGGGGAGGGTGACGATATTGCTCAGAATAACGCCTCGTTATGTCAGTGGTTTTTCGCTGAGAATTAATGTTGGGAGACGTCGTTTATCGTCATTACGGGTTATTTACGTTGGTCGGCCGATCTTTGCTAACGCGATGCAGTAAGGAAACGGTTCGGTATCAGTTTCTGTTAAAGTTATTGTTCATAAAGTGCTTAGTGAATTTTTATTTTAGCAAGGGAGAAGAGGGCAAATAAAATATGATTTTTATTGAATAACGTTCAGTGTTCATAGTTTATGTTGTGTGTATGGTTTTGTAACTGAATTTTGTCTTTTTTTATTCTTCGTCAGTTTTTTTTATAGAATAAGGGTAACAAACGAACAAATAGTTCACCTGATGTTAGTTGAATGCTGTCGCATATAGACATCTACAATTATGCTCGACTGAGAATCAAAATACAAATTTGTTGACGCCTCTGTGAACTAAGATGAAATGCTTCGTTTCTAGTAAAAGGGTATCCGGTTACCTACACTCACCATACGAAACACAGCAGCGTTAAACTGCTATTTTACGCTGGTATTCTGTGAGAGCGTGGTTCTATCCAAGTCGAGCTGACCTATTTGTCCTACAACCATAATGCAGCTGGAGCGTGGCTCTGTCACGTATAGTCCTGAGCGTGGTCCATAATAATTCGCTGTTGCACATGGATGCACACTATCATCCCTCTTTGTTGTGATCGACGATCGCCTGGGCGTAATAGTAATAATAATGCCCTTCAGACCGATATTCGATCACCGCGGCCAGTCTATACGGAGACTAGCCCCTAGCGCAGGGCACGATAACAGCACCCAAGTGTTTTTTTTATAGTATAGGATGACACAGTCCACCTGATGGTAAGTGATTGCTGTGGCCTGCAGATGCGCTGTCACCCGTGGGGGCTAAGATGTAATGCATCGTTTCCAGTAAAAAGGGTCTCCGATACTCTATACTCACCATATGAGACACAACAGCATTAAGCTACTATTATATGCAGGTATTCTGTGAGAGCGTGGCCTTTCCACGGTCGAGCCGATACATTCGTGCTACAACTATTTTTAAGAATACCAGCGTAAAATAGTAGCTTAATGCTGCTGTGTTACGTATGGTGAGTGTAGAGAACCGGAGACCCTATTTACTGGAAACGAGGCACTCCATATTAGTCCTTACGGGTGACAACGTATCCGTATTTTGATTTGTAATCGAGGATAGATGTAGATGTCTATGGGCCGCAGCAACCACTAACCATCAGGTGGACTGTGTGCTCGTTTGTCACCCTATCCTATAAAAAAAAAACTATAGGACAACTAATATAACTGCAGCACGGCTCTACCACGTTTAAGTGTATACGCAAGCACAGATGCACTCTCTATTCCCTCATTCTCGTAGTCCGATGGGACGTGCTTTCCGACGCACGGGGGGACAGAAAAATCAAATAACTGATTCTGGCCTCACCCGAGATTCGAACCCGAGAACAGCAATCATGTTTACAATTACTGGACCCACGAGGCATTCAATATAGTTCCATAAGCTTGGTAGTACAGCTGTAGCCTGGGTGTAATATATATCAAAAAAATAGCCCCTATAAATTATTTGTTTCCTCAAGACGATGATTCTTAGCCCTATAACGATCCAATTCGTCGACCAAAATAGCTCATAATTACAATATCTTATGTTAATAAAACTACTTTGATGGATTATTTACTTTTTAATACTAGTTTTTACGGATTTTATCGCGTATATTTAACTTTTTAAATACCCTACCTTTCGAGCACTTTACTACACCCATGGTCACTATATATATATATATATATATATATATATATATATATATATATATATATATATATATATATATATATATATATATATATATATATATATATATATATATATATATATATATAATATATAATCTGTCAGAGTAGTTTTAACCAATGTGTTGTTTTCGCGTAAATATAAGATATCATTACAAGTTTATAAGAAAATAAAAACTAAATAGAAAAAAATTGCATAGAAAATCTAGCTAAATGTAAATCGAAGGTAATTAGAAAGTTCATCAGAATCCGTGGTACACAACGTACTCGTAATAAAAGCCAATTTGCAAACAAGATCAGCCCAACAGCTCCCATTGAGCGGGACATGTGAATTCGGCCCAAATGGCATTGTTTAACGTTCTAAGCGGATAATCGGTCCACTTGCTCGGCTTGCCTTCAAAGCGGACCGCTTGAACAACTTGCCGATGTGATGGAGTTGCGAGACTAATTGTCTGGAATTGAAAGTCGGAGAGACTTTGGACGGTGGATACGTGGTTTCAATTTTGAACGGAATACAGTTAAAGATTGATTTGTTAAATTAAATAGTACAGAAATAGAATTATCTGTAGTGGTGGCGTAAGATGAAAAATAAAGAGAAAAAACATCCTTATTTCAATTAAGAAGGCAGCTGGGTACCAAAACCTGTTTGGAATGCTATAATCAATAATTCCAAACCTAAGCATACCACTGCAAGACTTCAAGATACAATACGATCATTTGATGTAATCATCATCATCATCATTACAGCCCTTCACAAGTCCACTGCTGAACATAGGCCTCCCCCAAGTAATGCCACAAAGCACGGTCCTGAGCCACCTGCATCCATCGACTTCCTGCATATCTTACCAGGTCGTCACTCCATCTAGTGGGGGGTCGCCCTACACTACGCCTACCGGTACGAGGCTGCCACTCGAGAACCTTTCTTCCCCATCGGTTATCGGTTCTTCGAGCTATATGGCCGGCCCATTGCCACTTCAGCTTACTAATCCGTTGGGCTATGTCGGTCACTCTGGTTCTACTGCGGATATCCTCATTTCTGAGTCTATCACGCAGAGAAACTCCGAGCATAGCCCTCTCCATAGCTCGCTGAGCGACCTTGAGCGTCCTCATACGGCCAGCAGTGAAGGACCACGTCTCTGATCCGTAAGTCATCACTGGCAACACGCACTGGTTATACACTTTAGTTCTCAGAGATTGAGGTATACCTGACGAGAAGATGTGTCGTAATTTCCCGAACGCTGCCCAGCCGAGTTGAATCCGTCGATTGACCTCTCGGTCGAAGTTGGACTTACCTAGTCGGACTATTTGTCCCAGGTAAACGTACTCGTCAACAACTTCGAGCATAGTGCTCCCCACAACTACCGGCATAGGTGTGACATGGACATTGAACATAATCTTTGTTTTGTCTATGTTCATCTTAAGACCTATCCGTTGGGAGACACCGTTGAGGTCATTGAGCATAGTGCTAAGGTCCTCCAGCGATTCTGCCATAAGGACTATATCGTCGGCAAATCGAAGGTGAGTGATGTACTCGCCATTGATGTTAATACCGTATCCTTTCCAGTCCAGTAGCTTGAAAACGTCTTCCAAAGCAGCGGTGAAGAGTTTCGGGGATATAACGTCACCCTGTCTTACACCTCTCTGCAGTTGGATAGGTTTCGAGCTCTGGTTCTGTACTCGGATAGCCATCGTAGCCCTACTGTACAAACACTTCAGCACTTCGATATACCGACAGTCAACTTGGCTCCGCTGAAGGGACTGCAGCACCGCCCAAATTTCGACGGAATCAAAGGCTTTCTCATAGTCCACATACGCCAGGCAAAGTGGCAAATTGTACTCTTCAGTCTTCTGTACAATCTGCCGCAGGGTATGTATGTGGTCTATGGTACTGAAGCCTTTTCGGAAACCGGCTTGTTCGGGAGGCTGGAAGTCGTCGAGTCTGCTTGCGAGACGATTCGTAATGACTCTCGAAAACAGCACGTAGACGCGGCTCAGAAGGGAAATCGGTCTGTAGTTCTTCAAGAGAGCGTTGTCGCCTTTCTTAAAGAACAAGACCACCGCACTTCTGCTCCACGCCTCTGGAGTAGTGCCACCATGGAGGACGGAATTGAAGAGCTTCTGAAGGACTTCAAGTACCGGTGTTCCACCCGCTTTCAGAAGCTCCGCTGTAATTCCATCCTCGCCCGGGGCCTTGCCGTTTTTAAGGTGTTGGAGAGCCATTCTAATCTCGCTCAGACTGACGTCCGGGATATCATCGGAATAGTGTCGGATAAGACTTGCTCTTGGATCGTTACTCACACTTGAGTGTGGCTTCAACGATGATGCGTACAGCTGCCCATAGAACCTCTCAATCTCACTCAGAATCTCAGGTGTCCCGGAAACGATGTTGCCACACTCAGTCTTCAGCTTTGACAGTTGGCTCTTTCTGGCAGACAGATCTCTGGCAAAGACTTTGGAGCCCTGGTTCCGCTCGATCGCTTCTTTAATACGAGAAGTATTAAAGTTGCGTAAGTCTCGCCGCATGCATTTGGAGATCTGTCTGTTCAGTTGCCTGTATGCTGTCAAATCTGTTGACGATTGCAGCCTCATCTCCCGTCTAACAGCCATGAGATTAAGAGTGTGATCGGAGAGTTTTTGTGTTCTTCTGCGGCGGGTCTTGCAGAACTTAGCTCCGACCGCATGGACAGTTTCCACGAGCTTGTCATTCATATCGTCCACTGCATTGCAATCTTGTAGGCACTGAAAGCGGTTGTGTAACTCGAGCTGAAAGTTTTCGGATTCTGGATTAGAGCACGAGGGGGACGGAGCGTTGACTTCATTAGACGAGACCTCTCCAACTTAACGTTTAGGTTCAGTGTGCCTCTAACCATTCGGTGATCGCTGCCAGTTTTCACCCTTGCGATCACTGAGACATCACTGAACAGTTGGCGTCTGGTCGTCATAATGAAGTCAATCTCATTTTTTGTCGAACCGTCGGGGCTCGACCAGGTCCACTTCCTGTGGGGCCGCTTCTGGAAGAAAGAGTTCATCATAAAGAGTCCCTCTTTCTCCATAAAGTCGGCCAGCTGCTGGCCCCTTCGGTTCCGTTGCCCTATTCCAAATTTCCCTAACTTCAGCTCACCGTTTTCTCTTGTGCCTAGTTTTGCGTTGAAGTCTCCCATCAACACCGTGTAGTGGGTTTTGGAGGAATGCATGGCTTTGGAAATATCCTCATACATTTCCTCCACCTCCTCATCGGAATGTGCCGAGGTTGGTGCGTAAACCTGTATGACCTTCAGCGAATACCGTTTGGTGATTCTGAGTATCAGGTACGCGACCCTCGTCGACACACTCCCAATCTTTACAACGTTGTTGACGAGAGACTTGTGGACGATAAATCCGACACCTCCTTGGGACAGATGGTCGCCCTCCCGGTGATAGAACAAGTTGCCGGATTCGAGAACCACCGTGTCCTCCCCCTCTCTTCGGACCTCGGATAATCCTATAATACTCCAGCGCAACTTGTCTATCTCTTCTTCCAGCTCCAGGATCTTCTCGTCAGTCCTCAGTGTGCGTGCGTTAAATGTTGCCAGGTCGAGTCGTCGTAGGTGGCAACCGAACCTCCACCGGAGATTCTTAGCACCCCCCTGCCCCGCCGTTACCATGGTCGCCACCGTAGCCAGGAATAGCGGAGCCGCCGGGGACTGGGGGCCGTCTATTTGTGTAATTGTTCATGGGGGGTATATTGCCATAGTTGCCACGCTTGGCGAGCGGGTTGGCAACCGCAGTTTTTTGTCGTACAGTTGCTGTTATCAGGAAGATGCTGCTGCCCATCTCCTGCCTGTCTCCCTCTGTCGCCTTTTACGACACCCACGGGAAGATATGGGGTAGTGGATATTCTTAACCGCCACTACATTTGATGTAAATCGAGCTATAATTACTAATTAATTAAAAGGTGAAGGTACTCCGGATTAACCACGACATCGGGACACCTTAACACTTCCCCTCCTGCCTTCCCTCCTCTCGTGACCTTAAGTGCTGAGAAAGCCAGAAATAGAAAGAGAAGCGCGGTAAAATCCGAAAATTAGTTATATTCAATATGTTATATTTGCAAAGATAAAAGAAATTATTACACTCTCAAAATGGCCTCACCAACTAACCTACACATAGTTACCGTAATTCGTTGACACTCAAGCAACGCCGCTGTAGTTGTCGGGTGTCGGGACGGGATAGAGGACAAGAGGGGTGGGAGGGATTGTAACGCTGAGCCTTCAAGATTGATGGCACTCATTGAGAAGGGAGAACAAGGGATAGATTGGGACTTTCATTACACGTATCTGTCCTTAGAATTAAACGAGGCTGTACAAAATTAAGCAGAGCCGCAAGTAATTGTTTTCTGACATAGATAAATATGCCAGTGTTGGAACTATTAAATCACAATACTGTCCTCCTGGCCTAATTTCGACCATGGCGAGAATTACTGAATAAGCGAAAGCTACTATAGAGAGAGTATTCATTTAAAATTATTTTAAATGTAAATTTGACGCCTCCGTGACACAGTCGCCTAACAATGAGTTACGGCGGTGAGGGCCTCGGGTTTGAATTCCGCTCAGAATGCCCATTGAGATTTATCCTCGATTAAGAATTAAAACTCAGATGCGCTGTCACCACTGAGAACTAAGATGGAATGCCTCGATTCCAGTAAAAACGGGTCTCCGTTACTCTACACTACACAAAAGAAAAGAAATACAAAGTGTTGATCCCGGAAGATAAATGTCTATTGACCACGCACTCTTATCATCAGGTGAACTGTTTGCTATGTTTATCACTCTTATTCTATAAAAAAAACTTACTAACGTCCCCCCCCCCCCCCCCCCCATGACTATGGGTGCTGTAAAGCGCCTGAAACGTCAAGAATTATAATGTCAAATTAAATGCGACAAAATCGGTAAAATTTGTTTCATTTACTGATTGTTATTCATTGATAAATGTTGGTCTCTATAAGCTACAGCACTCACTATCAGGTGCAGTGTGTGTTCGTTTGTCCGTACGTCTACAAAAAATATTTTTTTTAATTTAGGGACTTCGTTATTTTTAACATGTCAGTCCCATTGTACCTTACAACTAAATAACACACTACAATTTCTTAAATTATTTACACAAAATATTAACTAAATTATATACCATTTGAGCAGCAGAATGCTTTGATATTCCCCTAAGTTACATATTTAATATCAGTTTTGGCAACTAATAGTTTCCTTTCATGATGATTTTTGACATTCCGCGAGCAAGTGAATAAAAGTGTATAAATATTTAAGCCATATTACAAACACACTGATGAATCTACTAAGACACGTGTAAAAAATCTCGAAACAGAATTTCATTTGGTAGGTCATTACTTCAAAGGTTCTGGCACTTCGTCAAGTAATTACTGGCTATACGAAACCTTATCTCCTTTTACAGGCATGTTTTAGTCATCCCTCGGGACTCGATATAGCACTTGTACTTAAGTGTCGGCGTAAGTGTCGAGATGGTGCGAGCAAATGAAAAAACGGGAAATTTAAATCTGAGAAAAAAATCAAGGCAACGCCTATTGAAGAGTAAAAAAGGCTTAAATATAGCCTATGTACATCTCACTGCTGGGCACAGGCTTCCTCTCATTTGTGTTTATTTTTATAAAAGGGGGGCAATCAAGCATGCGGTTCAACTGATGGTAAGTGACTACCATCGCCCATGAATAACTACAACACCAGAGGAATAACAGGTGCGTTGCCGGCTATTAAAAAAGTAGTAACCTCGTTTTTTGAAGTCGCCGGTGGTTAACAATTCCACAAAGAAGTCGTGCAAGGTAGAAAGCCCCTAGTAAATCGCATAGTAGTCGATCGTTAAACATCCAGATGATGTAGATATCTTTATACGTGGAAGAGCCACGCTGTAGCTATATTATGGTTGTAGCACG
Organism: Parnassius apollo; assembly: GCA_907164705.1. NCBI lineage: Eukaryota > Metazoa > Arthropoda > Insecta > Lepidoptera > Papilionidae > Parnassius > Parnassius apollo. The sequence goes on along the minus strand of CAJQZP010001189.1, from coordinate 900,976 downwards.
AATGGGTTTGCTTGACCGGGGAGGCACCACGCTCTCATACTAATACTAATAGCAGCTCAATACTGATGCTCTGTTTCGTATGATGAGTGTAGAGATCCGGAGACCCTTTTTTACCGGAAACGAGACAATCCATCTTAGTCCTCAGGGGTAACGCATGTGCGTTTTGATTCTTAATCGAGGATAAATGTAGATGTCTATGGGCCACAACATCCACTCACCATTAGGTTTACTGTGTACTCGCTTGTCATCTTTATTCAGTAAAAAATAGACTTCCTGCAGCTTTGTACCAGATGGTGGGATTCTTCCTCTGCTTTGGATCCGTCTGGATAGCATGACTTTCTTACCTATTTATGGTCCGAATGCCTGCACTGTGTTTCGATCTGAAGTATATAGAGATCCAGTATAATTCTAGGCTGTGAGGCATACCATCTTAATCCTCAAAGGTGGCAATGTTTTAGGAGACTTCCTTGTTTGAAGTTGGCTCCAAGTGTTCATGGATTATTGTAGCGACGTGCCATCATGGACTGTAAACATCGAACTATATTACTAGCGTATAGAACAGACACCCCGAACCAAAAGTTTGCTTCATTTTGGTAATAGTTAGAACTAAAGTTCGCTAGCGCTAAAATAATAGTTACATCGTCTAACCAAACTATTAAAACATGCAGCGCTAATTTGCATTAGGGATTAGTTTTCTCGCGACCAAAACGTCATAAGCATCAGGAATTTCATGGCGCTTACGCGTATCGTTCAACGTAGTGTACAACAAGTCGCTCCTATAGATTTTATATTTTTTGAAAAAAAAAAATTGCCCGATTCCCTTGAGCATTGTAACAACGCAAAAAACTTTAAATCAAAGAGTTTTAAACGTTTTAATGTCTACTTACCGATGAAATGTTAAACCATCACTTTTTTTTGATGTTCTGGAGTGTTCACTGCAGTCTTTAAGAACACAACCAGTCATTTTGAAGTTGTTATTTATGCGAAGCGAACACTACTCGTCTGTGCAGGCGTTGGACACTCACTAAACAGTTGCGGTACAGTGTACCGCAAAGCGTGGCGCAAAATCATATGAAACGTTGTCTTCTCTATACGTAGTAGTAATAACTCAATGACTGCAAGATCGTTTGTCACTTCACTACAATAAAAATGTACGGCAAATTATTGTCTTAAAGTTATCTAGAACATGGTATAGCCATGCTGCAGTTATATAAGTAGTATATTTGTAGCACGAATGGGTCGGTTCGACCGGGGAAGGACCACGCTCTCACAGAATACCAACGTATAATAGTAGTTTAATGCTGCTGTGTTTTGTATGGTGAGTGTGGAGAACCGGAGACGCTTTTTACTGGAAACGAGGCATTCCATCTTAGTCCTCACGGGCGACAACGCATCTGCATTTTGATTTGTATTCGAGGATAGATGTGGATGTCTATGGGCCGCAGCATCCACTTACCATCAGGTGGACTGTGTGCTCATTTGTCTCCCTATCCTATAAAAAAACCAAAAACAATTGGATTTTCTTCTGTATCTTGGAGGAGTGTCACATACATACACTGCACATGAACAAACATCCAAACCCCAATGAATTATTTTGTAGGCCGTACAAATGCTTTTCGTGCGGGATTCGAACCTGCGGCCATATGTAATATTTAGATTTTACCTCAAGATATTTTTCTTCAATTTTATATCTGTACAGTTCACTACTTAATCATCAAGAATCTAACCTAGTTAATTTTAAAAATCTTTAATATACTGGAAATCCTCACAGTAACGCCTGATTCTGTTGATAAAAATCATAAATGACATACCATTATACGTATTATTATGATTTCAATGAGAATTCCAACCCGATTCTCATAAATTTAATTTAATTCATGTACAAGTCTATCCCTCTACAAGTATGTAGTCTGTTTGCAAACAAATTTCTCTACTAATTATAAACGGCTTAAACGCAGAGAAGTCAGTGGCTTACCCCTCCACTATTTGGCAAGTTTCAAAGGCGCTATCCAGACTAAACTAGAGCACTAATACCAGTTTAAATTGGTTTCGCGCTGCATTATTACGTGATCATTTACACACTTGCTTAGCGAGTGGTTGCAACAGATTTGTCAACTATATATATAAAGGCATTTGTGTGCTTCAAAAGTAATTAATACGCGGTCAAGCCACGCTGCAGCTATATTATGGTTGTAGCACGACTGCGTCGGCTCGACCGGGGAAGGACCACGCTGTCACATGTGTCGTACGTTGAGTGTAAGCGGATACCCTTTTTACTGAAAACGAGGTGTTCCATCTTAGTCAGTTGTGGTGACAACGCATCATTATTTGATTTTTAATTGAGGGTAATGTCTATAGGCCACAGCATCTACTTACGATCAGGTGGAATGTGTGCTCGTTTGTCACCCTTATGCTATAAAAATAAATGATATGGTTTAGTAATATGCGACAAAATAAATGAAATAAACACTTTTATATATTATTTATTATAAATTTCTAGTTTTTAAATTCTTATATTTCTCACCTTCACCATTTTTATCTAAACATCAGTTGAAGTGTCCAGCTATACCTATAAAATAACTTACTTTTAATTAGCTCAGGGGGTTGTTTACGTAAAATTTTTGTCTGATCCGATGGTGATGAAGCTTACCGAACAGGACGGCAATGCCAAGAGGATCTTTTCAACTTTAAATTTGAATCTAAATAACTCCACATTAATATGCGATTCAGATTCCAGATAAAGCTAGTCTTTAATAATAATAAAACAAAATAAATATTTTCTGTACCGTTGTCGCTACGAACCAAACCAACAACAATTGTAAAGATTCCAGGAGAGCAATAAAATAATCAAAGCATTTATCACCGAAATCTACGTTGAAGCTTACATAGAAAATGTTTATAGTTAAATAGAAAACGATAAATTCCCGGCCAATGTAATATCCGAACAATGGAATATAATGTAGGAAGCCGCGATTGTACCGGATCGATCCCATTGTCCCGCGTACTTTGAATTGGCCGCGCTATCTGATTGTAAATAAAGATGACAGGTTTTCCAAAGTTGCTTTGATCTGCGAAATTTCATTCATCATTTTTAAAGTGAAAACTTCTTTAAAAATGACAGTGAAACTAAAAAGCGACAGTGAAAAGAACAGACATATACATCTATAAGATTTAGCTTGCGAGAGTATGAGCTAAAAATAAAAAGTGCGGTTGCTATGCCCATTTCCGTTACGTGGTTCCGTTATGGGGACTCTCATAAACTTTAATGAATGAAACAATGATGTCGTATTGTGTTAAGCTGATAACAGCGATAAACATCAGTTCGTACAAGTTTCAAACTTATATTTCCTTTAACGATGCCCTTTGAAGCTTAACGTCGCATCGTGGTTCCACCTTCGTCATCGGTCCATTCTCACTTTCCCCCGTGTAGGGTTACCATCAAAAACAAAATCTTTTTTATTTATTTTCTAGGCATTTACTTTTATTTTTTTAAACGTTAGGGCCATTCTATAGCAATTATATGGTTGTAGAACGAATGGGTTCGCTCAACCGCGGAAGGACTACGCTCTTACAGAAAAACTTTGACCACAGCATCCACTGTGCTGTGGCTCTTAATCGGGTGAACTGTCTCCTCGTTTGTCACCCTTATTCTTTGAAAAATACCTTGAAGTAATTTTTAAATTTTGATGAATTAATGATAAATGCAAAAACGTGCACATATCCCGTCGTGGTTTAACGTATGGTTTACCTACTGTTAAATAGCAAGGGTGGTCCTAAATCACGGAATTCGCCGTCTCCGCCGGTTAGTGCGACCTCAATTTATAAGACAGGCGGTACAGGTTTACGGGGGTCTCTAACGGCCCCCGATTCCCATCTCAGGGGATACGTTCGACAACTTTCACGTCACTTCCGCCTACCAGCAGTAGTTTAACAAATGTAGTCATTGTTACGATCTAATCGTTGTCCAGAATCCGTTTGAATGATTCGCTTAAAGATCTGATTGTTCTACTCCAATTTTAAAAGTAGTTGTTAGTAGTGAACGCTACAAGAGTCAATTTCAAAAAAAATTGTACATTTGTAAAAAAACTGTCCTCGGTCTTTAAACGGCTATAAAAATCTTTACGTTATTGCATTTACAAATCAAATATTTTTTATCAAGATTAAGCTATCTACTTATTATAAATATTTTTTTTATCTACTTTAATTGGTTCATGAATACACAAAAAAAATAATGTTTATGAGGGTTATTTTCTTCCCCATACAATAATGTGATGTCCACGTCGCCGAATTAGTTGATCATAGAGACATAACTCTATTATTTGCAGAGCTAACGAAAAAAACTTCATCAAATATATTTAGGCAGGGTTACGGTTATATAATAAAACAATTTTAAATTTTATTTAAAAGTGATTTCATTGTTAAATTTAAATTCAAAATGTTGTCCCATAATTCGGTATTTTGTGTAACGACGCTTGTGTGACGGTTTGGAACGCTCTAGTAACTTTCTTAAGTCTGGCAACATTTGATCTACTACCAAATTTACAAGAAAATGTGGCAGTCATATTTTAGTGTCAGTCACACTGTGAGCGTCTCACACGAATTTCATCAGTAAAAAATTCCCCACCAAGTGACGCAAATAAGTCTGCTAAGTTTAGTGTTTCGCATTATTATATTTCTTACTGTAATAAATAATTTAAACATCTAACATTTGCTACAGTTCGATTTGTAAAATTCGTTATACTTTTTTTCGTAGAATTTTTTGTTACTTTTGTCACAAGAATTTTCATTACTTTTGGGTAACATTATGTTACGTTACACAAAAAACAAACCTTAAGCTCTGTACACATTGTTTTTTATGTATATAAAAATTATGTTTGTATCTTTTTTTCCGGTATGAGCTTCTATACCATTTTTTTTGCGCCCGAATAAATATGGGCAACCCTCCGGAAAGCGGGGGAGGGAGGGAGGTTGGGAATGCTCATAGCATACTACGCAGCCGGCTGCGTGGTTATGTGGTGACTTTTACTCACTAAACCCAACCTTTTAGGAACTGGCTTAACGATCTGAATAGAGATCTCTAAGCCGTATACGAACGCGACCCTCCTTGGCAGAAAGGAGGGCGCAATCTATACCATTAATCGGGTTACGTTAAAATGTTGAGTTGTTGTGCGCACGCCCGCATAGGTTATAGAATAAGTAAAAAATACAGGTTTTAAAAAAGTTATTTGGCTCAATTTCTTTGTTTCAAAAAAAAAAGTTAATGAATTCGTAAGACGACATCGACATCTGTTAATAATTTCCGTTGCTCTAAGATTTTAAGTTTTGTAATTTAGGTTATATATTTACTGGCGAAGGGGTAAGCACGGCCTCTTTATACAAACGTAGCGCAAGTTTTTCTTTCTGTTTTTGCTTTAAAGGATTATGTTTTTGTCTTCGTTTTTGCCTTCTTTAGTTCGTTAAGGTACTTTCTTATGGTAATTTTATACTTTCGCGGTCCCCTCGTTTTTGACTCTAGAAAATCGAAAAATCATCCGAATTCGATAATTTTTTCCGAAATATTTATTTTTATGGCGGATTTATAACAGACAATATGGAAAATGTCTCACCTGAAGATTTCATAAAGTTTTATGACTTTAAATATGATCATAAAGGCACTTCTTCGAATATAATCGTTCATAACTTTTTGAAGTTTTTTTTTTTTTTGTTAAACTATACAAAAAAACGCACATTTAGAAATAATGAAAAAAATATCACATATTAATGTTTATTTATTAACTCCGGGCTACCCTCGACTGTGCTACGTTGACTGGCGTGGTGCTTCCCTCCCCCATATCTCTCCCTTAGAAAATCCGGAAAAGTATTTAAAAATGAATAATGGTGTTTTTATTTTCTAAGTATCCCATATGAATACTGCTTTATAAATGATTTTGTGTAACATATCTTCTTTTGTGTAACATATTCCATTCCGTTTATTTTGTGTTACGTACAATTTTTTGAAATTGACTCACAAATCGTATATAGATCGAATATCTATATCAATCTATCTATCTATCTATCTATCTATCTATTTATATATCTATATATATATATATATATATATATATATATATATATATCACTATGATATCCAATATATAGCGGGCGACATACGTACGTATCAAATATCACTCCAGTACACCGTCACTTCACAGAACATGTAACATTGAATTCGAAAATATAATAGTACCGTAAAATGTCTATGATATGATGCGCTGAATATTTAACTAAAATATTTAATGTATCTAAGTACTATGTACATTCTATGTATATAATAACACTCAAGATACTGTACTTATTTTGACGTTATAGAGAATTGGCATTAAACGGAATAAAGAAAAAGCTGTATTGGAAAAAGAACAAGTATATAAACTAAATCCAAAGCGTCTACCAACATCACTTATCTTCTCTGCCGCCTCTATTGCGCGTATCAGTAACACTTTTTCGTCGATGCACAGTGATTTTTTCTTGCAACTAAAAATAATATAACGTATCGATAACGTAATCTATGACTCCTTCAACAACAGTCTACGTAGTCTATGTTAATGGTGGTTAATATAGCGCATAGCGCCATATTATAGCGCGCTATCTCTTCATAACGCATAGCGCGTGCTATGTAAGTAGTCACCATGGCGCTATGACGCTATGACGCTTTGGCGCTATTCATATGAAGCGGCAATTAGTTCTAGCAGCAGCGCTGTTGGGAGTAGACGTGTGACGCAAATTTAATCTAGCAGCACGCTATTCATCGCGCGCGAACTAATTCAGTGTTAGAAGTTATTTAGTTAGTGTATACTATATATTTATAAGTGATCGAAGGACACAGTTGTCTGCTACAAAAGAAGCCTAACTAATGTTTTTAAATGTAAATAAAATATACATACAAAAGTGTATATAATAGTGTTTGTAAATAGTTGATTTTTGTATATACAATCAATAAACTTTTAAATACACCTATGATTTATAATTTATATTAAGGTTAAAATAACTTTTACATCAATTATAATAAAAATGATTAATTTTGTTGTGTTTTCAAAAGTACAGTCCTTAAAAATATTTTTAGGATTATAAAAGTCGTAAGCCGGAAAAGTATGATAGAGCGTTCTTTAATTTTTCTTTACCACTTTATTTTATTTTAATCTAAAATGTGACTTATTACGAAACAATGTTTTAATATAGCACGCGGTCTATCCAATGAACGATATGTAATGTAGCGTGCTACGAAATATAGCGTGCTGCTAAACTTAACGCGCTTGCCGGCCTCTTACTCCTACACAATTTTTTATAAATAGCGCGCTATAACATAGCGTATTTAATAGCGAGCTAGAAATTTCTAGTTTATAGTCTGTAGCGTGCTATTGATTTATAGTCGTTTTGAACAACTTTAGTCTATGTGCAAGCAATCCCAATTTGTAAACAAAATAACGGGTTTCTTGGAGAGTTTGTTATGTATGATGTCGACCGTCGAGTTTATTACGGGCTAGGATAATAAACTGACAAAAGGACAAAAGAAGCTACACAGCTGTGCATTTTTTACTAATTATTGCAACTTAAAAAGTACTTTTTATCATTTATTATTGTCGTTATAGAGAGTTGGTGCAACGCTATATATAATATACAATAATATATTGTATAGTGTATCATTGTATGGAAGACAAACTAAAACAACCAAAAACGAGTGATTTAGACACTTTAGGCAGTTTATCTTTAAATAGAGTGACGTTACATGGACTTTACACTGTATATCAAATCCATCAAAAATCGCATACCAACAGTGTAGTTATTCGTTATTCGGTAAATAATGACTTTTCAACAGAGTTACAGAAACACGTAAATATCAACCGATACATAAATATTGAAATATATAGAATAGAAGCTTAATGCTGCTGTGTTTCGTATGATGAGTGTAGAGAACCGGAGAGCCTTTTTAGTTAAAACGAGGCATTACATCTTAGTCGTCAGAGGTGACAACGCCTCTGCATTTTGATTCTTAATTGAGGATAAATGTAGATCTTTGGGCCACAGCATCCACTTCCCATCAGGTGGACAGTGTGCTCGTTTCTCACTCTATTCTATAAAAAAACGATGTCAAGTGAAGTCATATAATTTAATATGCCTGTAAAAAATGTTCCGGATTCTGTAATCATTTTTTATTTAGTTGACCCCTTAGGATTTGTAATGATTTACTCCTATATTTTCCCAGACGATAATAAAAATCACCCAGTATTTATTTCCGACCATTTTAATGTCAATTGTATTAACATTATTGATAATTCCCCGTTTGACTTTGAATTTACATTTCAATGCGGTTAATTTTACATTCAAAGCGACGACGTAACAATATAAATTCTTATTCCACTTGTATTTCAATTTTCAATAGCTCTAACTAAGTATTGTCTAACCTATAGTATTATTATCAGTTATAATTAGTCACCCTACATACGTCCACATGGAACCTGCCCAGAAGCCCTCTCATTAGTAAAGAGGCTTACGAGCAATAAAGAGCCCTCCCGCACACCTCCCGCATGTTATGCATTTTCAAGCATGCAGACTTACTCTCAACAAATTCTTATACTGGAATAGTATAGAATACCTACCAGTACCCTCAATTGAATTTTATTATATTGAGGCGTTTTACGTAGAAAAATTGACCAAGGACTAGCATTTCCAGACCGGGAAAATTTGTTTGTAGGCCAAAACACTAACTTAAACTTTTCGTGTGGGATTCAAACCCGGGGTCCCGCTGCCAAGCAGCCAAACACTTAGTCACTGTTCTACTAGACTTGATAAAGATTTTGCAGCCAAAGATAGTAAAGCGCACTGACTTAGCATAATAAATTCCTACATAATCTTCAATTTTTTTAATTTTTTATTACATTTTTTGTCATTTATTTTTTATGTTTATGTCAACTTTTTATTTATATATTAACGGTATATCTTTATATATAACGGAAAATCTTTACATAGATATATTCGTGGTCAATAATACTTATATCTTTATTTATAAAAAGAGGTTTTAAGAGTAAGATTAAGTAAGATGTAATAAAAGCTACATTTGAAGTTATGGCCCTATCCTCCGTCTATATTCTACGTCATAACCAAGATGGAATGTAGGTAAAGGTATCAGACCATACAGCCTTTTGTCCAAAGACAATACATTACAATTGTCTACGAGTACACATTGGTACACATCAGCTAATTTTAATTACATTTTATTGTAAATATATACATAAGTAATATTAAATGTATTGTCATGATTTGGTTTAATTTTTTACTTTATAATGTTTTTTTACTTTGTAATGTTTTAATTAACTTTAATATCTATAGTAACAGTAATAGTATGTTCGACAAGTGTCGGTTATATATTATCACGCGCTGTACCTTGGCAGCACTCCTCACACATCTTTTTTTTGTTTCGCCAATCCAATGTATTTGTGTATATTGCTTGTTTTGTGATGAATAGTTCGTCCATTCATTCAGTATAATAGTATCAAGGTAACACACGAAATAGTTTCCTTTGTAGCCCAATTCATAAACAAAAACGTAACATACTCGTAAACTAGTTCTTGTGAATGGCGTTTCGTGCTTTAAAAGTTAAATTACTTCAAACGCAACTCCACTCTGTTTAAAGCATCAATCCTCGAATACTTGAACGAACTATTCCTTCTGTTATTACAAACAAAGGTCGTGACATTCTAGATGTGTCTTGTGAGCGTGGTATTAAAAAGTTAAAGTGACTGCCTATATACGTCCCACTGCTGGACACAGGCCTCCTCTCATTTCTGAGAGGGTATTAGGGCAAGGAAATGTCCGCGGCGCTCCCTGTCTTCGTTTTCTTAGACACGCAGTTTTCCTCACGATGTTTTCATTCACCGCCGAGCACGTGGTAAATGAGCATTTAAAATTGTAATTAACAATTTTATTGGTGCCGGCGGGATTGAACCTGGTTTCTCGCGTGGTGTAAAATTTACAACAAGCGCTTAGCCCCTGAGCTACCACGGCTCTGTTGACGACGTCTGTATCTTGCGATATTATTAGGTCATTTTATAAAAGGGTTCAAACAGGCATGTGACTCATCTGATAGCAAGCTCATTAACATGCCCAACACCAAGGGAATTGCAGGTTCACTGTCGTCGTTTCAAAATAAAAGGTTGTTTTCTTGTATAAAGTGAAATATATTTATTTAATATTTGTTAAATGTTAAAATTTAATTACCTAAGACCTGCGTAATAAAATAAAATGATATATATCTTACCTAGTTTGAAGAGAATTTTCCGCCCTCCCTCGTTTCTTCTTACACTATCTCCGTCACCACTAATACTAGCACCACTAATCCCAACACAACTACATCAAGAAGATGACACCACTGCCTACAATTTATATGGGGTTGCTTAGCAACGAGTTGCAGCGCTAAGGACCGCGGGTTCGAATCCTGCACGGAACAAGTATTTTTCCTGTGTATGGCCTAAAAATAATTGTTCAGAGTCTGAATATTTGTCCTTGTGAAATTCACGTATGTAAAACTGCCTCCACAATACAGGAGAAAATATTCATTTGGACGTAACGGTAAAAAAAAAATCGGTTGATCCTAAGAGCCATTCCTACAGCTTCCCGCTAATTTCAAATGCAAATCGCTTTAAATTTCCGAAATTTTTTCCAGTTATTTTGAAAAAAACACCATTACGAGATTATTTCGACAACGATATTTCTCAAACGAGTCTATCGATTTTGAAGCGGTTCACGGAAATCAACGTCGTTTTTTGAGTAGATGAGCTGATCAGATTCTAGAATGGATCGAAACAAGGGTATCACAGTAATTCCAAAAAAAAAAAAAACTTTTAGAAAATAAAAATAAAACTTGAATTTTCCAGAATTTACCGTGCTGATTCTCTCTAAATTCACAAAAAATCTAAGTTCAGCGGGGCTCTTTCAGATGCCGCAAACCGCTTTTCAATCAGACACATCGTTACAAAGTTAAGAGATGTTTACATATTTACATAGATCCACACACAGCCCAAATAGCTTTCAACGAAACGTCGAGATCTGACGAGAACTCGATTTTCGAAAACCGGGGTGATATCAATAACTTCGTGATTTTTTTGAAAATTATTGATTTTCATAGCGGGTAGTTGAAAATTATGTGCTTGTTCCTTCGAGCTATAATTCGAAAAGTTTCAAACTAAGGGTCCGCAACAAAGCAACCCAAACGACATTTCCAGCATGGACAATATTTCGTGGAACCCCCCGTTGCTCGCCCATCAGTAATATAGAAGAATTTGTCTTCAAGCCCCACGCGAACTTAAAGCTACACATTGACAGTTCTCCAGTTGCTGGCTGCTTTAGCAATTTGAACTTTATTTGTGTATGCTTAATAACTATTTCTTTTCACTTTTAACGGGAAACGTGTTTTCTACAACTTCCCTTACAGTTTACGACTCTATTAATTAGAGCGGATAGTAGATGGTAGAGGTAAGGGTGGGGAAGAAAATTTTGGCATTATTGAATATAATAAAACTATTTTACGGAAAGGCAACGGTCGGAAAATAAATATGCTAGATAACATTATCATAACCGGGACAATAAAAAGAACTAATTTTGGATGTTATTTATTATCTTGTATATGTTTTAAATTGACTCATACTCTTATTAACCGATTTAGAAAAGAAGGAGGTACTGAATTCGACTGTATGTTTTTTATGTGTGTTACCTCAGAACTTTTTTCTACTACTACTGACTTTGATGATTGTTTTTTTATTAAATCTGGTGCTTCTCGTGTGATCCTATATAAATTTGATCAAGATCTGACCAGTAATCTGAGTTATGCTTAATAATACGTATTAAATTGACTTCAAATATGTTTATGATTTTTTCATTTTATTTATATTGAAGTCGGTTGCACAAAATTTTTAATTTTACCACTTGTAAGCTATAATGCTTAAATACACAAGAGTATAAAAGTAGTTTGACGCAAAAATAATAGATATTTAGGAAAACCTTTACCGTCACGGTTCATTCTATTAAAGTCCACTGTTGAACAGTGGCCTCCCCATAGATGGCGATATAGAGGATATTTGCCATAGTTGCCACGCTTGGCAAGCGGATAGGCAACCGCAGTTCTTCTATAAGTTGCTTTTAGAAAGACGCTGCTCTCTATCTCCTAGTCTGTTCCCCTCTGTCACCTGTTACACACCACGGGATAATATGGGGAGGTGGATTTCCCTACACTGCCACCACATAGTAAGGTCAACGTCGATACTTATTAAACATTAACAAAATAGATCAAGCAGAGTAAATTTACAGAAAATCTTGACTGTTTTTTTCTTGACTATTCTCCGAACGTCGCGACGTGATCGGCCTACCGAGTGAGGAAGCTGGGTTGTTTTTCTCGAATGCAAATGATCGCGACGCAAATTCAAAGTAACTTATTTAAGACCGATTAGTGGCTTGAAATTTGTTTTGGAACTCGTTTCGTTTGCTGATTATACTGGAGTAATTATTGAAACGGTATTAATGTTTGTTAATTTTACAGCGTTTTTTTTAAATAAAATTAGTGTAACCAACGAGCACATGGTACACCTGATGGTAAGTGGATGCTGTGGCCCATAAACATTTACATTTATACATGATTAAGAATAAAAATGAATGAATTTCGGAGCGTTGTCACCTCTGAGGACCAAGAAGGAATGCCTCGTTTCCCGTAAAAAGAGTCTCCGGTTCTCCGCACTCACACTCACATATTAAGCTGCTATCTTACACTGGTATATCGTGAGAGCGTGGCCAATTCATGCTGAAACCATAATATTTCTACAGCGTGGCTCTGCGTGTTGCCCAGGGACGTGGACACGCCCTATAGCTGTCCGCAGATTTCCTCTCATATATGATAGATTTATGGAGGGTTGCTGTAGTCTAACTATTCCATTGTCGCTGCTCCAGTGGGTTCGGCCGTTCTCCGTATTTGGCAGACTTCACATCATGTTCCCAAAATATTTGATATACAGGTTTCCTCACGATGTTTTCCTTTACCGCTGAGCACGTGATAAATTAACACTTAAAATGAAACTGTTCCATTTGTGCCGGCAGGGATCGAACCTCGGCTAACAGCTTTTGCATTTACATTTTCGTTTAGTATAAAGCCATAGTTAGTATTTCTGTGGTAGTTATTACTACGGTGAGTGCTCTGAGGAATTTTTCGGATTAATCCCAGCCGACACATTTCATGAACACACATCGCAGCATACCTCTCTATACCATCCACACCATCTGGATGCTTGACGATCCACCACTGTACGTTTTTTTTTTTCGTTTTTTTATAATATTAGTACTAATCTTATATTCATTCTTTCTTTTATGTGTTGAAAATGTTGTGTTAGGAGTAACAGTGCGGATTCGAACCCACGACCTTTTAGTTCACGATCCGAGCCCTGCCATTAGGCTACTGTCGCTTCAAACTGTACTGTCGTTTCACTAGGAGTTTTGTTCCGCGTACGACCTCTCTGTGGAATAGTTTACCTTCGGCGATTTTTCCGGACCGATACGATTTAGGGACGAAAAGAGTTTACTCCTTTCTAAAAGGGCGACAACGCACCTGCAATTCCCCTGCTGCTGCGGTTGATCATGGACAGCGGTAGTCACTTAACATCAGGTGAGCCGTATGTTGGTTTTGCCCCCTCTCCTATATAAAAAAGTTAACAGCGATTTTTATTCTGTTCCCATCGTAGGTTTGTAAAATTTTTGACTTCTCTAAACGTTATTTACTTACTTATTTATCTAATTTTTCTGTTTCATTGGTTTAGTGGCCGGTAAGTAAGTATCGATATCCCAAACCAAACGGTTTGCTTTGCTTTTTGCAATGCGTACAGCTAAGGAGTGCAATAATTTTCCGGTGTCTAACTTTCCGTTAGAATAAACTCCGGATTTCTTCAAAACAAAAGTGAATGGGCTCTTTTTCGCTAAGACAATGGCTTCATCAACATTTACCACCGGGTAAGAATGTGTCAAGCAATAGCTAATAATAACTTTAAAAAAGCACAATTTCGTACAAATAATATTTAAGTATAATATATCCTAATGACAAAAAGTAAAATTTCTTCGTTTTCCTTTAATGCTAACATGCGATCGAACAGACTCATTACGAAGATTACCTGCAAAACTTTTCGTACAAACAAACGCGTAACAAGCGTTGAGTCGGCAATAGACTCCGACAGGTGGAACTGGGGGGGACAATGAAATGAATAATATCTTTTCATCCATTCATTCATTACAGTATCATAGGCCTTCCCTATAGATTTCCTGATAAAGTGGATATCTGCCAAAGTTTGTCAGACGACTTGGTAACCACAGTTTTTTTTTTAAATATTAATCGATACCCACGGGGTATTATGGGAAAGTGAATTCGCAAAAACTTTTAAAAATTTTATTAAAAAAATTGTTTAGTAACGTTTAAGTAAAACTAGTTTTTACGGATTTCATCGCGTATAATAACTTATTTTATATTTCCGACGTTTCGAACACTTTACAGCACTTTGATTTTAATCTCGAGGTAGCTGCGTTTAACTGTGACATCGGGACGTCGAACACCTTGGTCCCCCCGTGTCCAAGGGTGCTGTAAATTGCTCGAAACGTCGAGAATATTAAATAACTTCATATAAGCGATAAAATACGTAAAAACTAGTTTTATTTAAATGTGTAGTGTTCGCGTAAATATAAGATATCATTGTTTAATAACGGATTAATTGTACTGCTAAAGAATATATGACAGATAATAACCCCTGGGAATTAGTTGATTGCTACCATGATGTGTCTAAATGTTTTATAATTATTGTACTTATAAAATATTATAATGTAAATTAATTTTCAAAAAAAAAATAGAAGTCGCTGGGTTTCCTGCTGGTTCTTGCCAGGACTGAGGTTTTTTCTGAACTAGTGGTAAAGCTTACATGACTTTCAATAAGTAATCTTGTAATGTATATTGAAAAAAAAATTCTATTCCATTCTTACACTGGCACCTTCAATGAGGGAAAAATATATATTATATACATGTGACCCGTCTCGGCTTCGCCTGAATAGGATCTATTAATGTGGCGTTATATCATCATCATAATCATTACAGCCCTTCACGAGTCCACTGCTGAACATAGGCCTCCCCCAAGTAATGCCACATAGCACGGGCCTGAGCCACCTGCATCCATCGACTTCCTGCATGTCTTACCAGATCGTCACTCCATCTAGTGGGGGGTCGCCCTACACTACACCTACCGGTACGAGGCCACTCGTGGCGTTATATGTATATAAGATATTTTATAAATGTTTCGTTTATAAAATGTTTTTGGATAAAATATAGCCGAGATCTCTCCCGGCATTGCTCTCTATCTGCCCATAAAGATTCGTCACAACCGGTTCAGTCACTCAAAGAGTAGACCGGATGGACGGACAGGCAGACAACGATACAATTTTTTTTAAATGTTTTAATTGGGTTTTAATATCATACAAATAACCTCCTGAACTTAATAGAAACCAGTTATGTTTTTTAATACCTACAGACACACACTTTAATTCTTTTATATTTATAGATTATCCACGGTTTAGCTGTATTAGAACTACTGCAAAAACGGGCATGCTCAACTGGGAAGAGACCACGATCTCATACCAGCATACTACGCATAGTGAGTTAAATAACGGTCGATATATTTTAATGGTAAAGGAGCATTCTATCTTTGTTCTGAGGATTAAGGATGCATCTTTCATGCATGTCATCATTCTTAATCGAGAATCCTCTTACTTTCAGGTACGATGCGTGCCCGTTTGTCTGTAGTAATATCTTTGTAAGATTACGTCACCGTACTTAAAAGTTGAAAACAATTTGATAGATCGTAACAATGGAAACCGCAATAGGTGGCCGAATATATTATTTTAATATATTATTTTTAAGCGTAATTTTAATTTAATTCGTTGGCTGACACGAAAAGAGATGAGCAGCTGCGGATTAAGAATAATAAATAAAGCAGTTCAAGGGAAGGATTGATAAGCACAGTACGTACCTTGAGAAGGGCGACTTGCCTCGTATCGTCTGCTCGTCGTCGTCGTCGTCGTCGTCGTGACGACTGCTGCTGTGTAAATAATGATTTATGATGACACTTAATTTATTCGCAATAAATCCGTTCTGATTTCTTCTCAATAAAGTCATGTGCACCAAGCAAACATCTAACGATTAAATATTGCGACGATGACCGCGTGCGTTCTATAAAATTTTCGCAATCATTCTTTTCTTTACACGGCGCACCGATGATTAGACAATCAAACGTGTGCCTAACAGTTTCTTGCTCACACTTACGTGATAGGCATGTACGGGAAAGGAAAGATAGGGAAAGTATTGTCAGCCAAATTAACTAATAAAATACATCAACTGAAAATGCCAAATGCAAAGGTGTGCGTTGTCGAAACCAATACCATAAATACATTTGTGGAAGCGTAGCAGAGCGTTCTCTCAAATATCAGCAGCATCAAAATTAAGATATGTCTGGGAGTGCACTCCTTAATTGAAGCGTTACGATTAAGGCAAGTACTCGCTACAACGTTCAGGCAGTCGAATTTTACGAGCCGGTCAAGAAGAAACCGAAGAAGTAAACATTTCATCGTAGTAGAGACACGCTGCAGCTATATTATAGTTGTAGAACGAAAGGTCAGCTCTGCCGGGGCAGAACCACGCTCTCACAGAATATCAGCCTAAAATAGCAGCTTAATGCTACTTTGTTTCACATGGTTAGTGTAGAGAACCGGAGACCCTTTTTACTGGAAACGAGGTATTACATCTTATTCCTCAGGTGTGACAACGCATCTGCATTTTGATTCTTAATCGAGGATAAATGAAGAAGAAGAAGATGAGGGCCACACACAGCATCTATTTATTGTCAGTTGGACTGTGCACTCGTTTGTCACTCTATTCTACAAAAAAAAGTGAAATTCCTCACTACACACCGTACTTCGAACTGGCTAAAACCCCATGGTGTTCTACCTTTGCCGCATATTGGCGGGACACGGAAACGCTTTTTTACACATCCATGCTGGCGCCAGCGCTGGCAGCTCTATGACGGCTCCTCTTTGGGAGAAGACAACTCCTTCCCTTCTTCTTTTCAGGTAAAGCGCACCAGAACACTTGGCTCACCTTGCTCCGCGGCGTCCAACTTCACATTCGGAAAGGAACCCAGTATAAGGTTCATGGAGGCCATGGGGCCTGGAGGAATGAGTGCTTGGAAGCACTAGCCTTTTTGACTTCAGCAGCGGAACTGAGGTGTTAAGCGTTCTGCTGTCATAGTTAACGAAGGCTATCTTAAAATTTAAAATATTAATCTTTGGTGTGATCTACGCAAAAACGCGCGCAATCCGGAAATCTTGCAGATATGCTTGTGATAGGGTTCAATTTTTTTAATAATGGAAACCAAGCATATGGGTAGCATTCAGCTATATACTCTATTGAAATTAGGATATTTTTGAATTTCAATAGCATGGAATCATCCGTGGTAGGAATCAGTGTATTTTTGCGAGGATTCGTGGTCTATCAAATTTGATGTAATGGTTGGGACGATATTGGGTATGTGTACATACTTAAGACTTCCCGGAACATCGGCCGTAAAATTATTCATCATCATCATTACAGCCCTTCACAAGTCCACTGCTGAACACTGACCTCCTCCAAGATATGCCAAAAAGCACGATCATGAGCCACCTGCATCCATCGACTTCCTGCATATCTTACCAGGTCATCACGCCCACTAATATTATTAATTTCACATAATTAACAGAACAAGGTGTTAGGTACTTTGCGGAAATTCATTATATTAAAAATTTCGAAAATTATTTTACCTAGTTTGAAGAGAACTTCCTACCCTTCCTCAATTGCGTGCACTATCCCCGACACCACTACTCCCAACACCAAAACACGAGGAATTATGCAAAACTGTCTATAATACGACACGATTTTCGCATCTAAACAAGGCATGCTTAAGAATGGACTCTGCAGTGGGTGACCGCTAGGTTTAATGATAGTTCCCGCAATTGAGGAAGGGCGTGAGATGTTCTTCAAACTAGGTAAGACACGTAATTTTATCTTATCACGCAGATGTTAGTTAATTAATTTTAACGTCTTTAAAATTAGTTTCTTTTAACGTGTAGTATTCATGTAAATATAATAAATCAGTATATTATGTACATGTTATATAAGTCTACAGAGTGTCATCACCATTTACAAGTCAATAAACAATAATTGTTTATTTTTCACGCTCTACGCGCGAACTTCTATTTGGGCCCTCTTTTGCAAAACAAAAATAGTTTCTAAATCAGTCGTATTATACTATGTCTCGAATACTTATAACTAATATAAAACACAGCAGGCCACTTTTAGAGAAGGTTTGCGAAGGTAGGTATAGTCTGTTCACTAAGATAGTATCGGTATACAAGGAGGCGTATTTATTCACAGAAATCGTAATAATAAGACAATATTATTACAATTTCTGTGCAATTATAATTTTTCTTTTATTTTATTACTTTTCATTCTGTTTATTAAATATATGTTTTTCTGTTCTAAGAACAAAGTAGAATACCGTTTTATTCTTATGGTTATTGTAATGAAATACTAATTTAAATAATAAACGCAAAGAACCTTTCACCAAGATGCTTCGTTTTAAAATGCCAAATTCTCCTGCGGACCTCTGATGCCGTGACGGCGACGTCGGTAGGATGCAGCGCATACCAAGATTGTGCGATAGAAAAGCGAATGTATCTAAGCGAACAGGCCATACTACAGATGGAGAAATAAATTAACAGTTTCACTATCCGATTTAAGACACAATAGTAAGACAATAGCAATGAACTATATTTAGTACACACCTCGCGTGCGAGGCGATCCGGTGATGGTACGGAGTTGATATAGTGAGCGCAGGCCCATACAAGTCCATACAAGAATACGAACCGCTCGTGGCGAGGCGGTGAGGGTCGGGTGCCGGGTGGCTCTAATGAGCTGTGACCCTAAGACGAATTGCCTCACACAGCTTAATAACTTTGTTAATCATGAGTTGTTCATATTATTATACATTTTTATTGTCACTCTAATTTAGTTAATTCATTTATAAGTATATAATATAAGGTTTTTTTAATGGTTTCCGCCGGTGGGTACACCCCCACCGACGGTTTAAAAAGTTATATGAGTAAATACATTTAACACATATCTATGCATAATGTTTCAAATGTTTTTATATCGAAAATACTATGTTAATATTTAAAAGTCGTTTCAAACTGAAAACATACAGTTAGCCCTTTCGCACCTGAGATTTTTTGTTCCTTTGATTTGAAATGAAAACTATAATATTTTGGCAAAGAAGTGTTAATATTAAGGTAAAAAATAGTAAAAAAAATCCAGCGTACACCAGAACTCTGGAAAGTCGATAGCACGATAGTGAGCTCTAGGGCTGACTTCTACCAACTCACGATCGTGCGTTTTTAAGTTTTGATGAGATTTTAATGCATTGATGGTGTCAGCTTACTTCAAAAAATATTTATAATGAAATAAAACGCATCTGGTTATTAGAAAAGACTTATTTAATTATTGTCAACATTACAGTTTAGGTACAAAATTTCAGTCTTTTGTTTTCATTGTAATAAAAATGCTCTTTCAGAAGACAACTTAGAAATTAAAAGAAAGGAAAAAAAATATTTTTACGAAATAAACAATGAGATAAACTCATGCTTCTTAGGAAACAAAAACTTAACACAAAAACATAGAAATCAACTCAAAAGCCTTTCTGGCTGTACAAAAATAACATAAAACTTAATACTTAGATAATCTTTTGAAATATCTTTCTAAATCACAGTCTTTACATAGGAAACGTTATTAAATAAGACTAGTTTCTTTGGTGATACAAAAAAAAGCAGTCTTTATCACGACTCAAGCATAAGTAAATATCACATTTACGGCACCTAATTTTAGAGCGAGATGAACAAATCTCTGAGCGACATTTGCGAGGAGCCTTCAAGTCGTCAAAAATAGGAAAGTGTTCGTAACCATCAAACCTCTTTCCCACAGACGGATGATTAGCGGGTTTGTATCTGCCCGAAGTTTGTGCCTGCGTTTCAAGTAATGGGGATGAATCGCGCCGATCTCTGTCAGGAGTGCAGATGTGTGTCTCAGCAACTTCAAATCTGAATGAAAGGAGATCTAATATTCGATTTTTAGGAATGCCTTTAGCCAATGAGTCAGATCTGTAGAGCCGCCACGAATTTACCATTGCTAGGTCTATAAAGTGTAGTATGACCTTGAGAGTCCATTTACGGGTCTTCATGAATGTACGGTAATATTCCATAGATTGGTCCAAAACATCCACCCCGCCCATGAAAGAGTTGTAGGATGTTACAACTTTTGGAGCACCAAAATCGACGTAGCATTTTTCTGTTTTATTGTACCGCTTTACTATGTCGGTTGCCGTGCCCCCAGTACAATTTGATGCTGTCAATACCGCCTTGCTGTCCTTCCATTTTACCAAAACTACGTCGTTTGATACCCTTTGTTCAATTTCTCCTCGTGTCATTTTTTTGTCATCTTTGAACTTAAGCTGCTGTCGATCTGGTACCCGGTTAAGCATAATTGTCCCTGTGCCATGATAGTCCATTTTCGTTAATTCTTCCAACAGGGGAACCGTTGTAAAATATCGGCCAAAAACAAAGCAGCTCCCGCGTGGAACACTTTGACTCAAGCGAAGAACTACAGCCGGTCCAAGCCCCAAAGGATGCGAAAGAGCGCGATTGTTGCCATAATAAATTTCAAAATCCACCATTAGCCCTTCACTAGTAGTAACCACGAAATTCTTAAGACCCACTGGGCGAGGCTTGTTCTTTACAAGCTGGCGAGGATGACACTTGCCAGTGAAAGGTATCATTTGTTCGTCAATCGAATACCTGCCCGGGGTCCTTAGAATTTTGTTGCAGCCTTCTCTCACAATGTCGATCATCGGCTGAACCTTCCAGAGAGGATTATTTGCTTCCGAGACGGGTGGAGAGTCGGAATCCACGACGTGCAAACTGTTTCTTAAAGTTGTCAGTCTATCTCTTGTCATTGCAGAAACAATCATGTCAACTTTAATATTTCTTCGCCAGTACATTGCGATCCTGGGATATGATAGTATACCCATCAGTAGATGGATACCAATCAGTTTTTTTATTTCCGGTTTGGTTGTATTTAAAACTCGCCCAGTTTTTCTTAAATAGTATAAGTTTGTACACAATGCCTTGCGCTCGTAAAAATTATCATTATAATAATCATTATAATATTCCACCGGCGATCTTATTTCATTTGGTTGTGGATGACCTGAGTAGTTATGTGATTTATCGATGTAATCAGTTTTCTTCCATAACCTTTTACGAGCAGGCAATTTCACTATAACAGCCTTTGATTTTTGTGTTACTTTTGAACAAGGTGTTTGTTTTGACTTTTTAGAACAAGATGGGCCTGCTTCACTCTCATTCATGTTATCAGATGTAGACTTCCTTTTAGACACTTTACCTTTAATATTTTCCGATTTCACAGCTGCCGCAGATAAGCGAGGCGGAGAGGATATCTCAACTTCACCTTCTTCATCATTTTCCAGCTGCAGAGGAATAAACTCTTCATCGTCGTCGTCGAAGTCCAACTCGGAACAGTTACCATCATTGAGGATGCCCAAGATGAGGTCATTGTTCAATGGCATGCCTGTAGTTAAAGAAATAAATCGAAAAATAACTTAAAACTGAATGAACTCACGATCATGCGTTGGTACAATTGCAACCCAGATATCACGACAGTGAGCTGACAATTTTGTCGTAAATTAAGTTGGTAATTACTAAAAATATAGAAGAAAGTTATAGTCATTCAGATGAATCATATACTTAATGATGTAATACAATCATAATATCAATGATTTCTTACGAAATTTGCAAGAAAAATAAATATAACTTACGGCGTCCAGTGACGGGGTCAAGAAACGCAGCCATCTTGTCGGTGCGCTCGCGGGTACTGATCGCGCTAGACGCCAAAACCGTTACCTATTGGATAAATTGATGAGCGCACGACCATGCGATGTCGGTTTAACGCGGAGAAACGGATTTGGCGCGAACTTATAATTTTTCAAAGAAGAAACTCACGATCGTTTCATTCGGGTGCGAAAGGGGTATGTCGTTATGGGAAAAAGGCCATGCCAAAGCTAATATTTAACTTTTTACTTTACAAATGTAGGGTGATTGTGAAAGAAGCGAGAGGGGTCTAGATCGTGCCAAATGGAAGTCTGTACCAGTATAGTACCAGTACACTAGACTAGGCGGTAGGTGGTTCTCCACCTACCGCTCTGGGTACAAAACATAATTACTACACGTCTATAAAGGTATACTACTACCGCCACAGCGGGTGCACGGGATACTTTTTTCGCGCGAAATTCAAACCTTTTTTATACTATAACTTTAAACGAGCAATTCTTGTATATATATTATTGATATTTTATATTGATTTTGCACATGATTATTTATAATAAATCAGTTGTTATTGATTTATAGGTGATATCTGGATTCTACAACAGAGTCACCTACTGGGTGCAACCATGCCTGTAACCTTCGCGGAAGTGATTGCTTTCACTTGTTGACTTGAAGTTCTATGGCAATCAAACCGGCAGCCCATAAAAGACGAATACACAAGTATATTAATTTTTATATATTGGGATATGTCATTGTCGGATAGTTATTCTTCACATACGTAACCAAAAAACAATAATAAATACAATATTTAAATCTAAACCTATGAAATAATTTGAGAATTTTTTGTCAATATGAAAGAAGTTGACAAACAAATGTCATTATTCCTTCTTTTAATTTATGGCTTCCCTTGACAGAAGATTTCTGATCATATTTAATGACTCAATTTTAATCAATTAGTACGTCAATTAGTTGTGCAAACCTCAGAGTAATATATATATATATATATATATATATATATATATATATATATATATATATATATATATATATATTTTATATATATATATGTATATATATATATATATATATATATTTACTGTAAGGTGCAACCCAAAATAAGTATATATTTAACATTTTCAGTTTCCTCTGATATGCTAATTAATTTTTATAATAGCAATCTAAAGCACGTGAAAGAAAGAAACAGCGATTGTATGCAAGTTTAGTTTAGTTTAGTAGTTAGTTTAGTTTCAAATTTCATACAAAGATAGATCACCCCGACTTTGGATGAAAGGTGTGTGATGTTTGATTTTTTAATTTATTTAAGGACAACCAGAGGTGATTACAATAATGCATGTTCACAAATATTACGAATAAATTTAATTTTAAATGCTAAAAACCTTTAAAGGTAAAATTATTAACCAATATTGTAAAAAGTGAAAGATTTATACAACATAAGTTATAAAATATTAGAAACATAATGTCAATAATGAAAAAATTAAGTAACAAAATTAACATTTTATCTTATGAACTCTTTATCTATTAAATTCTGTTGCGCGGTTTTGTTTTTTGTTTTTTTTTTTATCTTTTAATAGGACAAGTTATTACTTTTAATGTTTTTGATCACTAAAAAAGGAACCTAAAGTTTTCGTGTGTATTCAAGGACTTCCTTTCTGTAGCTGGCTGCAAGTATCAATGGCCTGTAGCCACTTACCCTAATTTACCAAACTTACTCTTACCATAAGGTCTCAGTCTGTCTGTCAAAATCTGATTACATCCGGCGTTTATAAATCAGTCCGAATAGCAGTTAACATACTTTTAGAATTTCAGTTTCTGATTTAGACCATGTAGTAGGTAAATCAGTAAAGTTGCGACACACAATGTTAGTGATGCCGAAGTGAACAACGCCGAACATGCCTCGTGGCGCTACAAAAGCATGACTAGCAATCTATTTTAAATAAGTGATAATGTAAAAACAGCTTTCAAACATATGGTTTGTCCAATGATTGAGGCCCGAGGGATTTTGAATAATATATATTTGCTTGTAGCGTCGACAGCTCTTCGACAGGTATTTTTACGTCAAAATGTGAGCAAATGAATTTTTGCTTAAACTAAACGCATGAAATAAAATATATAGGTTCCAGGGTCTGCGGTCTGTGAACACGTACAAATCCTCGCTAAATAACACCGATTCCTTCCAAGGATGATTCGCAAGGCTATTGAAATTAAAAAACATCTTAACTTCAATAGAGAAGACTGGATGTTACCATCTGCTTGGAATCCTGTGATTAATAAAATTAAATCCCAACCCAAGCACACAACTGCAAGACTTTAAGATACAAAAATTAATAATTTTAATCTGGAGGTAGCCGTGGTCATGTATGACATTGAGACGTTGAATACCTCATTCCCCTCCGTGAACATGGATGCTTATCATGAGCTGTGTAGATTCAAAACTAGATCAAAGGCATTTATTTATTGTCATAAGTGTCTTGTATTATCGATCTGCAATATTTTTGACTTCTCAGACGTCTGGCGGATGGATGGATCCTAAATTTTATAATCATTACATTTATATTAAGAGCCGTGGTAGCTCAGATGGTTAACGCTCGCTGTAAATATAACAGAACGCGAGTAACCAGGGTTTGATCCCCGCCGGCACCAATAAAATTGTTAATTGCAATTTTAAGTGCTGATTTACCACGTGCTCGGCGGTGAAGGAAAACATCGTTAGGAAACCTGCATGTCTGAGGAATAAGAAAAAAATATTTCGAAGACATGTGAAGTTCGCCAACACGCATTTGGGCAGCGTGGCGGACACTTCCTTGCCCTAAAACCTTCACAGAAATGAGGTGAGGCCTGTGCCCAGCAGTGGGATGTATATAAGCTGTAACTTTTTTTACAGTTATACATACATTCACTGATCGTGGATGAAACTAGATTCAACAATCCATTAAATTTACACTCGTAAATACTTACAAATTGATCTGTCTGTATTTATACATACAGATCAGTCTAATCTATACAAATAAATAAAACTGAAGTGTCTGTTTATAATTTCAAAACAACAGCTTTTTACTAAATGTATATGAAATCATTACGGTACTATAACAAAAAAATAATTTACTAAATTTGTCTGTCTGTATCTGTTTGTTAGAAACGGCTGGACTGATTTTGACCGGACTTTCACTGTCAAATAGCTGATGTTATAAGGAGTGACTAAAGCTACTTTCATTTTGGAAAAAGAATTAGCCCATGAAATTCAGTCGTAACTAATTCCACGCGGATAAAGTCACTGGGAACAGCTAGTAAGATATAAAGCGTATTGAAAGTCGATTTGATTTTTACTACACATACATCAGTGTTTACCTAATAATATAAAAATTTTCTAAACAAGTATAAATTGCTATTCCACAGAATAGATTATTCTAATTTAATCTCCCAGCAAAATATTTGCGATAAACGCAGGCCTTGGTTTTAATCTAGTATATTTTTTGGTCTCATCCATTATTTGTGTCCAGTATTGAAACGTTCATCGTCATTTCCTTATCCTAGTCAAAGTCAAATTATCAATTAAAAAAGTTTTTAAATGGGCGTGGTAAAGGATCACACAGTCCACCTGATGGTAAGTGGATACTGTGGCCCATAGATATCTCTCTCCATTTATATTCGATTAAAAATTAACGTGCAGATGCGTTGTCTCCCCTGAAGAATGTGACAAAATGCCTCGTTTACAGTAAAAAAGATCTCCGGTTCTATTTTACACGCTGGCATTCTGTGAGAGTGTGACCTTTCTTCGGTCGAACCAACCCATTCATGCTACAACCATAATATAGCTGAGGCGTGGTTCTACCACGTAAATGATCTTATGAATTAGTTATAATCTGCGTGATAAAATAAAATCGTGTGTCTTACCTAGTTTGAAGATAAAGTTTATTACGCGAATCTAAAGTAATAAATTTTTAACGTCCTTAAGGGGAAATATAATGTCAAATGGCTTAGCAAGATCCTTCGTTATGCCGAAAATATTGCAGCATTAATTTTGAAAAAAATATATGTTAAAGTTGAGGATTAATGTTAATGATTATGTTAGACGAAAACACGATTTCGTAAAATTTTCTCGATAGAAAAAAATCCAGTTACCTCCAAAATAAACAATAAACCGCTGTTATTCATAAAATACTTTAAATAAGATCATGAAACTTTGCATACTAACTGAACTAACTATAAAGCAGTGCTTATGTTATTTACTTTTTTTTAAATACCATTATTTTCACTGTAAAAAGAAATTACCTAAACTATCGGCGTCTTGAGCTTGATTCCTGTCGCCCGTTATTATCGCTTAGGCTTTTGAAGGGAGAAGTTGTGTCGCTTACGATCAGAATATACATTACGCAACAGTACGACGTAAAATTAAAATGGGAAATAACCGTGATAAAAATAAGAAGCGGCTGGCTTGGCGTTAAGAAACAGGCATAAATATGATAAACCTAATGAAATAAGTGTCTAACGACCTTCTTACTTACAGTATTAGTGATTACAAACATATCGGTACATAGCATACGACGCGCGGGGAAGTGGGGGCGAAATTAGAATTTGAGCTGACTTACTCTATCCTCTTAATATTATGCATTTCTGCAAAGTAACACCTGATTTACTATTTTAAAGTCAAAATCTTTTTATTTAAAATTGGCCTTAACAAAACACTTCAATAAGTTCCTTCTGTTACGTCCTTGAGAAAAGAAGCGGCAAGCAGCCCACAAGAATTTTTATCCTTTTTTCTTCCAAAAGTTAAAATTTACCCTTATTAAATAAATACGTAATTAAAAAATTCTAAGGGTGCTTGTTTTTATTTATTTTCTTTCTTTATAAAATCCTTATTACTTGCGCTTTGAATTCATTGTCCTCCCCCATAGATTGTCTTATAAGAAGGATGTTTGCCATAGTTTCCAGGCTTGGCAAGTGGGTTGGCAAACGCAGTTATTTTTAGTCGTTATTATACTTAATGCTCTATGCTACGTGCAACAATTAATGCCTGATACATGGCGACACTACCATTACCATTAACACTAGCGCCTTCTAGTATCGAATAGCAGAACTAGGAGAGTCAAGATCCTTCTACAAATTTCCATGGAAGAACTTTTTTGAACTACAGTGATCAGAAGTACGATTGTGTTTTGTTATTAATGTGGTTTTAAGTTGTATTTAGTGTTCTGTAATTAAAGTGTCAATTTTGGTAACCCACTCGGCAGTTTTTAATTGTCTCGAACCCTAAGCCCGTAACAGGAAGATGCGGCTGCCCATCTCCTGATTTGATTACCTCTGTCGCCTCTTACGATAGGCGCGGCATGATATGGGGCAGTGGATATTCTTGCACCGCCACTACACGGTATTTATAAAATACTAATCATATGTTATTTCTAGAACGAGTTAAACCCTGTTTGGCTGTGTGAAACAAATTTTTCTTGATTTTCTTTTTCTTCCAGAAAAACACTTTTGCATCTAATATAATGTATTCTACATTCAAATTAGAAAAGATGAACAACTTACCGTTTAACAAACCAAAATATTGTCAGAAGTAGGATAAAATCATGTCGATTTTACCTAATACCTACGAAATGGAGGGTGTCCGTACCCGAAGTCAACGTCAGCAGGAGACGGACCAGAGACGATTTGGTGGTGTAACGCCGCAGATGTCTGAGGGCTAGCCGCCGCCCACGGAAGCCGGCCCGTCAGCAGCTCCTACGTCTGTGGCACCTGACTTAGGTGCTCTGATGGTGATGCTGCAGGAGCAGGCTCACCGACAGGAAGAGCAGGCCCGTTGGTTGAAAGAGCAGCAGGAGGAACAGGCGCACCGACAGGAGGAACAGGCTCGCCGACAGGAGGAACAGGCTCGCCGACAGGAGGAACAGGCTCGCCAACAGGAGGAACAGGTCCGTCAGTTGGAAGAGCAGCTGCGGGGCGGACAAGATGATCAGGCCCGTTAGTTGAAAGAGCAGCAGGAGGAACAGGCCCGCTGTCAGGAAGATCTGATGTTCCTCGTGAAGGACATTCACGCTAACTTCGGGAAAGAGATAAGGGAGTTGAAGGATAGGGTTGCTCAACATGACAACCGCCTGTCGGAAGCTGAAACCCAAATCAAGGAAGCTAAAACCCAAATCGACCATGTGAACAATTGGGTTGATTACGTGATGGCTAACGTGAAGAAAACGCTGGACGACCTCAAACTGGGGGGATGGAATTACAGCTCCCGTAGTAGCTACAACACCTTCGCTACGTGGGTTCAAGGTGCCACCGTTCGACGGGACTTCTTCCTGGTCGGCCTACAAAATCCAGTTCGAAGCTGTTATGAAGGTGAACGGCTGGAATAAAAGTCAGGCCATGACTGCTCTCACACTAGGCCTGCGCAAGCAGGCCTTAACAGTTCTGGAAGTTCTCGGTGAGGAAGTGACTTATGAGCAGCTCCTTGAGGCATTGGATATGGCGATGCTCACCTGGAACACGCGTTTCGTGCGCAGCTTAAAGATCGTGTAAGTTAAAAAAGTATAGTTACAGCCTATATACGTCTCACTGCTGGGCACAGGCCACCTCTCATTTCTGAGAGGGTTTAGGGCAAGAAATCGTCCGCCGCGCTGCCCCAATGCGTGTTGGCGAACTTCACATGTCTTCAAAATATTTTTTTTTCTTATTCCTCAGACATGCAGGTTTCCTCAAGATGTTTTCCTTCACCGACGAGCACGTGGTAAATCAGCACTTAAAATTGCAATTAACAATTTCATTGGTGCCGGCGGGGATCGAACCCGGGTTACTCGCGTTCTGTTATATTTACAGCGAGCGTTATCCATCTGAGCGGGTGCTGGTTGATGTTAAAAGAGCCCCAAGGATCTCGATCTCACAAACCTATGATGGGGACAGTCTAATCATCAAGGGCGAGGTCAACGGAATGCCGTGTAAACTGACCATAGATACTGGAACCTCTCGTACGGTTGTTAGTTTAGTTTAGTTCCCAACTTATAAGTCAGTTCCTTGGGGACTCCGCATACAACCGAAAACGCATTAATTTGGTAACAGCCATCGGTCAGCATATACCCGTCCGTGGAGAGAAAGAGATGGAGTTGAAGCTAGGCAACATGATCTACCTGCATAATGTTTTCATCGTGGCTGATATAATGGACGACTGCATCCTGGGCCTAGACTTTATGAGGAATAATTGTTGTGAGATCGACGTTAAGCAAGGTGTTTTGGAATGTGGGCAGGATGAACTTTTTATGAAAGGTGCGTTACCAGGGAACGTGTACAGCATTAAGAAGATTGTTCTTCCGCCAAGATCCGAAACGAATGTGCCGGTTAGTCTTCCTCGAAACGCTGGGCAAGCTCACCGTTGTGTACTTGTGGAAAGGGTAAACAATAACCTTCCATTGAAAGTAGCTAGAACCTTGGTCAGAATAACTGACATTGCAGGAGTACTTGTGCTGAACTTTTGTGACCAGGAACATATTATAGAAAAAGGCACACTGGTTGGTACTTGTGTGGAAGTGGATCGGTTACGTCGTTGCCAATATCTATCGAGTGAGAACCCCAGCAAGGATGCACAAACGAGAGTGACCACACTTTTGGAAGACTGTCGCAGCATTCTCTCCCCGACCGAAATGGTCAAGGCGAAGAAGTTGTTACTCAAGTATGCCGATGTATTCTCATCAAACGAAACCGACATAGGAAAGACTGGCTTGGTTCAACACATAATAAACACAGGAGAAGAATTGGCTATCCGTCAACGGCCAAGAAGATTGCCGGTAGCACGTGAAAAGGAAGTGGAAACCATGATTGAGGGAATGGTGAAGGATGGTGTTATTGAACCTTCATTAGTCCATGGTGTTCACCCGTGGTGCTGGTAAAGAAGAAGGACAGCGATGCGGTTGCGGTTCTGTGTTGACTACCGCCGTCTGAACGACGTTACAAAGAAGGACAGATATCCCTTGCCAAGAATTGATGACACGCTGGACATGCTTACAGTAGTAAAATGGTTTAGCACGCTGGATCTAAATAGCGGCTACTGGCAAGTTGAAATTGACCCTAAGGACAAGGAGAAAACTGCGTTCTCGAAGGGAAAGGGTCTGTGGCAATTTAATGTAATGCCGTTTGGATTGTGCAATGCTCCAGAAACGTTTGAAAGGCTAATGGAGCTCGTACTTACCGGGCTAATTGGCGATGTCTGTCTGGTCTACTTGGATAACATCATCATCGTGGGCCGTACGTTTGAGGAACACCTTCAAAACCTGGAACGCGTGCTCATGAAGATTCAGAGTGCCCACCTCAATTTGCATCCGAAAAAATGTTCACTATTCAAACGGCAAGTCAACTTTTTAGGGTATGTAGTGTCGGAAGAAGGTACCCGCACGGATCCGGAGAAAATCACCGCTGTCAAGGATTGGCCGGTTCCAAAAGA
Source organism: Parnassius apollo (assembly GCA_907164705.1). Classification (NCBI taxonomy): domain Eukaryota; kingdom Metazoa; phylum Arthropoda; class Insecta; order Lepidoptera; family Papilionidae; genus Parnassius; species Parnassius apollo. The sequence continues at coordinate 870,510 of CAJQZP010001189.1, read as the reverse complement.
CAAGACGCAGGTTAGAGCATTTTCGGGTTTGTGCTTCTATTATCGGCGATTTGTGAAGAACTTTGCAGATATAGCCAAACCTCTGCACAAGCTAACCGAGGAGAAGCGACATTTCTGCTGGGATGAAAGTTGCAATATCGCATTTCAGGAGATCAAGGACCGTCTATGCAAAACACCTATTTTGGGATACCCTGATGCAAGCAAAGAATTTATAGTTGACACAAACGCAAGTGATATAGGACTTGGCGGTGTGTTGTCTCAACGGAATGGTGACCAAGAGGTCGTGATAGCGTACTTCAGCAAGTCGTTGTCAAAACCGGAAAGGAACTATTGTGTCACAAGACGCGAATTGCTAGCTGTGGTAAAGTCGTTGCAGCATTTTAGCAAATATCTTCTGGGGCGAAAATTTCACTTACGAACTGACCATGCTGCACTAAAATGGCTATTGCAGTTCAAAAACCCAGAAGAACAAATTGCGAGGTGGATTGAACTACTGCAGGAATACGACTTTGAGATCGAACATCGCAGCGGAAAATCTCATGGTAAGCAGATGCATTGTCAAGAAGACCTTGTCCTGAAGATTGCAACCATTATACTAGGCAAGAGAGTAAGGAAATGGTATCCGTGAGGATGCTCAGGACAGACCACCTCAGCAACGAGTGGAAGGACAGCTTACAACGTGCACAGCAGGAAGATCCGGACATCAAGCCGTTTCTGCAATGGATGAAGACCAGTGCTCCCAAGCCTAAGTGGAGCGACGTCTCAGCGATGAGTTTGACCACTAAAAGCTATTGGGCCTAGTGGGACAGCTTGCTGCTTCACAATGGAGTTCTTTATTAATAAATTTATTAATTAAATAGGAAAATGTTCTGGGAGACAGCTGTCATTTGCAAATGGTTATCCCTAAAGCTAAAGTACCGGATGTTCTACAGCATTACCATAATAATTGTTCAGGAGGCCATCTGGGAGTCAAACGAACTCTACTGAAGATCCGACAACGGTTTTACTGGGTCCACTGTCGAAACGATGTCGAGGACTGGTGTCGCAAATGTACAAGTTGTGCGACTGTAAAGGGACCTCAGACTCTTAGTAGAGGTGCATTGAAGTTGTACAATGTTGGTGCACCATGAGAGAGAATAGTCATTGACGTGGCGGGGCCGTTTCCGGAGAGTGAAAGCAGTAACAAGTTTTCATGGTTGTGATGAATACTTCACTAAGTGGCCAGAATTCTTCGCCAATCCAAATCAAGAAGCTCCGACAGTTGCAGATAAACTAGTTCATGAAGTCTTCTGTCGTTTTGGAGTACCTTTAGAGATTCACAGCGACCCAGGAAGGAATTTAGAGTCTCAAATATTCCAGGAAACTTCCCAGTTACGGTTACTCATAAAAGAAGAACGACTTCTTATCACCTGCGATCTGATGGAATGGTAGAACGATTTAATCAGACATTGAAGAGGTACCTAGCAAAAGTTGTAGACAATCGGCAACGAGATTGGGACAAGCACATACTACCATTTTTGTTGTCATATCGAAGCGCTGTTGACGAAAGTACGAGTACATCAGTGACATAAGCTTTCGCAAACTTTGGAAGAGAATTACGGCTGCCTGCAGACCTGATCACTGGGATACCACATGATGCCCCACGCAGTATAATCGATTATGCAAATGACTTGAAAATGAATGATATTTATGAGCACGTCAGACAATCGGGCCAGCAAATGTCTGAAAAGATGAAAACCCGGTATGACCGCAAAATGAACAACAAAGGGTTCGATGAAGGTTTACTAGTGTGGTTGCAATAATCCAATCCGCAGCAAAGGGAAATATCCTAAGCTTCAAGCTAAATGGGACGGCCCGTACTGGATTGTGACCAGGATCAACGATGTAACCTACCGGATACAGAAAGGCGCAAGAGGGACTCCTAAGATCGTCCATGTGGATCGCCTGGCGCGTTATTATGGGGCCGATAATGCTCGGGACGTGCATGTCTTAGGAGGGGGCAGTGTTGCGCGCCTAAGATGACGTCTGGCACTAGCGCCATCTAGTGTCGGGTAACAAAGCAAGGAGAGCTTTCCAGAAAATGACATGACAAATTTTTCGATCAACAGCGCCATCTAGTATCGAACAGAAGAATTAAGCTTTCTGGAAGCCCCACACTCGAACTTTCTGCGTCTGATTGGTTAGCGCGCGTATTTACTTGAATAATCTGGACATTTCGGTGAAAATGTGTATTTAAAGGCGCTGCAAGACGCGGTCGGGGAAGTTTTGAATTTGGCGAGACAAGCGAAGCTTCGGAGCGAAATAAAGTGAATCAGTGTGATTAATTATTAGTGTTTTTAAGTTTTAATTGGTGTTCGGTGATTAAAAGTGTTTATTTTGGTAATTCAATCTGCAGTTTTTATTGTCACGAACCTCAACGTAACAACATGAGACCATCTTTTTGAATAATTATGGATATCAAATTCCAACGATGCGTGAAGTAAGGAAAACATTAAAGAAGTTTGGTCAACCAAGAGCAGAACTTTAAGCAAATATTGATTTAAACGCTGGAGCGTTTTCCAAGGGAATATGTTAGGTTACATTAATTATGAACGTTGAAGATTTATGAACTGTATTTATGTATCAAGATAAATTGTGGAAGCTTATCACTACGTATTTAAGTACTATTATCACGATATTTGGCAGGGAATTCTATCGCCATCTTGTAAAATAGTCTTCAATTTTACACCATATTTTTTAAACAGTTGTCTTAAATTCAAGTATTGAGGCATAAGGCCTTCTCCAAGGTGTATATGGTAATGCTGAATGAATTAGAAGACTTTCTTTAATATTTCATATTGTAAATTGGGATTATTCTGATGGAATAATTTTATGAATTTTTTCGCGTTTATTTCGTCGAACAAATTCGTAAATTTGTATATTTTCACGTATAGTATTCGAGTAAATATAAGAAACCATTATGGAATGATAGTCGATAAACTTTTCCGTTACAGTACTGGATGATTCAATTTTGAGATAAATATTTCCTTATCTCTTAATAAAAATGAAAATGTAATTTTTTATAAATGATAGACATAATTGCTATATGTATCACTAATTTTATCTGTGAATTTTATATCATTCTAATGATACCTTTTATTAATGATCGAATACATTCTGTCAAGCGGCGGCTAAGCCGATGGGACCTTATTTTCTAAATTTGTAGACCCCACCAAAGAGTAAGTAATATTCAGAAGTAACCATAAATAAGAATGCAAAAACTTAGAGTTTAAATAAGCAAGGTTTAGAGTGCGCTACCGCTCATTGCCCATTATTCCAAGCGTAACAAGATGTTCTATAGATACTGATACATAGAGCGGTTGAATAGTGACGCGCCGAGATTGATGGTTATGAGTTACTGTACTTAAGTTATTAATTTGATATATAATGTAAGGTTTTTTAAGTGTTAGGGAGGTGATAATAATAATAAATATTTATTTCTGCCACATTTGACACAGTTACATTTCTTTCATAAATAGTTAAACCATTTTTTAGTCTAATAAGGTTTCTAAAATATAAATAACGATAAAAGGCACATTGAATGTGCGTAGCATTAGCATATTATGTTTGAAATAAATCTATATACTCGAAATAATATATGAAATCATAACTTTATATATATTTAAATATATATATAGTATACGTGCGTGTGATTATTATAAGGTATGTTTTAGCTGAATAAAACATAGGTACGAATATATGAAACGATGTTTATAAATCAAACACAAGAATCTAATTTAATGCTCCATGAAATTATTATCATATTTCAATGTATGGTTTATATTGCTTGATCGCAGTTTTACGTACAATATATTTCAATGTAATATTGTTTAATGACATACATTAGTTTAAAAAAACTATTTATTTATACTTTTACTGTAACATAGTCAAGTAGCTAAGGTAAGGAAGGTAATAAAACATGCATATATAAAAGTCACGTTCCAATTCGTTCTAGTAGTTATTGTGGCCGTGGAAGGAAAAGGGGAGATCTCCCGCCGGGCAAGCTGTTCTGTCCGGGGAGCGGCCGACACTCCATGTGATAGTTCGGAGATGTTCTATATATACTGTTTATGATTCGGAATTTAGATAGCGTGATTTAGGCTTCGGTGTGTTTCGCTTGCGACGCGACGACAGCGCCGCCACAGACATCCAACGTGTAAAAGTCACGATGATTTTTCACTGTGACTTTTTTGTAGCCGTAACGACGGTCACGGTTATTTAAAAAAAAATCCCAAATATAGTCGCCTCTTACGACACCCACGAGATGATATAGATATTCATACCACCGCCACGCCACTACACGGTAATTGATAATTTCTCAAAACATATTATTTATCGACGTCTTGCAGTCGTCGTTTCTCCAGCGCTCACCTTCATACCAATAATTCGATATTTTAATTGTTGATAAAATTTTTAAAAGGAACATAGTTAAATGACTAAGTTACATTTATCTTCATTTAAAAAATATTGTCAGTGGCCTGACCTACAATACTCTTTGGCTTGACCAGCGGTCTTACTAAGTTGTTCCAATAAAATGTAGCCGCCTGAGAGGTTAAATTTATATTATGACATTTCTATTGTAATTTATATATATCATAGACTAATGATAGTAATAGACGGACATAGTGTGCAAGTGAGAAGAAAATTTCTTATGCCAATATAGCAAAATAGAAAATTATAGCAAATCTCATGACTTTGTAACCGATTTTGAATGACAAGGCGGCACAAGTTGGCACGTAGGAAATAAACACCTAAAAATTTTGAATTTTTTTACAGTACAATAGCTATTATGTTTAGTAAGTACTTGTTTTCCAAAATGGTTAATTGTTCTGCAAGTGATTACTGTTAATGATAGAAATAATCTTGATATTTGCACATTTCATAGGTAAAGACGTCGTCAATAATAAGACGCGTCCATTTTTGGTTAAAATTTATGTTAAAATATAGAATATTTTCAATTATTTTGTTGTTTGATATTTTGAAAAAAAAAAATGTCACGTTGTTGATTATGTGCATGAATTTAGTAAAAAAATTTTTTATACAAAATATTTTACATGTACGCTAGGTATTGACTCAAATATATCAAAATTAATGTCGATATTTATCTTAAATGCTTATAATGAATCGATAGACTCGAACACGCAACAAGAAAAGAAATTAAAAGAAATGTTGGCAAGCCTTTCTAAAAATGTAATTTTAATTTGTAAGATTAATTAGGTGGGTTGGTTGAAGTCCAAACAAGCTCAACAATTTGCAGCAAAACAATTTTATTACAAGGAGCATACTATTATATTGTTATAATAAGACTTCAAAAACTTTAATGAAAATAGAGATAGATTTTTATATATTATAAAACTGTAGTACATTAAAGATAAAAAATCTTGAGATTATCCAATTTAAGACATCATGAACCGAACTAAGTATCAATTTATTAACCAAAAAAATCTATAACCTTACTTTACCACCTGTACCTGACGGTTACACTATTACAATGTTTCGAACTTAGAGCTTCGGATTATATGCCTAAGTTACAATGATAAAAATAAGCATAGTTAGGTATAGATATTTATTCAGATGATAGTATAGGTATTTATTATATTCCTGAAGCGCCGCTTTTCTGTGTATTTTGCTAGCCTGTATTGATATAATTATAGCTGATTTCTACAAGTTTCCTCATTAAGTTTACATTCATATTTAAGTCGAATGTTAAGATAAACTTCTATAATATATTTGACTATTAATTAATAAATGTTTGTGATTTTTTTATAAGATAGGGTGACAAACGAGCACACAGTCCACCTGATGGTAAGTGGTTGCTGTGGCCCATAGACATCTACATCTATCCTCGATTACAAATCAAAATGCAGATGCGTTGTCATCCGTGAGGACTAAGATGGAATGCCTCGTTTCCAGTAAAAAAGGTCTCCGGTTCTCTACACTCACTATACGAAATACAGCAGCATTAAGCTACCATTTCACGCTGGTATTCTGTGAGAGCGTGGTCCTTACCCGGTTGAGCCGACCCATTCGTGCTACAACTATACTACTAATATAACTACATGGCTCTACTACGTAAAAAAAGTATTAAAAGTAATACTTAAAATATGAAAAAAAGCAACCATTATGTATTCCATGTCCCCGTTTTTTATTTTCCCAGCAAAATATTTTATGAAATATAATAATAATATAATGTCCTCCAGACCGAATTCCGGCCACGGCGGCCTGCCTCAACGGAGGCTAGGCATCGGTGCAGGACAGGATTATAGTGCCTAAGTGAATGCGCAAGCACAGGTGCACTCTCTATTCCCTCACTTTCATAATCCGATGTGACGGCAAACCGACACGACGGGAGAGGGATCAGGCGCAGGACCAACGGCTTTACGTGCTTTCCGAGGCACGGGGGTGAGACACCGCCAACTTCCTGACTCCGGGCAACTACTGAGAATTTCTTGACGAAAAAACTCAATAATTAATTTTTTGGCTCGACCCGGGATTCGAACTCAGGACCTCATGATCAGCAGTCGCACTACTACAACCACTAGACCAACGAGGTAGTCACAAAACATAAATAATTAGTTACTTAATTAAGTATCTACATATTTATATTTGATTAACATGATGTTAAAAAAAGAAATTCCGAGGAAACTACCCATGGCAGCAATTTTTTTTCTAAAGGTAAAGGTAGCTCGCAAATACAATTTTCCTATATGATTATTGGGAAAATTGTTTAAGTTTATTCGGTAGACTCACCTCTTAAGAGGTTATTGGGATTTTGTACATTTTGAACTAAAATCCAACAAAACGCAGATAGGTGCTGCTTATCATCGTGAACATATTAAATGAATATTTTATAATTATTTTAAATCATAACGTTAATATACAGTTAATTTTTGAATTTATATTAAAAAAACTAGTTTGGTGCACGAAACTGTTATTCGGTTTTATGCACCAAACTAGTTTTTTTAAAACTTTTAACACTTTGTTAACAATCATTTTTCAATATGTCTTGTAAGTAAAATATACATCACTAACTAACGCACATAATGACAAATCAAAATTTGTCACACGTTTTCGGGCTGTCAGGTTGTCATTAGAATATATAAAGAGAGGATATAGAATCATTATTATCTTTGTGTAACGAAAGCCTTTTGACTTGAAGAGATATGGTGTTAAAATAACCGGGATGAACTCCGTAACAATTAGATTTAAATAATCTGTAGATCTAATAATGTTGTAAATTACAGAATTCGTTTTATTTAATGACTACATTAAAATTTTACGCAACATAGTATTTCCTGCTCTGCTGAAAAATTAACGCAATTCATCTTTACACGTGACAACTTTCACGTACTTTTCACATTGTGTAAAATACCTGTCTCTTTTTTGCAGACTCTACCACCCCGTGCACTACGGAAATTGTAAAGTAAAATTGGGTAGTCATTTTATAAATTGCATTCGCCGCGGCCCCGGGTGAGTGATATTAAATTTGTGAATATTCGCAACATTTAATACGGCCTGCGAATCATCTGAGATTACATAAAAACATCCGTATTGGCAATCTACGTGGGTAATCTTTTAGAAAATTTTATTTTAATATTTAAATTATTTATAAATTTTATATTTTCTGGACAATTTTCCGGAACTGGATTTTGGAATTTAATAAATTTATGTCTATGCACGCAGAAATAAATATGTGAGTATAGACATAAATACCTATTTCGTTTAATAATAAATTAACTTAATACTAGAAACTGAAATAAACTTTTTACACCATTGTTTAATTTAAGGAAAATTTACAATTCATTTATGGCACAAAACATTCGATTTTACAAAAAAATACCTGATTCAATGCTTGATTTGCCTTTACATAAATTTAAAAAGTATGTAAAAAACACTTGGGTTAGAAAAGTGTATTATACGATTGACAATAAAATTAACAACATAGAAGCATAGTCATTTTAAAAGTCAACAAGTTCCACATAGTATATTTTCAACAAATGTTATTTTATTATTGATCTATGCTTATTATTTATTAGTAATATATTTAAATGTTAACATTGATTGAAGAGCTATTATTTGTTAAACTGATTTTTTTTCTTGTAATTCATTAATTCATGGAATCTTGTGAGTCTATGTTAATAAATAAAAATATTAAAAAAAGAAAAACAAAAAATCAGTCCTATCAAGAAACACCTAATTTTTATTACATTAAAAGAAAAATCTTAACAAGCAGCAAATGCAAATGTATAAATGAATTAATCGACCAATGACTAAGGAAATCAATGACTATAGTTGTATTAAGACTGCCCTTAGGGCAATGTCATCACCGACGTTACAAACCGTTACCGTTACAACTTATTGAAGTCCACAGCTGAACATAGGCCTCCCCCATAGATTTCCTCATAGAGGGATATTTTCCACAGTTCAAACGGGTTGGTGACCGCAGTTTTATTGTAGCAGAGCTCCCATGGCGCAATAAAACGATTCTTTGAAATCTATCTCCTCAGTAACCCGTAGGTCAATTTACATAATTTTTTCGGCAATATTTGTAGCTCAACGCAGACAAGGTTTATAAATAAAATAAAAATCTGAATTTCAATTTGAACTTTTTTTCTTTTACTATCTAATCAATTCGCTAATAAATTAGCGAATATCTAATCAATTCGCTAATAAATTAGCGAATTTATTAGATGAGCTGATTAATTTACATCTGCGCAATGTCACACCATTTGATTGAATCTTTTGTTAAAATAAAGATAGTTATAAGTTTAGACTTCCACTCCGCTCCGTTTATGATTTTAGCAAAAGGCCTTTGCATCTACATCGGCCCTAGTTATATTAGGTAGTTGTTATAAGGAAGACGATGCTCCCTGAATCCTTTGGTTTGCTTTCCTCTGTCGCCTGTTACGACACCCACGGGATGATATGGAGTAGTGGGTATTCTTACACCGCCACTACACGGTACATTACAAACGAAATTACGAAGTGAAGTCCGACCTTATGCTTCGGATTTAATCACGGCGCAAAGATCAATAGAAACTTCCCTTAATCTCACTAACACAATATTAGTTTCAAAGTTCTCAAACTTACTCTCGCATAGATCGTACGGGGACCGTGTTCCGAGGATCTGCAGAATTGAGATCGGTTTTGTGAAGTTCTCCTAACAGTTTATTTTGTATGCAAATTGTTTTACGTGAACTATAAATTGAAATTAAAACAAAAAATAAAACATACGAAGTTATGAAACCGAATTCAAGAAATAAAAGTTATAAAATAATTTCACATTGTAAAATCGATGCTCAGAATATATATATATATATATATATATATATATATATATATATATATATATATATATATATATATATATATATATATATTATATAGAAGACTTAAAACATCGACTTTACAATGTGAAAATATTTTATACGAAGTGAAGTCCGACCTTATGCTTCGGATTTAATCACGGCGCAAAGATCAATAGAAACTTCCCTTAATCTCACTAACACAATATTAGTTTCAAAGTTCTCAAACTTACTCTCGCATAGATCGTACGGGGACCGTGTTCCGAGGATCTGCAGAATTGAGATCGGTTTTGTGAAGTTCTCCTAACAGTTTATTTTGTATGCAAATTGTTTTACGTGAACTATAAATTGAAATTAAAACAAAAAATAAAACAAACGAAGTTATGAAACCGAATTCAAGAAATAAAATTTAATAAAATAATTTCACATTGTAAAATCGATGCTCAGAATATATATATATATATATATATATATTATATAGAAGACTTAAAACATCGACTTTACAATGTGAAAATATTTTATTCGCTACAATTATTCAATTTTGAGTTTAACTTTTTTTATTAAAATTCAATTTTTGTCCTTTTGGGTGAACTATGTCGACCACAATCTCAATATCGTGCAAATAGTTTATACTCAAAACTTCATACACTATCTGTTCAAAATCGGCGTTCATAGACTTAGAATATACTAGCGTATAAATCTATGATCGGCGTATATACAAAAACACATACAATCGGATTGACGGCTAATGAAGTTGTGTTCAGACAAAATGTAATGTTTTAACATATAAAGGACAATGGCGAACTCCCAAACAAATTTTATGTGACCTTTTTCTTGCGTCTACAAATTTTAAAATCCTAAACATTTTTTTTTTACTTTGGTCATACTACTGCAGGAAGTCAGGAATTACAGATATTCCAGTTTAAACAAAATACAAATCAGACTAGGCTGTACGGTATAAAACACCTTAATTGGCAAATGGTTACAAAAACAAACAGTCAATATAATTTACATATATATTTATAAAGGGTAACTACTAGCGTAGAGAAAATCCTTAAAGAACACATTAGTATAATATACAGAAGATTTTTCTGAATAAAATACACGTCAAACTCGGCTGTATGGTATAAAACCTTTGCCTGTCTTTAACTGATGAATCGTAAAAACTAGTCAATTAGGTTTTGAATTGTGTATGATGTTTTTTTTCCAGACTTCGATAGGCCATAAGTTTGATTAGATAATACATAGTAAATTATTTTATTGATATCTGTAATGGTGACATAAGTGGACGCTTAATAATTCCATCAACAATTTGCCACAACAACTAGTCAGTTTAGTTTTAAATTAGGTAAGATGATTTTTTCCACACTTCGATAGGCCATAAGCCTGATTAGATAACACAAAATAAAATATTTTATTGATATCTGTAATGGTGACTTAAGTAGATACTTAATAATTCCATCACATATCATTTCGCCATTGTCCTTTATTTTCTATTTGTAAACCCACCCTTAGTTAACAGAGTAGCCGTCAGAGAAGACACAGGGATACAAACCAGGAGATGGGCAGCAGCGTCTCCCTAATCTCTACGTAGTATAAAACAAAGTTATTTCTTTATTCCACTCCATTGCTGCTTATTACTTGATTTATGTATGAATAAATAAACATAAAACTAAGTTTTTTTAGGGCTTTCCTGGTTGCCGCCATTTATGCTGGCATTCTGTGAGAGCGTAGTCCTTCCTTTCCCGGTCGAGCCAAGCCATTCATGCTACAACCATAATAGCTGCAACGTGGCTCTACCACGTATAAAATTAAAGTAAAAAAAAACCAAGTACTAAGATAGAATATTTCATTTCCAGTACAAATTCTTAAGAAAATTACAAGGTTTTTTTCTAATTGTATTCAGTTAATTTTCCCCCGTCAGTATGATTAACGTTTTTTAACTTTATTGATTTCAAATGACGCCGAATTTAATATACGATGCTTACGGAGCAATTTTTCAAATATGACTCGTGATTTCGCGCGCCGCCGCAATATTTAAAGCGTTAATATCAGCCATTGTAATATTAAAATAGTTTGATATTCATTCATCACTACACTCGTTTACAGAACAATAGAATTAATATAACTTCATTTGTATTATTTTATTTAATATTGCCGTGTAATGGCGATGTAAGAATATCTACAACCCCATATCATTATACTGACGCAACTTCTCGCTCACTCTCGATCCGACTGATATTTTACGAGTATAGACGCGTCGAAATATTTATTTATCCTTAATTCGCATTCCCTTTTACAAAATAATAATAAAACAAAATAATTATAAAATAGAAATCAAAGCTAGACATAATGCCAAGAGGTATTCTCTACCAGTCAACCCATGGAGTGGAGATAGTTTGGCGTAGGTGTAGGTAGAGTAAAAAAGAAATAAAAAAGATAAATAAAAACAATTACAGCAAATTACGGTGATATTCAAATAGGTACAAAAATATTTTTAAAAATTTGAAAATCCTTACAAACGTACATATATACAATTATATATATATATATATATATATATATATATATATATATATATATATATATATATATATATATATGTATTACCCTCAGGAGTTGAATTTTCCAAAATCCTTTCCTATTATATATGACTCGGTAGTCAATCGAGCGTATAGTTTTAGAGATCTCGTTACGAGTGAGTCAGTGGTGTTTCGCTTATATAATATATTTTATGTATATTATTAATTGATATTATTTTGATACCATATCATAGTGCCTCCCAACGGATAGGTCTTAAGATGAACATGGACAAAACAAAGATCATGTTTAATGTCCATGTCACACCTTTCCCCGTAGTTGTTGGGAGCACTAAGCTCGAAGTTGTTGACGAGTACGTTTACCTGGGACAAATAGTTCGACTAGGTAAGTCCAACTTCGACCAAGAGGTCAATCGACGGATTCAACTCAGGTGGGCAGCGTTCGGGAAATTACGACGCATCTTCTCGTCAGGTATACCTCAAAACCTGAAAACTAAGTTGTACAACCAGTGCGTGTTGCAAGTGATGACCTACGGAACCGAGACGTGGTCCTTCACTGCTGGCCGTATGAGGACGCTCAAAGTCGCTCAGCGAGCTATGGAGAGGGCTATGCTTGGAATTTCTCTGCGTGATAAACTTAGAAATGAGGATATCCGCAGTAGAACCAGAGTGACCGACATAGCCCAACGGATTAGTAAGCTGAAGTGGTAATGGGCCGGCCATATAGCTCGAAGAACCGATAACCGTTGGGGAAAAAAGATTATCGAGTGGCAGCCTCGTACCGGTAGGCGAGGTGTAGGGCGACCCCCCCCCCACTAGATGGAGTGACGACCTGGTAAGACATGCAGGAAGTCGATGGATGCAGGTGGCTGAGGACCGTGCTTTGTGGCATACCTTGGGGGACGCCTATGTTCAGCAGTGGACTTGTGAAGGGCTGTAATGATGATGATGATGATGATGATGATGGTATCATATCAGGATAATATCAATTAATAATAGACAGTATTCATTATATTCCTCAGTTCACGGAACCCAAGTATATTATTTGTTTAAACAACACTGTTTTGTCAGAACCATTATTTTAACTGAAACAGTAGAAATATTTTCCAGTGTCCTCTCGAAAGACTGGGCAGTAATACAAACACAGAGCATCGTACAGTGCAACATCTAACCGCATTTCTATTCTCGGCGCTTTCGAAAAATATTTCGTTTTTTCTGCGGTTTTTGCGAAATTGAATCGCCGCGTCCAGTGCACTGGGTGAAACGCTCATATATCAGACGGCAACTAAATTAGTTACAACACGCATAATCTGAACTTGAAACAAAAAACTTGAGAGGTGTCAAGGGACACCCGGATGGAACGAAGTTACTATATATATATATATATATATACTCTCGACTTCGTAAAAAAGTAATCCTAAACTAGTCCAAACTAATATATAAATTTTCTTAAATTTTTGTCATAGACACCCTTTAGGTTTGAAATCGTAGATTGATCTTAATAAGCTTTTCTGCAAAACAGAAATATTAAATTCGGTGTTAGTCGCATTTTTCTATAGCAAAATATAGTATGGCAATAGATCTAATTTACTAGTCTAGCTTTTTCTACGCAAAACTTAGTACTTGAGTATCAAATAATATCTACCAGAACTGAAAAAAAAGGAAATCTTAAATCCTAACACAAAGCCCGTAGCCAAAACAAAGCAGCCTAGGAATTTAAGCAATAAGCCCACAATCATCAACGTCAGCGTCGAGATATGAAATTAATAACAAACGTTAATAAAGTTTTATTGAAGAATAAACGTAAACCCCTTTCACAGTTACGAAATGGACCGTTAATAACTCCAATATTAATATTTTATTACCGAAACTTTAAATTCAAAACGACGCAGTTAGCAGGCCATAGTTGGAAATGGAAGATGGAAAGGGTGTTTGTATTACGATGACGATATTATTCATAAAGTAAGCTATAAAGATGCTTGAAATTATATCAATTATGAAATAAAATAGAAAGTTTAAACTCGAATACCAGTAGGTGAAGCTAATTAAATTTTGTTTTAGAGGCCTAAGTAGTCCTTTACAAAAAACAGTGTAATTTTGATGGTTACCACATGCAATACAATATTTTTGAATTAATTTACATTTACAAAATTTGTACATTGTCCCAAAAGCACAAAGTCCAAAGTTTAAGTACACGCGGCACATGCGATACAGAGCCGGCGACATTAAAAAATACAGTAAGCTTTTAAGCTAACGTCACGATGGTTTCGGGAGCAAACTGATAGGGGCCAACACACACGGGCGGCGGAAAAGCTAAAACGGCAGAAACTCTACTCTTGCTCAATCACAGCCGGATTAAGGGATCACTTTTGAGCTGAAAAATCAGTATACTTATAGACGTTAGGTAATTAATTTTCAATTCGCTGTCAACTAGATAAAATTAACAGACGGTAGAGTATGGTCACAGTGTATACCCTATTAAAAATTCATATTTAAATCTTAAGCAAACACATAACTTAAATAAACTCTAAAACATAAATCGGATTTCATTATTATCAAAGCAGTAAAGCACTAAAAAAGTCGAGAATTTAATGAGGTTATATTTGTTTGGATAAAATTCATATTCGTGAAGATACATTTTTTATTTATTGTATTTTATATTTTTTATATTACATTTTTAATAGTCCACCAAGTGGATGTTGTACTCGTAGTCTATATTTTTACAATAGATCCTTGATTATCAAAACAAAATACAAATACGTTGTCACCTCCAACGACTAAGTTAGAATACCTCGTTTCTAGTAAAAAGGGTCCCAGGTTGTTAATATGCTGTGAGAGCGTGGTCCTTCCCCAGTTGAGCCGACCCATTCGAGCCATAATATATGTAGATAAAGCGTGGCTCTATCACGTATACAGTGTACAGGTATTTGACTTTCAATTTGTAGCCTACAGATTGGATCTGAGATCAATAAATTGTTGTTTTAATGTAAATCTTATCGAAAATTCTTTCTTCAAAATTCATATAAAATTTTTAGCAAACTAATAATTCAAATAGATTCTAAAACATGAATCAAATCTAATAACGACTTACGTCTATGTGAATACTACATAAAACCTCACTTTAAGCCTTGAACTTCTATCAAATATGAAAATAATAATCTATATACCAAGTCCTGGAATTATGAAAATCAGAGACACAATCGCCGCTGGTGGTGCGGGCTCATAAAGAAAGAAGAATTAATTACTTTTACTTAATTTAATTTATTGACAACAGACCGGCCATATTTCTCGAACCAATAACCGATGGGAAACAAAATGGTTCTCGAGTGACAAGCTCGTACCGGTAAGCAAAGTGTAGCACCCCCCTCCCTCAACCTCCACTAGATAAAGTGATGACCAGGTAAGATAAAATACACAGGAAGTCAATAGGTACAGGTGCTTTGTGAAATCCCGTGAGGTCAATATTTAGCAGTGGGCTTTAAAGTTCTGTAATGATAATGATGAATAAGTTGATGATGCGAATGAATTACTTTTACTTATCAAATTAATGTAACAAATAAATATTACAATAATTTCCACACATGTCAACATATTACTTCAGGTCGAATGCAACCGAACGTTATTGTGTAATGGGAGCAAACATCGTGTGGAAAATAGCCCCGGGCTCTGCTCTATGTTTGCGTAAATTTAGTGATGAGCTGCATTAATAACAAACAAATGGGCGAAATCTGTTTCAAGGGCGGTTGGTTCAAGCCACAGCGTCCGCTGTGTCTCGAGACAATCGGAAGTGGGAAATTTGTAGGCGATAATTCTCTGTAAATTGAGAAGCAGATGAATTTCTGAAATGTTTTAAGGGTTATTTTCAGTTCAATGACTAGGTTTGAAATGTGGTGAATAGCTCATATTACCTATTTTCGCAACTAGATAGGAAGC
The DNA here is from genome assembly GCA_907164705.1 of Parnassius apollo. Taxonomy (NCBI): domain Eukaryota; kingdom Metazoa; phylum Arthropoda; class Insecta; order Lepidoptera; family Papilionidae; genus Parnassius; species Parnassius apollo. The sequence goes on along the minus strand of CAJQZP010001189.1, from coordinate 854,693 downwards.
AATTTTAATCCAGGGATTGATTTGTAAAGTTATATTACTAAAAGTATTCGCAACGATTTTTTTTTAAATAAATCATATTTTTATAACGTTACCTAAAGATTAATTCAATATCTCAGACTAATTAAAAAAAAACATTTGTTATTGGTCTTTTTTATACATAGAATCGTCCTTAGTCACCACCGAGTACACAGTCCTTCTGGTTGTAAGTGGATACTGTGGACTGTAGACATCTACATCTATCCTCGAAAAAGAATCCGAATACAGATGTGTTGTCAACCCTGAGGACTAAGATAGAATACCTAGTATCTAGTAATAAGGATCTCTGTTTATCTATACTCAACATTAGAATCATTTTAACACGTTAGAGCCACGCTACAGCTATATTATAGTTGTAGCACGAATGACTCGGCCTAAACGAGGAAGGACCACGCTCTCACAGAATACCAGCTTAAAATAGCAGATTAATAATACTGTGTTTCGTATGGTGAGTGAAGAAATCCGGACACTTTTTTTACTGGAAACGACGAGGCATTCCATCTTAATCCTCAGGGGTGACAACGCATCTGCATTTTAATTCTTAATCAAGGATAAATGTATATGTCTATGGGCCAAAGCATGCATTTACCATTAGGTGAACTGGGTACTCGTTTGTCACTCTTATTCTATAAAATAAAATAGAAGCATATAACTGCTATTTTACGCCGTTTTCCTCTAAGAGCGTTGTCTATATTCGGTCAAGGCGACCTATTCGTGTTACAACGTAAACGTAACGTACCTTCTAAAACTACGGTTTCTGCAAGTTTTATATTGTAGTACCCGGATGACCGAGCTTTGCTCGGTTTTTTTTTAAGTTACATTTAGATACAAATTACACGAATAATATTTTTTGATCTTATTGACATAATAGAAAAAACTGAACTGGTTATTTGAATAAAAAATCATGAGTGCAATTAGTTTTATTAAAATTTTCGTATTTTTAAAAAATACTAAAAAAGGGCTTGAAATAATAGATTTTCTCACAAAAGAAGGGAACTTGAAAAAAAAGGAAAAAAAAAGTAGGACCCAAGACGGGACACGAACCAAGGCATTACGATTTCGCGATAGCTCGGTATCCACTCGAGCTATTACAATCATTAACAAAGTGTCAAAATTTACCTTCTTATATTGTAGCAGTTTGTCATTGCCTGAAAACACGGACAAAAAGAAATTTTCTAAAAACAAATCCTAGCTAGATCGATAGATATATACAAGAATTGTTCATTTAAAGGTATTATATAATATATATATATATATATATATATATATATATATATATATATATATATATATATATATATAGTATTGTATATGGTAGGAACAAATGATACTTTCAATTTTACATAATATCTAGCCCGAAAAGCTTACTGCCGACCTCTGTTTTGACATTGAATTACCCTATGGCGTATACGCCTTTATAAATTAAAAATAAATAATGCCCGTTAATAAATGATGGGTTAAACAGACACAAGGCTAAATGTTTTTATTTGTAATTTATTTGAGCTCATAAGAGATTGATTATATTGAAATAATAAATTGCCTTTCATCATCATTACAGCCCTTCACAGGTTCTTTGGTAAACACAGGCCTCCCTTAAAGATTCCTATAAATACACATTCATCGTTTTTTATGAATATCTTACCAGGTCGTTACTTCATCTAGTAGGAGGACGTCCTACACTACGCCTACCGGTACGAGGCTGCCACTCTAGAACCTTTCTTCCCCGTCGTTTGCCGGTTCTTCGAGCTATATGGCCGGTCCATTACCACGTCAGCTTAGTAAACTATCTCAATATGTCGGTTACAATGGTTCTACTGCGAGGATCCTCATTTTTGAGTATATCACGAAGAGAAACACTGAACACAGCTCGTTTAACGATTATCTTTTTGACTATTTTAAATCTGAATGACCATACGATGCCAGGACAAATTTTGCATTTATTTCTCGGATATTTGTGTAGCCACGGACGTTTGGGCGGATGACAAAAGGAAGACGAATATAAATATCTCACAGACTGTGATTATGTTTCTTTAAAGCGGATAACTGCGATCTGTGCACTGCTTTTTGGAGGCCGAAACAGGGAAAGCTATCAATAATAATCTAGTATAAATTGCAAAATATAGCTTTTAGCATATCTATAAGTATGAATGAAATGCAAAGCAAATTCTTCAGTGAAAATCATTAATTCTCTCATTACAACCTATAAAATGTCCTCTGCTGGACATAGGCCTCCTCCATAGACTGCTTCATAGAGAATTCGCTATAGTTGCCACGCTTTGGCCGACGACCTAACAAACGTTTTTTTAATAATTTAGGACTCTTCTCAGGAAGATTCTTTTGTACATCTCCCGTTTAATCTACTGTTAAGACACCCACGGGATGATATGAAGTAGTGGATATTCTATCGCCGCAATTACACGGTGATCAATATGAGAAGCTTTGTTGAATCATAAAATACTTAACCTAAAACTACTGAATGCTAAAAGATTGCGCGCGTAATTGTGTGCGCACGTACGAAGTGAGACTTCTTTACGACATTATCATTTTTCTTTCATTTTATATTTCACTTAAGTAGCTTCGATAATAGTATACTTATTATTAACAGGCCTGGCGGCGAAATGTTACAAGAAAACGTCACTACGTCTAAAAAGAAGTTTCACTTCAAAAACTAAAATATTGTGTTATTATTCATTTCAGTGATGAAACGACAGAGCAAGCGACCTCTTAAACCAATCAGTTATAAATAACTGAGAGGTATTTCTTTATTATTATTTTGATAACATCAACTACGAAGCTTTAGGAAGGACGGCTTTGATTGATGAACGCGGTAATCTTGAAATAGAGTGTGGACGAGCGTTTTCCAATGCCTTTTTAAACGCACGCTGGTTTGTTACAGCAAAAAATAGTTTTAATAGTTACACTTTTCACTTTTACATTTCTACGTTTCTGTTCTGTTGAACTAACTTTTATCGAATTTTCAAAAAAAAAAAAACAGATATTTTAAATAAAGATCAGATCAATGTCAAAATCACGCTCGCACAGACTTACAGCGTAAAACAGCTGATTAATATTTCTATGTTTCGTGTACTGAGTGTAGAGAACCGGAAATGCTTTTTATTGGAAATGAGGTTTTTCATCGTAATCTTTAGGGGTGGATGTAGATTTCTTTGGGTGACAACGTCCACTTACTATAATCTAGATTGTATGTACGTTTGTCACCCTTATTATATATAAAAAAAACCGACAACCGATAGGAAAGAAAGGTCCGCGAGTAACCGCCTCGTACCGGTAAACTGTAGGTGTAGGGCGACCAATAACCGGTGAACTGTAGGGTCAGCCCTCTTATTAAATGAAATAACGACCTGGTAAGTCATGCAAAAAGTCGATTCATGCCAGAAACTCAGGTTCATGTCCTTGGACTTGTGAAAGACTGTAGTAATGATGATTCGATTATGATAAACTTCAATAAATATTTGGGTAAAATTATTTAGGTCAACATAACCTTTTAATTTTTTTATGTATAATTTTTTAACCGTTAAGATTTGTGATATGTAATTTTCCAAGGTACAGTGAACGCAAATTTTGCCAAGCCAAGGAAACTATTTTATTATTTTGTTATTTAGGTTTTTCTTCTAATTACATTAAAATACATCTTTAATCTATCAACAATAGATTGATTCAATTACATTTCATTGATATATTTAAAGTAATTTGCTTTTTACGTGGTAGAGCCATACTTCAGCTATATTATTGGTATAGTGTAGCACGAATGAGTCGCCTCGACTGGGGAAGAACCACGCTCTCATAAAATACCAGCGTCAAATAGCAGCTCAATGTTGCTGTGTTTCTTATAGTGAGTGTATAGATCCGGAGACCCTTTTTACTGGAAATGAGGCATTTTATCTTAGTTCTCACGGGTGACACCGCATCTGCATTTTAATTCGTAATCGAGTTAAGATGTAGTCTGATGTCTACGGGCCACAGTTACCACTTACCATCAAGTAGACTATGCGCTCGTTTGTCACCTATTCTTATATAAAAAGGCCCCACGTTGCGACGTTTGGCAGGCCGATTAGCAAACGCAGCTTCTTTGCAGAAAGATGCTGCTACCTATCGCCTGATTCTGTTTCCCTATATCGCCTTTTGTAACATCCACGAGACGATGTGCTTGTGAACGTTCTCACACGCCAATACTCGTTTAGTGAATTCCGTTAATATTAACCTATATTTTAGTAATATATTACATTCACACTATATGGAAATGGTGATAATGTCTTACCTCTTTCAGCCGAGACGCAGTGACACGCAATGGCGGCAAACACGACAGCTGTCAAAATGTTCAGCGCCATCTTGTTGCACTTTTCACTGTCACAACATTACAGGTTCACTGAACACTAAACACTTATTCATGCGCACTTTCGTTACAATGTGAATGCACTGTACACTATTTCAACTCTTAGAACATTTTGACTGTACACAGGTTGATCTGAAATGAGAAAGAAAAAGATATATGAATATTGAATTATAAACATTCATTTATATAATAATGTATAACCTGTCAAAGAGCCAAATCAATCACGATGAAATATTACCACATTCATAAGCGTGTAGAGGCTGTGTAAGAATATCCACTGTCCCACATCATATCGTAGGTGTCGTGAGAGGCGACTGAGAGAATCCAAGCCAGGAGATGGGTAGCAGCATCTTTCCGATAACAGCTGACAAAAAAATTAAACCGCAGTTGCCAACCCGCTTGCCAAGCGTCAAAACTATTGCACATATCAACTTCGAGGTTCTATGGTCATAATTTCTATTAGTTTTTTTTTAAACGCTCAAAGGGATACAGTTTTCAATGTTAGATAATGCATTAGTCGCATTCGAGCTGAAATTGAAATAGGTGTCTAATTTGGACTAAAATAATAAAACAAAATTACATAAACTCTCACGGCTGTCAGCGAAAAGGGTAAGCAGAGATTACGCACTTCTATTATAAACGATCCCGATACACCTCTTTGTTTTTTCACATATGTATATATATCTACTAAAAAGTAAAATAAGTAGCCGGGGTCTTTCTTTTAGAACAATTGCAATGTGAGTACTTAACAAGAGTGAATAGACTTTGGTTACGCTAAGACAGTGCGATTTACCTTCTAGACCTTCATCACCATCTAGCATCAGGTGAAATTGTGGTCACGCACTGGCTTATATAATAAGTATAAAATAATATCTCGAACTACTCGAAAGGGTCAAAACGGGCCAAACTGAAAAACAGCAACCTTAGTTAGCCGCGTAAAATGCTGAGTGCCTTTTTCGTCATGTTCCGCAACGTCTGATATTTTTTAAACGTTTATGGGAACATCCTCCACACTGATTTCGATCACGGTGACCATTCTAAAAGGAAGATTATGGAGGATTATGACATGATTATAGTCCAAGTGTGTTTGCCCAAGTACAGGTGCAGTCTATTCCCTCACTTTCATATCCCGACAGAACGGCATTCCGTAACGACCGGAGCGAGATCAGGCGCAGGGCTAATGGATTTACGTACTTTGCGATGCACGGGGGTAAACCACCGCCAAATCCGGATTGTTACTGAGATTTTTTAATGAAATTAATTTTACTGATGTTATCGCGTTTAATTTTAACTTTTAAATATTTAATTATTTTGAATATTGAATGATATCGGTTCATCATACACCTCAGTCAGTGATCGCAAAAGGGGTAAAGCACCCAAAAAGTCAAAAAGAATTAAAAATTAAGCACGATAAAATCCATAAAATTAGTTCCATTAAATGTATAGTAAACGCGTCAACATGAGAAATCGTAAAGAAAGGAAAAAAATCCAATACCTGATTTTAATCCAATAAGGGATTCAAACCCGGGACCTCCATTATCAGTCACATTTACAAATACTAGGCTAAAGGCCAATTCGATCATAATTATGCTACTGGCGAGCATGCGTAAGATAATTTTGTACACAATATAAATAGAACAGTGGTTGCCAACGCCTCGCTTGATTCTGTTTGCGGAACAGGCGCAGTCCGAAGCAATGAAATGGGTATAACGTCCGCGGTTTTAATATATCGTCGAGTACGAAATATGAAACGTGATTTAGAGCTTCTTTTAGCGATGGACATTAAAAGAGTTTTGTGCGAAATGCTAATGCTCGGCACTAATTGGGTCATTTAAAAGAGGAACAAAAATAAAATAAAAAGAAAGAAAAAGTTTATTTGGTACATATATTATAACAAAAAGAATAAAAATAAAACATTTTTATATCTTATCAAAAATATTTAAAAAAAGGAATAACACAATATGCACCAAAATGGTCTCCGCTCAGCTTTAAGTCACAAATTGAAGATATAAATACATGAATTTGTAACGCTGATTTTCAGTGAAGCCAGGAGTGTGAGGCAGATGACAAGTAACAGCAAGAGAAAAAATGAACTAAACATAAATATAAAATAAAATGAGAAAAAAAACTGTCAAAATTCCACGTGTCAGTGTAACATTGATAGTGTCGAAATGAACAAACGGTGGTATGCATACGGAAAAAAAATGTGTATGTGTATGTGTGCATGCGTGTTTGAGTGTGTGAGTGCGTTCGTATGTGCATGTACGGTACTAGCATTGAGATTGAATCATACCATTTATGCCTATTTGCTGGATTTTTATACGAAAATCAGAAACTTTTTTAATAAGGTTTTAAAAGTGACAACTGTTTTACTATTTCTGATCGGTGGTGGTATATCATTCCAGCACTTCGTGGCAGTAAAACGGAAACTACCACGGAAGGCAGCTGTGTGATGCTTAGGGTATGTGAGTCATGATGCTGTCCTAACCGCACGCTGCGAGAAACTAAGTTTTTGGTATAAGTATGATGGTTCCCTGGTATTTATAACTCCAAAAAGCAATGACGCAATGTGGAGGGTACGCCGAGCAGCCATACTCATCAGGTCGTGTCGATTTAAAAATGGGGTGATGTGTGATCTCTTAGGGACTGTGAAGCAGAAACGTGCGCCGGCATTTTGAACCCTTTGTATTAATTTTTTGGTTCTAGCGAGCAAGCATTCTCCAAATACTGTATCCGCATAAGTTGGCTTCGACAGAATGAGTGATTCACACAATCTAACGCATGTCCAGCGACAAATGCTCTCTGATCTGGTACAAGACTTTGAGTATATAGAAACAGTTACGCATGGTTTCTTGTACATGCAAATCGCAACCTTCCGTCCATAACGAGACCTAAGTTCCGAGCTTCCAACACACGTTCTAAAGGAGTAGTCTTGATGTTAATTTGCGGATTGAAAGTTAGAATATTATTTGTCTGGTTATGCGTTCCCAGTAACATATACTTCGATTTAATGGGGTTCAATACGAGATTATTTTGATCACACCAATCGGCTAGGCGGTCCAAATCTGAGTTGATTTTTTTATTGCTATATTGGTGTCACTAGGTTTAAAAGACATATAAAATTGAAGGTCGTCGGCATATATATGATAACTACAATTTTTTATGGTGTTCACTATATCTGAACAATACAATATAAAAAGTATATGTCCCAAAATGGATCCTTGAGGTACACCTCTTGGAACTGGCGACATGGTAGATATTCATTCTGATCCATTGTCTTTATTTATTTTAACAAATTGTGTACGACTAGTGAGGTAACTTGCAAACCATTTTATTGTTAAATTATCAAATCCGTAGTAAGCTAGTTTTGATAAGAGTAGAGTGGTGTTAATGGTATCAAAAGCTCGGGAAAAGTCAAGCAAAACTATCGGAGTACCCTCTCCAACATCAGATTGTGCAGTCGGAATATTACCCACTACATCCATCAGAGCGGTTGCAGTGCTACGAGACTTTCTGAATCCGGATTGCTTTTTAGGCAGGATATTATTAGCCTCAAGGTACTCCGTCATCTGTGTACAGACTACTCTTTCCAAAATTTTTGACATAAAGGGCAAGATACTTATAGGGCGGAGATCCTTATAATCATTTGGATTGGACTTTTTGGGAATCGGTTTTACTAAAGATATTTTCCATTGTCTTGGGAATACACCTGTTTCAATAGATTTGTTAATTATTCTGGTAATAACTGTCAATGTTCGGAGTAAAGTTAATATTATCATGTTCAGAGTAATGCCATCATGACCTTGTGCATTTGTTTTAAAAGATTTTATTATATTAAGAACAGTTGTTTCATTGACCGTTTTAAGCTTAAAAGTGCTAGGCCCAAATCTATCAAATTCATAGCTAGTTAAACGATATAAACTGACTTCATTATTGCCGGGGAGCTCAACAAAATAATGATTTATATTATTTGGATTACATAAATGAGACGGTAGTTCAATGTCTTTTTTCTTAAAGTTAGCAACGTTTTGTTTGATATTTTTCCATAAATTACGTGTGTTTTTTATCGTATTAATATAATTACTAAATATGCAGTTTTTTCATTGTGAATTGCCGTCCTTACAATGTTTTTTAATTCCTTGTAATATTGTTTATGAATATCGAGGTTCGTAAATCTACTTTTAGCATGGGATTCATCGCGTAATTTTATCATTTCTTTAACGGTATAGGTTATCCACGGAAAAGAATGTTTTTTTTTTAAATATAAAACGATCTAACAGGAGCATACATATTGTATGGTCAAGAAAAATAGTTATTTTTTTAATTATAGAATGGAATATGATTATGGAATATTGTTTTCATCGTCATCATACTGGACAGTGGCGAATTACAGCAATTACAAGTCCACTGCTGAACATAGGGATCTCCCTAGGAATGCCACAAATACGGTCTTGAGCCACCTGCATCCATCGATTCATCTTCTTGTATGTATTACCAGGTCTTCACTCCAGCTAGTGGGGAGTCGCCCTACACTTCGCCTACAGGTACACTGCCACTCGTGAACGTATTGTTTTAATATTATTTTATATTTATTTAATATTGTTTTAAGGCGAGTCATTTATGATTTCTTAAAATAGAAGCTTTATGCTGCAGTGTTTCGTATGATGAGTGTATAGTTATATATATGTAGGAAGAGATAATAATGTAATGTACGGTTACTACATAAAGGTTTTAGAATAGCATAGAATTCTTTTTATTCAATATAGTACTATGACCGGAGAAAACCTCTGTCCTGTGAAGATCCAGCAAGAAACCCAGCGAGACATTTCTTTTAAATAGAAGTAATTTGCAGTATATCACATCATATAACTATGATACTACACAATATGATAATACACAGATCACTGCTGTAGTAGCTGAGAATAATAAGTAATTCGTTTCTACGAATTAATTATCCTGTGCCAAGCCACAGCCAAGACTGCCTTCACGGCGGTAGCTCCGTCCGTTTTATACAAGCGAAACAAGTAGCTAGCCATGCTACAGACATGCTAGCTTTATTGTGGTTGCCGCATTAATGGGTCAGCTTTAGAGGGGAAAGACTACGCTCTCACAGAATACCAGCGTAAAATAGCAGCTTAATGTTGCTGTGTTACGTATGGTGAGTGTGTCGAGATTCAGGAACAGAATTTGTTAATGTATTAATGAAAGAAACCCTTATTTTTTGCAAAATAGATTTGCTTATAGGCATTTTTCACAACCCAAATTCCATGGCAAACGTCGAACGTTTCCATTCCACCCTATCAGAAATATATCACTTCACGAAATATGAACGGAATATTACAGATACAATAGTTTACCACCGGCGATTTTTTCAGACCGATACGACCTACAAGAAAAGAGCTTACTCCTTTCTAAAGGGGCGACAACGCACATGCAATTCCCCTGGTGTTGCGGTTGATCATGGGCGGCGGTAGTCACTTAACATCAGGTGAGCCGCATGCTCGTTTGCCCCCTCTTCTATAAAATAAATAAATAAAACAGATGCCGCAATAATCATGTAATGACATATGCCATTATGTCTTAATATAAACAAACTAAACACTTAAAAACAGAGATGTCGAATTTGACAAAAACTACACTCAAATATCATTAGAAGAACATGAAGCTTGAACTTAATATTTATACGTAAATAGTATTTTTAATAGAAATGAGGCATTCCATTTTATTCCTCAGGGGTAATAAAGCATCTTGCTTTTTGATTCTTAACCGAATATAGACGTAGATATCTATGAGACACATCATCCACTTACCAATAAGTGGACTGTATGCCCGTTCGTCAACATTATTCTAACTATAACTATCGCTGTGAACCCCTTTGTCAATTTTATGCTATACGATGTTGTAGTCCGATGTGTATCGTTAAATAACCAAAGAAAAAGCAATATCAGATCAAAGAATTGTTCACTTACGTTAACAAAAAAATAATGTTACCTCTATTAGCTCTTTATATTGTTGTTGTCACATAACTGCTAGATCTACAAAACAATTTAATTTTTTTTATTTTATGTATAAATACATTGTGAGCCTTTTCCGAGCGGGAAGGGATAATTAATAATAAATTAATAATGTAAATCTGATACAAGTGGAAAAGTGACCTTTTATATTCTTAACCTTTCTCGAGTCCTGCCTTCGTGAACGGGATTCACTTAGCTTATGAGGCACAACCAACAGCTTTCAATTGCTCTAGTAAACATTCATTCTTCCAAAAGACACCTAAAAGAACTAAGTTACTAAACAAACACAACGTAAATGAGGGTCCTAACCAAGACGATCACGCCAAAAATATTACAAACGGCCTATTATTAAACCTTAGAAAGATTATTTAGAAAGATCAAAACATATCTTATTTATCCTGGTCACATATATATAATGTTTATTTAAAAAGGGGAAATTACCTAATTAAACATATTATAATATAGTTATTAAGAGGAGGGGAGAGCGTTACAATATCAACTCAAAGTAATCAAAAACTGCGTATGCCATTCCACCTGCCAAGCATGGTGACTATGGCAATACACCCCTACGAGGCAACTTATATGCTATGGGTTAATATCTTGTAACTATAAAAATTTCAGTAATGAATTTAAATATCAATCATCCAGAGGATAAATGGAAACTTTAGGAATAGACTTATCTTAAGCTTAGTGACCTCAGTCGCCCGTGAACATGGGTGCTGGAAAACACCCGAAACGTCGGGAATTAAAAATTAAAATAAAAGTTAAACGCGATAAAATCCGTAAAAGTAGTTTTAATCAATTAATAATTTCACTTTACTATCTGCGATTGAATCATCACTTACAATGTGGTAGAATAGTCGCAGGTACTTTGGCCTTGTACTCAATGAACCACTTCAAGTTCAGGTTTGAGGAAATCTGAAGCCCCAACAACTGAATTTGGTCGATGTATTCCAGTAATATTAGTTTTCAGAAGGATGAAGCCAACATGAGCTAGCGCCTTTTTGCAGTGAAGACACATACTTGTTTTTCCGACGTTGAATTTCAAAAACAATGTAACATGCGGAGATTGGCTAGTATGAGCTTCTCTTTCGGAGTGCATTTGATCCCAACTGGCTCGAGCACTCGGTTCATCGTTTGGTATCTCTCCACAACTGTTGTCTGCATAACCATAGATACCGAGCATAAGCAGATCATTAATATACAGCATGAAGAGAGTTGTAGAAAGAACGAACCCCTGAGGAACTACGGCGTTGGTCGCTATAGGATCGGATGAGCAGCCAACGTTGACGATTCAGAGATACCGTTCACTCAGAAAATCCTTCAACCAGTCAATCAGGTCAGGGGATGAGCCGTATGTTGGACACTTGCCCAAAAGGCTAGTATGCCAAACTCTATCAAAGACCTTCAAGACCAAGGGAAATAGCAAATGATTTCCCACTGTCCAGGAGTGCCTCACCCCATATATTCGTGGCATACGGTAGAAGGATCCCATCTAACCGATTTCAACGAAACCTGTACTGACGGTCACTAAGAAAGTCATATTCAGATTTTAGTTTAAAGCTGAAACTTATTATAAACTCTTTTTATAAAGAGACGAATTAAGTGCTAACAACTAGGTTTACTAAGTAATTAACTTTGTAAGTTAGTTAGTAAACGTAGTTACTTAATAACAAGAGTTATTATGGGTAATATTAAGGAATACCAAGCTATTTCTAATTTGTTATGATGTGTTGTTAATTGTAACATACATGATTGTAGGCTGTTATTTTTTTTAAAGTCCCGCTGGGTTTCTCGCTCTTTCTTCCAAGGATAGAGGTTTTCTTCCGAACCAGTGGTAAATAAAACATGAGAGTGATTTTCACTAAACTAAATATTATTTATAATAAATTTAGTAACAAAGTTTTGGTTTCTGTTATAAATATAAACACGATTAAACGAGATGACACCGCGTCCTAGCCGTTTGTCGACAGTTAAGTACACCCGACACTTTTGCGATCGTGCTGTACAATTCTGACGTATTTTCGTGAAACAGTCCGCTTTTTAATATTTGAACAGCCTGTATACGTTTACGTCGCCTTGAACTGGCAGCTAGGCTATTCTGGATAATCTAAATTATTAAAGTTAAACAATTTTTCGATACACTATAACCGATATATACCAACTGGTCAGTAAGCTGTAGTGTGAGAAATCGGTTGACCATTAAAAGTCATAATGTTTAACACTTTCACTGTACGGTTTTCAGACACAATAGTAAGACAATATCAATGACGTATACAGTGTTCGGGACAGAAAAAGGGTTACTTAGGTGATAGAATCTCCTTTTCTACCTTGGAGGTGACATCTTCTTACGTGTTTCTGCCGCCAAACAACACTGCGTGCTCTACTGTGTTCAGGTCTGAAGAATATAGAGAGTCAGCATAACTACGGCCTGTGAGGCATTCCGTCTCAGTCATCAAAGGCGATAATGCATCTGAAGCCTTATTTATTGGAATTTGGTTGATTCAGTAGAATAGACACCAACAAGTGGACAGTATGTTAATTTTTTTATAGGATAAGAGTGACATAGTCCACCTGATAATACGTGATTGCTGTAGCCCATAGACATCTACATTTATCTTCGATTACGAATCAAAATGCAGATGCGTTGTCGCCCGTGAGGAACAAGATGGAATGCCTTGTTCCCACTAAAAAAGATCTACGGTTCTCTACATTCACCATACGAAACACAGCAGTATTAGGCTTCTATTTTACGCTGGTATTCTCAGAGCGTGGACCTTCGCCGGTCGAGTCGATCCATTCGTGCTACAACTATACTACTGATATAGCTGCAGCATGGCTCTATCGTGTAAAGATTTTTTCCTCATTTGTCACTTCATTTTAATAAAAAAAATATTTGACAGAATTAAGTTGTAGATGTGATAATTTATTTAATGCAGTCTTTTATCGCTTACATTAGTACATAGCATGCAAATTATTATTTTGAACTGTTTATAATTATGACAATATTAAGTAAGTACCTATTAACAAAAAAAGTCGTTATTTATTATGAAAGAACGCCTTGTGTTGGTGAGTATAGTGTATAGTGGCATCCATATTACCATATTACAGGGAAGAGCTATGCTGCAGCTATAACACGGATGTAGCATGAATGGTTGGGAATAACTACGCCCTCATACAATACCAGTGTGATATAGCAGCTTTACGTCTTTGTGTTCCTAATGTTGAGTATATAGAACTGGAGACTATTTTTGCTGAAACGACGCCATCAAGTTTACCCTTCATAAATCAGAATTTTGATTCTTAATCAAGAATAAATGTAGATGTCGCTCTACCCAATGTGTAAAAATTAAACGCGATAAAATACGTAAAATTGGATTCATTCAATATTTAGTGTTCGCGTAAACTTAGGAAATTATCATCATATTATATTAAAATAACATATTCTTTCCTTTGTTAATTCGCAAAACATTTGCAGGTGACAAATAAAACTAAAAGTTACATAGAGACATCAACGACACTTTTTTTTTAATTAAAAAAGACAAACTCGTGTGCTGAGTAGGAACCGACAAACATATGAACAGGTGTGCTAGAGGAAAATTATCTTCTTCATACAACCCTCCATACTTCGTGATTCGGCCAAGCGCGAACGGTTCACGCGTTTGGAATTCCGAGAGGTCGTGTTTTGTTGTGAATATTGTTTATGGCTATCCGTTGCCAAATTGCGCCTTTGAAATTTAAAACCTTAAGATTACAATTGCCGTGATAGCGAAGAAAAGAGTCAAGCACGTGTCGCGGAAGTCATGCGGAGTAATCTCATAAAACATGCAATGAATGATGTCTCGAAAATAACAGCCTCGAGCTCGAAACACGCTTGCACAGAGTACCTACAGCAAAAAGTACAGCATTACACTGCCGCATTTCGTACATGTGATGATAAATATGTATATGTATATATTTTTTACCTCTTTGTTTTATCATACCGAATTACCTTAAGTATAATTCCGCCTCTGGGTCCTTCAAAAGCCATTGCTAAGGTAAAGTCAAAGCACATAGGCAGAATTGGCGAGAAAATAGTTCGCCTTCCATCGGAAACTTGTGCATTCTGGTTTCTCGCCAAGGCTGTCCAAAGAAACTCCTGCCAGCCATCTCTCCCATCTCTGCACAGGGAGGACGACTCACTGGCCGCAAAGGAGAAAGTTGATCTGCTAGGGTATCTCTTTGCATTCAACTCGACTCTCGATGAAGGAGAAAGCACACCATAGGACAGTTAGACACAACAGTTAGACAGTTAGTTCTCGAAAATAATGGAATCGTTTATTAACTGCCAGTTCATGCGATATCTTGAGACCAACTAATTAGTAATCGCCAGTACGGTACCGTCAGCGTCGCTCAGCTGGTGATCTTCTTGTTTACCTAACATGGGCGCAGGCGGTTGAGTCCGAGGAGTAGGTCTTGGCGTTTAGTTCGGACATAGCGAAGGCTTTCGATCGGGTTTGGTACAAAACGATTCTTTCGAAGCTTCCATCTTATGGACTTCCCGAGAAATTGTGCAATTGGATCACCAATTTTCTTGCAGATGAGAGCATCAAGGTCGTGTTAGACGGTGCATGCTCGGATTACAAGCCCATTAATGCTGGTGTTCCACAAGGCTGGGTGCTATCACCAACGCTGTTTCTTCTGCATATCAATGTTATTTTGCAAATCGGTAAATTTCATTGTACCACGGGGAGTGCTCTGAGGGATTGTTAGGATTAAATTCTGCCACCAAATTTCACAAACACACATCGCGACAAGACCAACTATAATTTCCGCACCATCTGGATGTTTTCCACCACTGCTCGCTTTACTAGGAGTTTTCTTCCTCGTGCGACCTCTCTGTGAGATCGTTAATCACTGGCAATTTTTCCGGACCGATACGACTTAAGAGGTGAGAGTAAGTCAGCTCAAATTCTAATTTCGCCCCCACTTCTCCGCGCGTCGTATGCTATGTACCGACATGTTTGTAATCACTAATACTCTAAGTAGATAGGTCGTTAGATACTTATTTCATTATGTTTATCATATATATGCCTGTTTCTTAACGCCAACCCAGTCGCTTCTTATTTTTGTAACGGTTATTTCCCATTTTAATTTTACGTCTTCCTGTTGCGTAATGTGTTTTCTGATCGTAAGCGACACAACTTCTCCCTTCAAAAGCCGGAGAAATACTAACGGAGCGACAGGAACCAAGCTTACGCGCCGATAGTTTAGGTAATTTCTTTTTACAGTGAAAATAATGATATTTTAAAAAAAGTAAATAACTAACTGAACTAACCATAAACATAAGCACTGCTTTATGGTTAGTTCAGTTAGTATGCAAAGTTTCATGATCTTATTTAAAGTATTTTATGAATAACAGCGGTTTATTGTTCAGTTTGGAGGTAACTTTGGATTTTTTTTTCTATCGAGAAAATTTTACGGAATCGTGTTTTCGTCTAACATAAACCTTAACATTAATCCTCAACTTTACCATATATTTATTTCAAAATTAATGCTGCAATACTTTCGGCATAACGGAGGATCTTGCTAAGCCATTTGAGGTTATATTTCCCCTTAAAGACTTTCGATAAAATAGTTCACTCCTAGCTGAAAGGCTGCCAGCCTTTCAGATAGGAGTAAACGCCCCTGCAGTTCCCCTGGTGTTGCAGTTGTTCATGGGCGACGGTAGTCACTTACTATCAGGTGAGTTTCAAGCTAGCTTACACTTTTACTATAAAAAACCTTACCCTTTCATTATTATTTTTAATGGAATAGACAGAGTGGCGAAAGGGCGCACAGTCTATTTGATGGTAAGTGAATGCTGCAGCCCACAGAAATCTACATATATCCTTAATAAAGAATAAAAATGCAGATGCGTTATCCCCCATAAATATGATAGATATAAACGTTTATTTGTATCTCCAATCACACACGTAAATTCAGTGATTAAACTAGATATACAATCAAAGTATTATGGAAAAAATATACATAAACTTATTATCTAAATGTACATGTGTGTTGCAGTTAAACAAATGGGTCATAGCTCAGCAATTAATATTGCTCAGAGAGCAAACACTGATTTTCAGCTATTACCCTCGAGATGAATATTACGATGGAATGCTTTATTTACAGCAGAAATGGTCTCCGCTTTATTAACGCTTCGCACATTAAGCTTTCACTTACGTGAAGCTGCTATTTTACGCTGATAATCGATGAGTGGTATTATGTGATATTCATTCTTCCTACAACACTGTCCATTCATTGGTAGTCTGGAAGAAATTACTGTCCAATAAGACCGTCCACTGTGTGCGCGCTTCTTTTTTATAAATCATTTCTGTATGTTTAATTAATTAATAAATGGGTGATGAGATCCGGCGATGATTTTTACTAGTAACGAGGTCCATTTTAGTCCTCAGGGGTGACAACGCATCTGCATTTTGGTTCTTAATCGATGATGTATAAATAAAGTAGAAAGTGTATTTATGAGAAACGCACAGATAATCACATGTCAATTACAAAATTGTTGCTCTTTACTTTTTTGAAACGGAAGCTACAATACCTTTGCCCTTACAAAGAGTACGATTTCGTGGATAAAAAATAACAAATTTATCTCAATTCCCAAAATTCCTGTACACATCGACTTATTAATATGACAAAATAATGAGTTGGTATTACATTGTAATCCCGGAGGGCGGAAGGCTTTCCCTCTCTGCCTTATTAACTTTTATTAATACTCTATCCCCAAGCATTAAGTGGGCAAAATTTAATTTTCCACGTGCGTACAATATGTAGATACAATAAAGGGTTTTTCATAGAGAATAAGGGTAGCAAACAAGCACATAGCCCACCTGTTGGTAATTTAATGGTGCCATCATCATCATCATCATTACAGCCCTTCACAAGTCCACTGCTGAACATAGGCCTCCCCCAAGGTATGCCACAAAGCACGGTCCTGAGCCACCTGCATCCATCGACTTCCTGCATGTCTTATCAGGTCGTCACTCCATCTAGTGGGGGGTCACCCATCACTTCGCCTACCGGTACGAGGCTGCCACTCGAGAACATTTTTATGTTGTCGGTACTTCGAGCTAAGTGACCGGCCCATTGCCACTTCAGCTTACTAATCCGTTGGGCTATGTCGGTCACTCTGGTTCTACTGCGGATATCCTCATTTCTAAGTTTATCATGCAGAGAAATCCCGAGCATGGCCCTCTCCATAGCTCGCTGAGCGACTTTGAGCGTCCTCATACGGCCAGCAGTGAAAGACCACGTCTCGGTTCCGTAGTTCATCACTGGCAACACGCACTGGTTGTACAACTTATTTACTTGTTGTTTAACTGTTAATATGATTTATAATTTATGCTTAATCTCTGTATAAGTGAACAATATGTTTTTAAGAGAAATAAATGTCTTTGACCCGAATGTATCTGCTTGATCGGGGAAGGACAACGCTCTTGCAGAATACCAGCTTAAAAAAAATGCTGTCGTATCACGTAATGGTGAACCTAGAGAACCGGATACCCTTTTTACTGGAAACGAAGCATTTTTATTGTTTTTTTAGCCTTTTTATCATTCTTAATTGAGAATAGATGTAGATTATGTCTACAGGCCGCAGCATCTACTTATCATCCTTGTTTGTCACTCTTATTCCATATTTAAAAAATCCTCTTTCTTTACATTGATCGACTTACGTAACCGTTCGGTCGCTAAAGCCCTTTCCGTCCATTAGTAGGTTGTACCGTATACGTGAGGTTGACATTTGGAAAGATCACGTATTATTTATTATTTTCTAACCCAAATGCCCAAATAGTGGTGTGTCGGTACACGTCTTTTGAAAAACGTAACAAATGAAGGGTTTTAAAACTATATACTACTGTATAAGAGTATAGTATGTGATAACTCATTCTCTCAATATCCATTCTTCACAAAGTTTACAACTGTCTACTCCTGTCCACTATTAAAAATCTTTCATTACAGTTACCTACATCCATCTCCCTCTGAAGCAAATTTCCTGTTGCTCTGCGAATAATACCTGTTACACTTGCTTTATATGTGTATTATTTAAGTATGTGTAGCACTTAAGTATGTTTAGCTATTTACATATACATATATTTACATTTTATTAATTATATTTATTAATTATTATTTTTTATTGTATTCTAATTATTTTGTCGCTAAGTATTCATATTAATAATCGATACAATGTTTTTTGTTTCAATATTGTGATGACTCATTGTTGCCTACACAGTAAAGGAAAATACTCTTGAAATGGAAGTAAAAATATATTTCGAAAAGAAAGTCGAAACCACCAGTTTTAGTGGAAAATTCACTAAGTTGGCAACATTATACAACACTGAGTGTCAGCACGCGCCAAACGCTCCGCATTATATGATGTCGTCAGCATTCGTCCTTCAATATTCAATTACCTACCACATTTTATAAAATGCGGCGTTGAAATCACCCTGATATTGCGTGGACACTGCAGTCCATGCACACTTGCAGCCAACTTCACACAATGAAGGCTACAGATGCGTTGTCACCTCTGACGACTAAGACTGAATGCCACAAAGCCTTATACTGGGTATCTTTATCCTTTAGACCGGGACATAGCGGAACACATTGCAGCTTGACTCAAGAATTAGCTAAGGGGGTTTTAAATTCTTAAAACTCCTTATAGTTGTAGCACCCAACTGTACCGCCAATGCATGTTACAAGAAACGTGTTTTCTATAACAGTAGAAGTAAATTAAAGTTACATCCTATATTCATCCCACTGCTGGGCACAGGCCTCCCCTCATTTTGAGAGGGTTTTAGGGCAAGGAAGTGTCCGCCGCGCTGCCCCAATGTTGGCGAACTTCATATGTTTTCGAAATATTTTTTTCTTATTTCTCAAACATGCAGGTTTCCTCACGATATTTTCCTTCACCGCCAAGCACGTGGTAAATCAGCGCTTAAAATTGCAATTAACAATTTCGTTGGTGCTGGCAGGGATCGAACCCGGGTCACTCGCGTTCTGTTATATTTACAGCGAGCGTTAACCATCTGAGCTACCACGGCTCTCTATAACTATTCAACTTACGGTTTTCTATAACTAATCATAATATAAGTGTAATCATATAAAAGTGTAAACGGAGACTAGCCATCTGCGCAGACTATGATTACAGTGCCCAAAGTGTATGCGCAAGCATAGATGCACTATATCAAATCATATCTATGTGTGGATTTGAATATCTGATATTGAATCTATACATTTCAATAACTATGTAGGTATCCGTTGATATCTACGTGCTTTAAGGAAATGAGTATTCATTAGTACACTGTTATACGCAAGTTTTGTTGTATTTGGTCCTCTTAGATTAATATTATGTATATTTATACTGTTTATATGTAATATTTATATTTTAAGTACGTGGTTAGAGCCTTGCCACGCCACGCAAGCTCACGCATTATGGTTGTAGTACGAATGGGTCGGCTTGACCGGAGAAGAAACACGCTATCACAGAACATCAGCATAAAGTAGCAGCTTAATACTGCTGTGTTTCGTATGGTGAGTGAAGGGAATCAGAGACCCGTTTAACTGGAAACGAGACATTCCATTTTAGTACTCAAGGGTGTCAACGTATCTGCATTTTGATTCTTAATCGAGGTTAATTGTAGATGTAGATCAGGTGGACTGTGTACTCATTTGTTATCCTTATTGTATAAAATGAAATAAAATATTTTTAAATTACTTAGGCTACTTTTTGCCGTCTCTTCTATATATTAATAAAAATCATAATACTCAGTTTAGCTTCAATTTGGTATAGACGTCAGTATTCATAGCTTCCATTAAATCATAATACTTTCTTGTGGTAATACTAATTATAATACTAATATATGGTAATACTTATTATATATCTATTAAACTGCCTCGTGGTCTAGTAGTCGTAGTGGTGCGACGGCTGATCATGATAAATCCCCTTTGTGTACATTATGATAAGGAATATATAGAGTGAACTTAAATGCCTTATGCATCCACTACATGTGAACCCTAGATGATTTGAGATACTGTGACAGGTGTTTTTATTTTTTTATTGAAAAATGTGACAAACACACAGACCACCTGATGCTAAGTATGATATGTATATGTCTATGTTCATGTTTATATGTAGCATTGTCACCATAAGGACTAAAATGGAATGTCTCGTTTCCAGTTAAAAGTGTCTGCAATTCACTTCACTTACCTTATTAAACACAGCAGCGTTGAGCTGCTATTTTACGCTGTGGTTTTGTTAGAGCGTGTTCCTTTCGAAGTCAAGCCAACACATTCGTTCTACAGTTGTAATATAGGCAGCATGGCTCTACCACGTATGTTTCGACCAGTATACGGTACACCTAATAAAAATATAGTACAATACCATATTATTTTTTCAATAGAAAAGCTACGGTAACTAAGAGGTTCTGAATCTGAGATCTGAATACCTCAGCAGTTTTCTTTATTTTTATAGCTCCGATAGACTCATTTATATTGACCTATTTGTAGAATCTTTTCGTATCTTCACAAGATCGTCGTTTGTTTTCCACGTGAAAGCCTTTTGATTAGCAAAAGGAACGCTTTATATGCATATATTATCTAATCTATACCGCAACTGTAGTTTTATTTTGAGCTTAAATACGATATGATTCCGTTTTGTACAGTACTATCTATTCCTCGCGATTTTTTGGGCGGAAAGCTTTGTTCTAAAATAATTAAGAAAAACGATTAAGAATCAAAATTTAGATGCATAGTCAACCCTGAGGACTAAGATGTAACACCTCGTTTCTAGTAAAAAGGGTCTCTAGTATCTACACTCACAATAAGACACTAACAGCATTAAGCTGCTAATTTACACTGACATTCTTTGGGGTTCCTACCCGGTCGAGCTGACCCATTTGTTTTATAACCATAATATCACTGCAACGTGACTCTACCATGTAGTATTACATGGATCACATTAATGATTATCGGGTCAGATTTCGACGTCTAGTGTCATAAAAATATCAAAATATATTTGGCCGCAAAACTGTATATAATAACGGCCTTTTAACTATAAATACTACTGAATGTAACATGATACAGAGGCCTCGTTTCTTTTTATTGGCTTGTTTTCCTCTAGACGGCATCCATGGAAATATTTTTCTGCTCTATTAATTTTTGTAGGCTACTAATTTTATTTAGGTTCAAAAGAGATGATACTGATAAACTTTGATGAACATCGATTCCTACCAAAAATGATTTGTCAGTCTATTGCTATTAAAAGACGATAATATCGATAAAGGAAGTTCTATTCAAACTGTAATAAATCTTAGGATTATATCCGCAGGGGAACTGAAGTAACTTTGTGTTGTCTTTGTTTATATATTCATTTTATTTGTTTATTTGTTACGTTACCCTAAACAAGAATGTTTTCTTGTATCGTGAACTTGTGTATGAGGACTCTGCACCATAGTTTACTACGCTAAGATTTTGGGCAGCTGAACTTAAACGAGGCTCTGAGAGCTTAAGAGAGGACCCTCACCCCGGAGGCCTAAGATGGAATGACTCGTTTTTAGTAAAAAAGATCTGCGGTTCTCCACACTCACCATACAAAACACAGCAGCACAAAGCTGTTATTTTAGGTATTCTGTTGGAGCGTGCTTCACCACAGAAATTTTTCATGGCCTCAAATATTTGGCAACAGGTAACGAAATTATCATTAAGTAAATTAAGCTTTTAAAACGTCTTTCTCACTAACAACTTAAGTCTCTACCTATCCGGTATAGAAACACACTCGCGAACAAAGTCAGGCACTTTGAAATTCAACACGGCAAAGTAAACACAAGCCTTACAAGAAGTGTTAAACTTTCCTTGTTCAAAAGGAGTCGCACGGATTTATTTAATTTGGGAAATTTCGATTTGTATAACGGGGAACCCCCCTCCCCCGTCATTTGTACGGAATACCTTCGCACACTTCTTAACTTCTCTTTGACATGAAAGTTTGATTAAATGAATTTTCAGTTTCGAAGAAATAACGATTATATGAAATTATTCAAATGCGAGTGTATTACTACATTTTAAGTTATTTAAATCATTTGATATTAAGTTTAATTATTTAACACTTAGATAGTTTTGTATGTGGTGGAGCCATGTTGCAGTTATATTATGGTTGCAGCACTAATGAGTTTGCTCGACAGGGAGAGGACCACGTTCTCTCAGAATACCGGCGTAAAATAACAGTCGAATGCTGCTGTGTCTCATGTGGTGAATGTTGAGAACTGGGGTAGATGTCTATGCGCAAAAGCATGTACTTACCCTCAGATGGAATGTGTGCCAGCATGGTAATTGGTAACCATAATATGTACATCCACACTTTGCTTCTTAATTGAAGATAGATGTTGATGTCTATGAGCCATAGCATCCGCTTACTATCAAGTGGACTGTGTGCTCGTTAGTCACTCTTATTCTATAAATAAAAATAAAAGGGGCCACGCTGTAGCTGTTCTTCCATCCATCCATCCATTCATCCATTACGGTCCAGAAAAATCCACTGCCGGACCAAAGCAAAAAAAAAAGAAATTTTGACTTTGCTGTAGTTGCCACGCGGGTTGACAACAACTATTTTTTATTGTTTTGTCAGGAAGATGCTGGTGACCATCAACTGCCACAGTTTCGCTCTATCGCACCTTAGATACAACACTCTAGGTCGTAAGCTTAAGTTTCAATATAATAAATAAAATAAATAAAATTAAATCCCAACCCAAGCATACAACTGCAAGACTTCAAGATACCATAAGTTCATACTGTGTAGATCGGAACAAAAGTTAAATTTTTATCTATGGTAACCGCTGTTAACTATGACATTTAGACGTTGAACATCTCAGTCCCCCCCGTGACCATGGGTGCTTTAAAGCGCTCGAAACGTCGGGTATTTATAGTTAAATATACGCGATAAAATCCGTAAAAACTAGTATTATTTCAATGTGTAGTGTTCGCGTAAATATAAGAAATCATTATCTACACCTATACTCAATTACGAATGCATTTATACTCGAAACGAACAGATACGTAGTCACCTGTGAGAACTAAGATGAAGTGCCTCCTATCCAGTAAACGAAACAAGTTTAGCTGCTATTTTACGCTGATATTCTGTGAGAGCGTCGTCCTTCCCCGATCGAGCCGAGCCAATAGTGAAAGTGGAAAAAGAGCCTACTCTTTTTTAAACGGCTGGCAACGCATCTGTAATTTCCCTGGTGTTGCAGATGTCTATAGGCAGTGGTAATTCCTCTGCTATAAAAAATACAACTATGCTATTATCATAGCTGCAGTATGACTCTACCACGTAAAAAAGATATTCGAACTAGCCTCTCAAAAGTCCACCGCTGTACATAAACCTCCTCTGCACATTCGTCCTATCCCTCATAGGGGAAATATATGCCATACTTGGCACGCTTGGCAAGCCAGGCACTTAAAATACGGTGGCAATTCCAGCTTCTTGGTGTCGGCAAGAATCGAACCCTGCTTCGAAACTCGGGTAAACCACTGTGAAATTTTTCAATGCCAGCGCAGTACATGTTGTACTAGTAGATCGGATAATACAACATTTAACATATGCTATATTAATATCTTTCTCACAACACAAAAGGTGAAAACCGTATTCCAACATAGAAAATATTCTCGAGTGTATTTTCTGTGTTCGAATACGTAGGTCGACCTGGTGAATAAAACATTGTAAGAAAGTGAACTTAAATAGGCGCCAGGTAATCAAAGGTTTACAACCTACAAGACCGACCCACTTAAACTTGAGCACCGTAATCCAAAGGACTTACGCAGTGATAAATTTAGGACATTTCAGACCCTTTCTTGATCAAATACTGACGTTTTCAAGCCGTAACTGACTTAAAAGGCTCACTAGGTGGAAAGACCTACTATTAAATAAATTAGTGGGGGTTTAAACGATCGCTATTGATAGGGCTTAAGACAAACATTCAGTTTCTGGAACATTTTTCGGTTGATTTTAAAATAATCTGTATACGAGTACATACTATAACAAATAAATAAAATCTACGGTAGTGGAACAATTTGCCAACGTCTGCCATTCAGTAGAACATAATGAAAGATAATAGAATATGAAATGAGCGAATTACAGAACGACGGACTAGGTGAAATAACGACCTGATATCATACCATGCATACTGTATGTATGATATGATACCAGGTCGTATGAGGTACCAGTCTGGTATGACATGCAGGAAGTCAATGGATGTAAGTAGATTAGTATTGTACCTTGTGGAATAGGAAAAATAACCACTCTTTCATTGAATAAAATAGCGTAATACAGCAGCTCAATTCCGTGTGTTTCATGTAGTGTAAACTGGAGACACCTTTTACTGGAATCGAGACATTCCATCTTAGATCTCAGGGGTGGCAACATAACTGCATTTTGATTTTCAATCGATGTCTTTGGACCACAGCATCCAGTTACCACCAGGTAGACTGTATGCTCCTTTGTCACTCTAATTCTTTGAAAATAAATGAAAAAGGGATATCTTCAGCCAGGGCTTGGGATGGACCGTAATAATGATGATGACGATGTCATTCCATCTGATTGATATTACCACTAGGTAAAGTTATAGTTACTCAGTCTGATGGCATTGGATGATTGATAATTGAGATAAGAGGAATTCTTGACTGTCATTTTTAAGAGAACACTACATTAGTATCTTTTATCGCTACTTTTTTTTTGATAAAATGAATTGACAAATTATGTTACAGCCCAACAGTAAGTGGCTACTAGTATACATTTCAAACAAAGAAGATTTCAAAAGCTTTGTCACCCTTGAGGACTAATATAGAATACCCCGTTTTCAATCAAAACGGTCTCCAGTTCTCTACACTCACGAAACACAACGGCATTAAAGTCCATCTCTGATCGAGGCGATCCCTTCGTGCTACAACTATATAGCTGCAGCATAGCTTATTGTGTATGTATTTCAAGGAAGACTAACATGTCATATAATGATTTCTTAAATTTACGCGAACACTACACATTGAATAAAACTAAATTTACGGATTTTATCGCGTTTATTTAACTACTTTTACTTATTTTTAATTCCCGACGTTTCGGGTGCTTTACAGCAACCATGGTCACGGGGGGGACTGAGATGTTTGACGTCCCAATGTCATAGTTAGTCCGGCTACCTTCATTTTAATTATCACATTAATATTCAAAAACTGAAGGTCTACTCTACTTTTTGTTATGTTTTCCTAAAAACATAAATATCAATTGTTTATGAAAGAAAAAGAAAATTTATAAAAGTGATTATTTCTAATTTTATTTTTTTTTAATTTTAATTTGTTTTTTAACATACTTATTTTGAACAATTTTTACGCATGCCACAAAAGGCAAAACATGTGGAAACAAATATTGACCCTGTATCCATTCGTCTGTACCCATGTTTTAGCGAAATAAATGATTTGATTTGATTTGATTTGGCATTGGATAGCAAGGTTTACTTGGAAGAGATCGCTTTTAGCGATAAGGTTTACAACTGCCAAAATACACTTTTTTCTTTTTTTTAATTATTTTTAGTATAAAGTTATATTTATTATTATTATAAGATTAGATCACCATTGATGAAATGAAAATTAAATCAAGAATATTGAATTATTTGATTGTTGTTTATTTTAGTAAAATATTTATCGAAAGTCGTGCTCCAAAGATAAAGGAATAGAGACAGTTGAGTTAAAGTTAATAATTTACACCGCAACAGGCGCCAGGTGCTGCCACTTTATTATCTCACTCCAGTCCGGATGCCAGCGACGGTGGAAAAGATAATTTATTTCTAAGTTTAGATATTGTTATTTTGGCTTTGTTAAAATAAGATTTTTTTTTAATACAAAGTGGGTGACTAAGATGGAATGCCTCATTTTTTTATAGAAGAGGGGGCAAACGAGCATGCGGCTCACCTGATGTTAAGTGACTACCGCCGCCCATGATCAACCGCAACACCAATGGAATTGCAGGTGCGTTGCCGGCCCTTTAGAAAGGTGTAAGCTCTTTTCTTGAAGGTCACCAGGTCGTATCGGTCCGGAAAAATCGCGGGTGATAAACTATTCCACAGAGAGGTTGTAGGCGGAAGAAAACTCCTTTTGAAATGTACAGTGGTGGACCGCCAAGCATCCAGATGGTGTGGATGGTATCGGGACGTTTGCCGCGTAGTGCGTTCTAGAAATTTGGGAGCTGGGATTAATCCGAACAATTCTTCAGAGCACTCTCCACGGTATATGCGAATGAAAATGCAAAGAGATGCAACATCTCTTCGCAGTACCAGTGAATCGAGTCGATCGGAAAGCACTCGGTCGTCGACGATTCGAGCCGCTCTGCGCTGGATGCGATCAAGTAGAAGAAGCTGGTACTGGTGAGCCCCAGCCCAGAGATGAGAACAGTATTCCATGTGCGGCCGAACCTGCGCCTTGTAGAGTTGCAGGCGGTGTACCGGCATGAAATACTGTCCCGCTCTGCTGAGCACGCCAAGCTTTTTAGAGGCCAATTTGGCCTTCCCTTCCAAGTGACCTGGAAACTGCACGTTACTCGATATGTCACCGCCGAGGATTCCGATACTGGTTGAAGCAACAGAGTTCTTTTTAGCGGTTAACGCGCAATCTTGTGTCTTCTGGGGGTTAAACTGGACTAGATTTAGTCGCCCCCAATCCGAGACTCTGTTCAGCAAAGACTCGACTTCAGACACAAGTTTGTCCCGGCACTCGTTTTCCCGAGAAATATTGGCTCGGCCGGTGTACAGAGCATCACCAGTGCTGTCATCTGCATAGCAATGAATGGTACGGGTTTGCAACATATCATTGATATGCAGAAGAAACAGCGTTGGCGATAGCACGCAGCCTTGTGGAACACCAGCCTTAATAGGCTTGCAATCGGAGCTTGCATCGTAAGACTTGTCCAATCTGCAAGAAAGCTGGTGATCCAATCGCACAATTTCTCGGGAAGCCCATAGGAAGGGAGCTTCGAAAGAAGCGCTTTGTGCCAAACCCGATCGAAGGCCTTCGCAATGTCCAAACTAACGGTCAATGCCTCCCCTTGGGCTCTACTGCCTCCGCCCATCTGTGAGTTAGGTAGACCAAAATATCACCAGCTGATCGACCACGGTGAAAACCGTATTGGCGATCACTAATCAGCTGGTGATCCTCGAGGTTCTTCTTGTGCTGGCAGTTTACAATGGACTCCATTGATTTGGAGAACAAGGAGGTGATGGCGATAGGCCGGTAGTTACCGGGTCTGAGCGGTCGCCTTTTTTAGGGATCGGGTGGATGAAAGTCGTCTTCCATAATTTTGGGACTACGCCTAGGGAGTAGGAGTACCGGAAAAGACGCGTTAAAACCGGTGCCAACTCTGGAGCACACGTCCTCAGCACAATTACGGGGATTCCGTCAGGCCCACTCGACTTGTGGATGTCCAGGAGTGCTTTGCGAACCGAGCGCTGTGTGAACTGCACTTCCGGCATGGGGCACTCACACCGCGGGATGGTCGGCTGCGTACTCCCCCCGTCAACGAGAGTCGAGTTGGACACAAAGAAAGAGCCTAGAAGATCGGCTTTCTCCTTTGCAGTATGGGCCAGTGAGTCGTCCTCCCTGTGCAGAGATGGAAGAGATGGCTGACAGAAATTCCCCTGGACAGCCTTGGCGAGAGACCACAATGCACGGGTTCAAGAAGAAAGGCGAACTAGTTTCTCGCCAATGTGTGCTCTGACTTTACCTTGGCA
Organism: Parnassius apollo; assembly: GCA_907164705.1. Taxonomy (NCBI): domain Eukaryota; kingdom Metazoa; phylum Arthropoda; class Insecta; order Lepidoptera; family Papilionidae; genus Parnassius; species Parnassius apollo. The sequence continues at coordinate 826,494 of CAJQZP010001189.1, read as the reverse complement.
ATGACTCCTTTGAAGGACCTAGAGGCGGAATTATACTTCTTTTTTAGAGCGCTGGTGTTTACATCCCGGGACGCTGATGCGTCAGCCCAGGCTCGGTAGCACCGCTGCTTATAGCATGATGCTATTTTACAGGAGCGACCAAACCATGGCTGAGATTTTCCTCCAATGCGCACCACAGAGGTAGGAATAAAAAGTTCCATACCCTGAAGTACCACATCAGCAACAGAATCCGCAACAATGTTGGGATCGTTCGGCGAGAAGCAAACCCGCCCCCAAGGATAGGATGCAAAGAAAGACCGCATCGCATACCAATCGGCTCACCTATAATGCCAAACACGGCGGCAGCCTGCAGAATGCAACTGCGATTTCAGTGTGAGTGGCACCACACTCCGGACAAGACAATGGTCCGAGGAGCTTAAAGGGGCGTCGACGGAAATCTGATATCCGTTCGGATGAGAGGTCAGCAGAAGGTCCAACAGTGAAGTTGCATGATCCTCCATATCTGGAATCTGTAGGCGCAGAAACCAGTTGTGTCAGACCATGTGCCAAGGCAAAATCATGAACAGATCTTCCCGCATAATCGGTTAAGTGTGAACCAAGCCATTCAGCGTGATGGGCATTAAAATCGCCGAGGATCACGATCTCTGCGGAGGGGATCTGCTGTAGCAACGAATCTGTAGCCATTTGGACGTGGTCGAAGAGTCGGAATGTTTCGGCATTACTATGGGACCTATAGAGGCACCCGTAGACGCGCGGATGGTCGTCGCTGTCTACGCGTAGCCAAAGGATGGACAGGTCCGAACCTTCAAGTCTGCCGTCAACAGATGTCCTCTCTGACGTAAACGCAACTGCAGCCCGAGGCACAAAGGAGTGTTCCAGTTTGTACCCCGGGTAGGAGAGATACGAAACATCAGCCGGAGAGGACACCTGCGTCTCGGTTAGAAAGAACAGAGCCTTTTAGCAGAGCAGAAGATTAACTAACGGGTAGGGTGCACTAAATTAGAAAAAAAATACAAATTTATATGTGGGTACTACTCGTAAAATGACAACATACTTAAGGTAGATTAATGACCATAACTAAGAGGAGGAAGAGAGAGGAGTTAAAGAGACAAATAGTGTTCCTTAATCTGATTCTTTAACACGTTTATCATTGAGCACTTTTAATGGACTGGGGTAAGGAGTTCCAGAGTCTTACTCCAAGAACAGCAAAAGTTTTATTATAAAATGTCGAGGAGTGTACAGGACATTGGAGCGAAAGATTAGATTGTTTACCTTCTCATTAAAAAATTTTTTAATTTTTATTTATTTTGTATATATTGGTTTATTATTTTGTTATTATAACCTCTTTGTGTCCATATAGTAGCAGCGTTGATAGGTTTTGGCTCCGAGGACGTTCATCTAAGAAAAGTGATCGGTCCCCGGGGGCCACGTGCCACAAGAACTTCATTCGCAAGGAACTTCATTCGCAAGTGCTCATCGCTGCTTGTGATAAGAAGGCTGATGATTCTTTTCTCGTTCAAAGGCTAAGTATGCTGAATAGCTACACCGAGGAAACGAAGCCAGCGTTGTTGTTACGATACCACGGTTAGCCTTTATACGTCCCACTGCTGGGCACAGGCCTCCCCTTACTTCTGAGGGGGTTTCTGAGAGGGTTCCTTGCCCTAAAACCCTCTCAGAAGAATTTATTATAATATCAAATATTAGTTTAGTTTATTTAGGTATTAGCGTATAAGTTTATTAAAATATACACCACTGTGTTTGAATGTAGATGTCTATGGTCCACAGCATCCACTTTTTTATAGGATAGGATGACAAACGAGCACTCAGTTTACCTGATGGTAAGTGGTTGCTGTGACCCATAGACATCTACATCTATGCTCGATTGCGAATCAAAATGCAGATGCGGTGTCATCCGTGAGGGACTTAGGGGGAATGCCTCGTTTCCATTAAAAAGGGTCTCCGGTTCTCTACACTCACCATACGAAACACAGCAGCATTAAGCTACTATTTGACGCTGGTATTCTGTGAGAGCGTGGTCCTTCCCCGGTCATGCCGACCCATTCGTGCTACAATCATACTACTAATATAACAGCAACTGTGTTCGTTTGTCACCGTTATTCTATACAAAATCACAGCAAGCGCTCAGACTCTGAGTTACCATGACCCTCACTTAACATTCTTTACATTTAATGCTATTTTATTGATGCACTCTGAAAACAATTTTCATTTAGGCTCGTGCAAAACCGTTTAGTTGCAACAGTTCGATACGTTGGATTGGTGTTCGTTCAAAAATTGAATCAGAATTTTTCTATCCCAAACGTTCTTTATAAATACAAGCTCAGTTAGGATTTAAAAATCTGGATTTTTATGTAACGGTAGTCAATACTTTTAAGTAGTTTTTATGTTAATACATTTTTATTTTTTAAAGTATATTTCCGTAAATAATTACATGCAGACAGGACAAATATTATTTTTTATATAATAAATATTACATCAGAGAACACAATGACCGTGGCACCTGATGGTAAGTGAATTTTGTGACCCATAACATCTACATTTATCATCAATTAAGAATCAAAATGCAGATGCGTTGACACCCCTGAGGACTGAGATGGAACGCCTAGTTTTTCAATAAAAAGGATATCTGGTTCTCTATACCTACCGTATGAAACACAACGTATTGAGCTACTATTTTACGCTGGAATTCTGTGAGAGCGTAGTCCTTCCCCGGTCGAGTCGACTCATTCGTTCTACAACTAACCATAATATAGGTGTAGCGTGGCTCTACCATGTAAGTGACGATAACTATTGTATTAAAATTCAATGATGTTATTTTAAACGCCAATCTTCTCCATGTCTTGTTTTGTTATAAGACATTGGTAACATTGCGCTGTGCCGCGCAATTGCCCTAACTTAGTTCACAGCGCCGATGTGTGAACTTCTTCAAAATGTGTTGGTGCACAGCGCAGGATCGGAAAATTCAGTGTTAAGACGTTATTTAATATTATTTCAAAAAATTGCAACTCCGTGAAATGTAAAACGAGTGATACATAGTACCTAGTGTAGCTAATCTTTCTTTTGTAAATTTTAAATTTTACGCACTGGCCACACGGTTTTATATTTACAGACGGCTGAGTTGCACCACGGCGTTGAGTTAACGCTATGACCTGGTGCAGTAAATTACGCCTGAGTTACTGATATAACGCAAGGAATTTCCCTGAGTTACCATACCATACCCATGTATATTTTGTAGATAAATATCGAATTACACAAGTAAATTACCCACATTATAAGACACTCTCTTACTGACTTTTTTTTTGCTTACATTTAATTGCCAACATGTCAAAGTAAAAAGTCAACACTTATTATCGGTTATCGATACAACACGGATACAATCATTGACAGATTTTCCGAACCAGTGGTAAATTAAAAAATGACTTTCAATAACTATCGTTTTAATCTGTATTGAATATAAATCGCGCCGCACTAGACATACTTCTTAAATTCTAAGTTCACTTTCACCCAAAAGTTCTTACCTACCAGAATATTTAGAACTTATAATACTAAGTTTACAGGAGCTGATGCTTCCATTGGCTTTAAGGACTCATTGAAAAACATAAAGCTTAATTTCACTTAAATATAGATAACTGTTTTCATACCTTCTGTTTTATTGCCAGTGCATTTCAAATTTAAATTTATATTGTGACAAATACGTAGTGTATCAACTAATAATTTTATAAAATACATACTTGAAGGTAATATGGACACCTTAAGTTTTGCCGCCCTATAAAACCAAAGCACAAATTTGTATAATATAACTATTATAATAAGAAAAAATGGAAAAAAATAACTTTGGCAATAATAAAGAACGCTACGAGAAATCGACTTATAAAAAACTAATAACTCTGCATAATATTAAAATCGACTAAAATATTTACTATAATGTCCGCCGTCAAAATGGTGTCAATAAAGCAGCGCATTTTTGATCCTTTATTATTTGATTGATTATTGAAGAGCTATCGTATCAAAAATACATCTATGCAAACAAGGCTGTAGTTTTTGAGTTATAAGAAAGTAACCATATTAACCGTGTGACCATATTACCCTCGCGTACTATATGACTTCATATTTTAGATATTATTATGGTGTGTATCTAATTATAAATATGTCTATGTGATGCATATTTGGTGAAAGGGCTCTAATGCGGATTTAAGAGTTTTTTAAGCTCATATCCTTATTAAATATAGTTAGTGGATAGCTGTTACTGGCCGAACTTTATAATTATTTGTAGAATTTGATTTTTATAATATTGTAAGACTGTTGTTGTCCAAAATGAATAAAATAAAAATAAAAATAAAAAATGAATAAAAATATTCCGGTCTATTCTATTTTATTCGATTCTGAGAGAACCTGAATCACGTCGCGAAATTAGTAGATAAGATCTCATCAGTATTAACACTAATGAGATCCTTCTAAATTCGCGACTACCACGCTATAGCCATCTTAGACCATTCTAGGGTCTTCTACGCCGTCTTTATATTGTTTATTTATTTATTTATTCTTTATTGCATTCTTTAAAACAAAAGAATACAAAGCACAGACTTAATGCTTGAGGCATTCCCTGCCAGCAGTAAAACCATCAAGTGTTATGAATTTGACGTAGGTGTAGCGATATAGAATAAAAACAAAATAAAAATGATAATTAACTACATAGATAATGTACACATTTTACTAATAAATAGCGAGCAACCCGGGTTCGATTCTCGCCGGCACCAATGATATTGTTAATTGCAATTTTAAGTGCTCATTTACCACGTGCTCGGCGGTGAACGAAACCATCGTAAGCAAACCTGCATGTCTGAGAGATAAGAAAGAAAAATGTTTCGAAGACATATGAAATTCGTCAACACGCAGTGGGCCAGCGCGGCGGACACTACCTTGCCCTAAAAACTTTCTCTAAATGAGAGGATGCCTGTGCCCAGCAGTGGGACGTATATATGCTGTAACTTTAACTTTTTTAATATTAACTCATAAATAAACTATAATACATATACATACATAATAATTACATACAAATAATTATGAATATACACTTATGTTTGTTTAGCAATGTACATATATAACATGGATGATTCATGTAAGAAGCGTGGTCTTCAATAGATGATTACGTTATATTTAACTTTTTATACGCGGTAGAGCTACGCTGCAGCTATATTTTGGTTGTAGCACGAATGGGTCGGCTCGACCGGGGCAGGACCACACTCTCACAGAATACCAGAGTAAAATATCAGCTTAAGATGCAATAACCCTTTTTACTGGAAACGAGGCATTCCATCTTAGTTCTCAGAGGTGACAACGCATCTGCGTTTTGATTTGTAATCGAGGATACGTATAGGCGTCAATGGGCCACAGCATTCCACTTGCCGTCAGGTGTACTGTGTGCTCGTTTATCGCCCTTATTCGATAAAAAAAAATTGAGAATTAAGTAGTTTATACGGTCAGGCTGCCTGCAGCCGCTGGTCTATATCGTAGGCTCCTACGTCTCTTTTTTAGTTATTATGATACGAGGGACGAAATATTTAGATATTCCATTCGTCCGCCAACAATCAAAACATGAAACTTTCCTTGTTGAATATGTAACATCACTGGATAGGTCGGATAGCAAGCAACAATGAATTAATGTTGTTTACGAACTACAATTGATCCAATTGCATGAACTTTCGCGGAGTCATGTCTCGGCTTTTGGCCGGGGCTCAACGCTTCTAGATGAGTTGAAATAAACAAAATCAAATTTACATTTAGCGTTTACCAAGAGGCGCAAGTATTGCGTTTAATTTTTCATTCATAATCGTCTATCAAAACTCCATTACTGAACACGAATCTTACCTATGGACTGCTTTATAGGTGGTATGGGATCTGTTATCAGAAATCTCCTCTATCCCTCTGTCACCTCATACGATAGCCGCAGATTTTTTTATAGGCTAAGAGTGATGAACGAACACACAGTCAACCTGACGGTAATCGGATGCTGCGGCCCTTAGACATCTACTCCTATACTCGATTAAAATCAAAATACATATTCTGTGAGATCGTGGTCTTTCCCTGGTCGAGTCGATCCATTCGTGCTAAACCATAGTATAGCTGCTGCAAGGCTCTACCACGTATAAAAACTTAAAAAAAAACTTTAATTTTAAACGACTATTATTATATTAATTAGATATAGGTTTGAATTGTATTAATTTTATTAAAAGTTGCAAATGAAATTGTTTAATGTAGGATTTAGTTGTCACACCTATGCCGGTAGTTGTTGGGAGCACTATGCTCGAAGTTGTTGACGAATACGTTTACCTGGGACAAATAGTCCGACTAGGTAAGTCCAACTTCGACCGAGAGGTCAATCGACGGATTCAACTCGGCTGGGCAGCGTTCGGGAAATTACGGCATATCTTTTCGTCAGGTATACCTCAATCTCTAAAAACTAGATTGTACAACCAGTGCGTGTTGCCAGTGATGACTTACGGATCTGAGACGTGGTCCTTCACTGCTGGCCGTATGAGGACGCTTAAGGTCGCTCAGCGAGCTATGGAGAGGGCTATGCTCGGAGTTTCTCTGCGTGATAGACTCAGAAATGAGGATATCCGCAGTAAAACCAGAGTGACCGACATAGCCCAACGGATTAGTAAGCTGAAGTGGCAATGGGCCGGCCATATAGCTCGAAGAACCGATAACCGATGGGGAAGAAAGGTTCTCGAGTGGCAGCCCCGTACCGGTAGGCGTAGTGTAGGGCGACCCCCCACTAGATGGAGTGACGACCTGGTAAGACATGCAGGAAGTCGATGGATGCAGGTGGCTCAGGACCGTGCTTTGTGGCATTACTTGGGGGAGGCCTATGTTCAGCAGTGGACTTGTGAAGGGCTGTAATGATGATGATGATGATGATGAAGATTTAGTTTCGAACAAATAATTTTTTTATAGGAAAGAGGTGACAAGCGAGCACACACAGCACAGTCCACCTGACGGCAAGTGGATGCTGTGACCCATAGACATCTACATGTATCCTCATTTGCGAATCAAAATGCAGATGCGTTGTCAGCCTTGAGGACTAAGATAGAATGCCTCTTTTCCAATAAAAAGTGTCTCCGGTTCTCCACACACATCACACGAAACACAGCAGCATTAAGCTATTTGACGCTGGTATTCCGTGAGATGAATATGAGTAAATAAGATGAATGAATGTGTGAGCGAGAGGGAATGGAAATGGCGGAAATACGTGTGCAAATTGTAAGGCGAATTGTATTAATTAATTAATGAAGTCAAGTTCTTTGAAGACGATTATATTTATTGTTCCCACATAAATTACATTTTAAATAAAACGCCCGTGTACAAACCGGTGTAGATTTTGACATTCAAGGGAGCTAAGCAAGCCCAAATTGAATAAAAAGTTTTAACTTTGACTTTGAGTTCCTTATTACACCTTCAAACATGTATGTAAATCTCAAAAGAAATTTGAAGTCTCGACTCCTTTACACGGATACATTATTAATTCGACGCCATTTCCATCCGAAGTAATATTTATGATACTGGGAAATGACTTTATATGTGACGGAAATCTCTGGAAAGCACTCGGGCCCGGCACGCTCGCGACACGCCCGTGCGACATCAGATACCAGGGACATCACCTAACATATAACAACTCGTTTCAAATACGTAAGCATTTTCCTCATTTCTATTTTAATATATATTTTAAATTATAAATATAATTTATAATATTTTTAATTTAAAATAAATATTTTTTTACTTTAAATAATTTAGTGTAATATTATAATCCAGTGCAGTGGTAAGTTATCATGGAACCAGATATGGTAAAGAGAATGATAGCACTGTCGTAACAAACGCCTATTCACTTTTGACTTAAAAATATTTTGTAATCGGATGGAAAGACATACGCCGGCTAATTATAACATGTCTATATACATTAAGTATTGCTACTACTACATATATCATGATCATCATCATCATATTAGTTTAAAGTCCACTGTGAACAAGTGGCTCCCGGAGACGGGGGTGAGACCTTTCTTCCCCATCGGTTATCGGTTCTTCGAGCTAAATGACCGGCCCATTGCCACTTCAGCTTACTAATCCGTAGGGCTATGTCGGTCACTGTGGTTTTACTGTGGATATCCTCATTTCTGAGTCTATCACGCAGAGAAACTCCGAGCATAGCCCTCTCCATAGCTCGCTGACACCTTGAGCGTCCTCATACGGCCAGCAGTGAAGGACCACGTCTCAGATCCGTAAGTCATCACTGACAACACGCACTGGTTGTACAATCTAGTTTTTAGAGATTGAGGTATACCTGACGAGAAGATATGTCGTAATTTCCCGAACGCTGCCCAGCCGAGTTGAATCCGTCGATTGACCTCTCGGTCGAAGTTGGACTTACCTAGTCGGACTATTTGTCCCAGATAAACGTACTCGTCAACAACTTCGAGCATAGTGCTACCAACAACTACCGGCATAGGTGTGACATGGGCATTAAACATAATCTTTGTTTTGTTCATGTTCATCTTAAGACCTATACGTTGGGAGGCACTATTGAGGTCATTGAGCATAGTGCTTAAGTCCTCCAGCGATTCTGACATAAGGACTATATCGTCGGCAAATCGAAGGTGAGTGATGTACTCGCAATTGATGTTAATACCGTATCCTTTCCAGTCCAGTAGCTTGAAAACGTCTTCCAATGCAGCGGTGAAGAGTTTCGGGGATATAACGTCACCATGTCTTATACCTTTCTGCAGTTGGATAGGTTTCGAGCTCTGGTTCTGTACTCGGATAGCCATCGTAGCCCTACTGTACAAACACTTCAGCACTTTGATATACCGACAGTCAACTTGGCACCGCTGAAGAGACTGTAGCACCGCCAAAATTTCGACGGAATCAAAGGCTTTCTCATAGTCCACATACGCCAGGCAAAGTGGCAGATTGTACTCTTAAGTCTTCTGTACAATCTGCCGCAAGGTATGTATGTGGTCTATGGTACTGAAGCCTTTTCGGAAACCGGCTTGTTCGGGAGGCTGGAAGTCGTCGAGTCTGCGTGCGAGGCGATTCGTAACGACTCTCGAAAACAGCACGTAGACGCGGCTTAGAAGGGAAATCGGTCTTTAGTTCTTCAAGAGAGCGTTTTCGCCATATATATCACAGTAACTAAATTTTTGGCGCTACGGTATGCAAGTTCAAATCCACAAGTAAACAAGAGGTTATATGCCCCTCAAATATTAATCCATATGCATCTATAATCCATATAATAAAATAAATAAAGCCTTTGAAATAGTAGTTTGCCTTGTATTTATACCAATTTAAAACTTTTTCATCATACTAAATGTAGACTCCCTTCCAGCAGAGACTCGGCCGCTTCATCTGCGTTGTAAAATTCAGCGCCTAAGGTCATTTAACTAAGCCCGGATGCATTCAATTTACGCAAATGTTTTTTCTTGCAGTTCGTTTTATTACAAATTATTAATTAACTAAGTACCATGACTTAGTTAATCCACTTCCATATAAATAATGGTTTTGGGTCTGGATGTTTCTTCTTGTGCGATTTATGTTTTATAAACTGCAGGAGATAATGCTAGTGTGTGAGGAACGTTTTTGAAATCCAAAAAAAAGGTACAGCTTTGTTCCACGAAATTTTATATTTAATTGTTATTTTTTATTTAAAAACGATATTAACACGTTTGGCACGAATCTCCATCCTGTGGGCTTCCCAAGAAATTGTGCAGTAGTATCACTTTCTTGCAGATTTGAGCATCAAGGTCGTAGTAGACGGTGCAGTATAACTTATTTATGCTGGTGCTTAACAAGGCTGCATGTTATCACCCACGAGGTTATTCTGCATATCCAAACCGGTAACAAATTCTAGATTGAGGGCGAATAAATCTAGTTCAGTTTAATCCCTAGAAGATACAAGTTTGCCCCTTTACCGCTAAAAGCAACCCATTGTCGTCATCAACAATTGTTCATGGGCGGCGGTAGGCATTTACCATCAGGTGAGCCACATGCTCGATTACCCCCTATTCTATATAAAAAAATATGTGAGTTTATGGTCCGTACGGATAAAGAATGGGATTAGGAATAGCGGTTCATCGAGCTCGTACCGTCAACGTGCGCAGTACCAATAGCAAAACCAGCTAATAACGGTATATCGTTATAACGTTATGTTATTCGGTTCATTGGATTTTTTTTCTTAATAGAAATATATATTTGAAAAAAAAAATGTGTATTGTATATTATAATGTTATGTTTAAAATAACATTTATTACAACCTGCTCTGGCTTCCTCTGGGTGGGATGTATTAATGTGGCGTTATTTAGACTTAAGATAATCACGAAGATTAGCTCAAACAATAGGAAATTTCAAAAACGGTTACTCATAAACATAACAAACGAAATCATTTATATACTATGAGTTCATACTGTGCAGATCGGAACAAAAATTAATTTATTATTTAATCTGTGGGTAGCCGCGGTTAACTATGGCGTTTAACACCTCAGTCCCCCCTCCCCGTTACCACAGGTACTGCAAAGTGCTAGATAGAGTGCGTGGCCTCATTGGCGAATATCCCCCCTATGAGGAAATACATGGGGGTAGGACTGTGTTCCTTAGACTTTCATGAAAATTAAACTAAAACTCAATAAAAATTATTTGATTAAGCAAGACGCTATAATACACAAGAAAATCTTGTAAGGTATCATTTTAAAATAAATTAAAATTAGTTTAATAAAAACTTGAGTCAATTGTAAATAGTAAACATTGAGTGCGAGAAGTTAACATGAATAAAGCTGGAACTTTCTAGGCCTTTACAGAAAATATTACTGTGAAAATGAGACGTCATAAAATTTCTTATTTCATAAAAGATTTTATTGTACTTCTTTGTTCTGTGAGATAAGAAAACATATTCATCGAGATTATTTGACTTGAGCCAACTCGAGATATAAACGTCGAATCCAAATGGATATTATACGAGTGTATTACATAAATTTCAAAATGTAAAAATATTTTTTTTAAATTACGTAGTTGAGAAAGATTACATGTACATTATATTCCACCTGATCCCTTTTTCAGGATATATTACATCTTAGTCGTCAATGGTGACAACGCGTCGCCATATTGATTCTCAATCGAGGATAAATATAGATGTCTAGTAGCCATGTCTACCACAAGGTCGTTCCTAGCCGATGTCTTGTATCCATTTACCATCAAGTGGACGATTGTGAGACCGCTTGCTCACCGTTATTCTATTTAAAAAAAAAAACTGATGTTAAGTGACGACTGCAGTCCATACCTGCAGCCAACTTCAAATAAGGAAGGGTACATGCGTTGTACCTCTGAGGACTAAGCTGAAACGCCTAACAGCCCGTAATACTGGTTCTCTATAATACGGATGTTACGGAACTGGTTATACCGGAACCGAATTCGGAAGCAGTTTTTTAAATTTGATTTTTCGGAAACGGAACCGGAATCGGAGGTGAAGGCAGAGGTGTAAAATTACATTATTCATTACAAAAATATATTCAGTAAGAAGCTGTCTTCGCCTTAACTGATAATTTGGCACTATGAACTGTATGATTCGTCTAAATCCAATATCATGGACGAAGTTGAAGGGAAGATCTTGCAAAGCAATCATTTGAGGGAGGTTCCCCGCACGACAAGTATAAACTTGTTCGTACGCGCTGATAGCAGCCGATACCGCCGCTATGCAATCGACCTCCGATATAAATTCCGATTATAACTTATCAGAACCAAAATCGGAATCGAAAGTGCAAAATCAATCGGAAGTTCCGAATTTTCGGAATCGGAATCGAACCTCCGTAACATCTCTACTCTTTAACCATAAGACCGGATCACAGCAGTGACTTACAAACAGAAAGAAGACTTCTAAAGGGTACTTCTAACCATAAAACGAGTCCTATTGTACATAATAACTACAATAAATACAAAATAAATTTACGTGAATACTGCGCATGTAGCTATAAAATAAAATCAAAATTAGGAGGACGACAAAGACAAAAACACTAAGTCATATGCTATAAGTAATATATTAAGAAAAAAAAACGAAACAATCCTTGGCAATAATTATGAACACTACGACAAATCAAATAAAAAATTAACTACCTACACTGTACTAAAATCGACTAAAATATTTACCTATAATATGAACTGTCAAAATTGCGTCCATAAAGTAGCGCCCTTTTGACCCTTCATTATTTGATTGACTGATGATGAGCTATCGTATCACAAGGACATCTATACAAGGCTGTAGTTTTTGAATAATAAGAAAGTGTCCATATTAACCGGTTGACCATATTACCCTCACGTACTATAGATTTTATGTATTTTATCGCGTACGGTAACTTATTTCACATTCCCGATATTTCGAGTAATTTAAAGCATCCATAGTCAAGGGAGGCTTACCAGCTGTTCGATTACCAGCTGTGTCTTTCTTCTAACAATTTAAAAATAAAAATCTGAACAAAGAGGTCGTTAATTCAATTAAAGAAAACTAAAGATACGTTGTCGTCTGTAAAGACTAATAAGGAACGACTCACAGCGTGTTATATTGGCACTCTTTACCCTTCAGACTGAAACAGTAACACAAGCACTGCTTTTTGGTAGCAAAAATAGGTGACAGAGTCGTACGTAATGAGTCTAAGTGGCTCGTATTATAATAGTATTGCGCGCCTAAGTTGACTTCTGGCACTAGCGCCATCTAGTGTCGGGTAACAAAGCGAGGAGAGCTTTCCAGAAAATGACATGACTAATTTTTCGTCCAACAGCGCCATCTAGTATCGAACAGAAGAATTAAGCTTTCTGGAAGCCCGAGACTCGAACTTTCTGCGCCTGGTCGGTTGGCGCGCGTATGTACTTGAATATTCTGGACGTTTCGGTGAAAATGTGTATTTAAAGGCGCTGCTAGACGCGGTCGGGGCAGTAATGAATTTGGCGAGACAAGCGAAGCTTAGGAGCGAAATAAAGTGAATCAGTGTGGTTAATTGTTAGTGTTTTAAGTTTTAATTAGTGTAAAGTGAATTAAAGTGTAAATTTTGGTAATTCAATCGGCAGTTTTTATTGTCACGAACCTCAAGCTCGTCACAATTGGTGTCAGGACGAAATGGAGGGTGTCCGTACCCGAAGTCAACGTCAGCAGGAGACGGACCAGAGACGATTTGGTGGTGTAACGCCGCAGATGTCTGAGGGCCAGCCGTCGGCCACGGAAGCCGGCACGTCAGTAGCTCCTACGTCTGTGGCACCTGACTTAGGTGCTCTGATGGTGATGCTGCAGCAGCTGCAGCGCGGACAGGAAGAACAAGGCCCGCCGATTGGAAGAGCAGCTGCGGGGCGGACAGGAGGAACAGGCCTGCCGATTTGAAGGGCAGCTGCGGGGCGGACAGGAGGAACAGGCCTGCCGATTGGAAGAGCAGCTGCGGGGCGGACAGGAGGAACAGGCCTGCCGATTGGAAGAGCAGCTGCGGGGCGGACAGGAGGAACAGGCCTGCCAATTGGAAGAGCAGCTGCGGGGCGGACAGGAGGAACAGGCCTGCCGATTGGAAGAGCAGCTGCGGGGCGGACAGGAGGAACAGGCCTGCCGATTGGAAGAGCAGCTGCGGGGCGGACAGGAGGAACAGGCCTGCCGATTGGAAGAGCAGCTGCGGGGCGGACAGGAGGAACAGGCCTGCTGATTAGAAGAGCAGCTGCGGGGCGGACAGGAGGAACAGGCCCGTCAGCAGGAGGAACAGGCCCGTCGTTTAGAAGAGCAACTCTAACGCGGTAAGGAAAAACAGATGCTCCTAATGAAAGACCTTCACGCTACCATCGGAAAAGAGATAAGGGAGGTAAAAGATAAGGTTGCTCAACATGACAACCGCCTGTCGGAAGCTGAAACCCAAATAAACCAAGTGAAGAAAGCGCTGGACGAACTCAAACTTGGGGATGGAAATACAGCTCCCGTAGTAGCTACTACACCTTCGCTACGTGGGTTCAAAGTGCCACCGTTCGACGGGACTTCTTCCTGGTCAGCCTACAAAATCCAGTTCGAGGCTGTTATGAAGGCGAACGGCTGGAATAAAAGTCAGGCCATGACTGCTCTCACACTAGGCCTGCGCGACCAGGCCATAACAGTTCTGGAAGCTCTCGGTGAGGAAGTGACTTATGAGCAACTCCTTGAGGCATTCTTTCGTCACATCTTTCGTGCGCAGCTTAAAGATCGCGTGCAGCGCATCAACGAAAACCTGCAGCAGTGAGCTCTGGAAGTGAAAAAGCTGGTGCAAAAAGCATACCGGTCTGTACCTGCGCTCATTGAAGGATACCTGGTGCAGACATTCATCGACGGCATCCGCGACCTGGAAGTCAGAGCTGCTGTGAGGCTCGGTCACCACGAGACGCTTAAGGACGCCTTGGCCCATGCACTGGAGGTGGAAGCTGTGCGGCTGGATCATCGTTGCCATCGCGTCAGAGAGGTTGCAGCAGCTATAGTTCGTGACCGCAACAAAGGATACAGCCCTAGGTGCTATGGCTGTGGGAAAAAGGGCCATCTTCGATCCAGCTGCCCTAAGAGAACCCTAGAAAGGGAAGGTGAACAATCTTAGGAGGGTAGTGCGGCCAACAACACCGCCCAGCAGCAGCAGGGAAACGAGTAAAAGCCACAACTGTAGGGCGGGTGCTGGATCTCGATCTCACAAACCCATGATGGGAACAGTCTAATCATCAAGGGCGAGGTCAACGGAATGCCGTGTAAACTGACCATAGACACTGGAGCCTCTCGTACGGTTGTTAGTTCCCAACTTATAAGTCAGTTCCTTGGGGACTCCGCATACAACCGAGAACGCATTAATTTGGTAAAGCGTATACCCGTCCGTGGAGAGAAGGAGACGGAGTTGAAGCTAGGCAACGTGATCTACCTGCATAATGTCACCGTGGTTGATATAATGGACGACTGCATCCTGGGCCTGGACTTTATGAGGAATAACTGTGTTTTGAAATGTGGAGAGGAGGAACTTTTTATGGAAGGTGCGTTGCCAGGGAACGTGTACAGCATTAAGAAGATTGTTCTTCCGCCGAGATCAGAAACGATTGTGCCGGTTAGTCTTCCTCGAAACGCTGGGCAAGCTCACCTTTGTGTACTTGTGGAAAGGGTAAACAATGACCTTCCATGGAAAGTAGCCCGAACCTTGGTAAGAACCACTGACATCTCAGCAGTACGTGTGCTGAACCTTTGTGACCGGGAACAGATTATAGAAAAAGGCACGCTGGTTGGTACTTGTGAGGAAGTGTATTGGTTACATCGGTGCCAATATCTATCGAGTGAGACCCCCAGCAAGGATGCACAAACGAGAGTGACCACACTTTTGGAAGACTGTCGCAGTGAACCCGAACGAAATGGTCAAGGCGAAGAAGTTGTTACTCAAGTATGCCGATGTATTCTCATCAAACGATGCTGACATAGGAAAGACTGGCTTAGTTCAACACAAAATAAACACAGGAGAAGAATTGCCTATCTGTCAGGGGCCAAGAAGATTGCCGGTAGCACGTGAAAAGGAACTGGAAACCATGATTGAAGGAATTGTGAAGGATGGTGTTATTGAACCTTCTTCTAGTCCATGGTGTTCACCCGTGGTGCTGGTAAAGAAAAAGGATGGCAACATGCGGTTTTGTGTTGACTACCGCCGTCTGAACGACGTTACGAAGAAGGACAGCTATCCCTTGCCAAGAATTGATGACACGCTGGACATGCTTACAGGAGTGAACTGGTTTAGCACGCTGGATCTAAAAAATGGCTACTGGCAAGTTGAAATTGATCCTAAGGACAAGGAGAAAACTGCGTTCTCGACGGTAAAGGGTCTGTGGCAATTCAAAGTAATGCCGTTTGCGTTGTGCAATGCTCCAGCATCGTTTGAAAGGCTGATAGAACTTGTACTTACCGGGCTAATTGGCGATGCCTGTCTGGTCTACTTAGATGACATCATCATCGTAGGCCGTACGTATGAGGAACACCTTCAAAACCTGGAACGCGTGCTCATGAAGATTCAGAGTGCCAATCTCAAGTTGAGTCCGAAGAAATGTTCACTATTCAAACGGCAAGTCAACTTTTTGGGGTATGTATGTAAGGTATCCGCACGGATCCAGAGAAAATCGCCGCTGTCAAGGATTGGCCGGTCCTAAAAGACAAGACGCAGGTTAGAGCATTTTTGGGTTTGTGCTCCTATTACCGGCGATTTGTGAAGAACTTTGCAGATATAGCCAAACCTCTGCGTAAGCTAACTGAGGAGAAGCGACATTTCTGCTGGGATGAAAGTTGTAATATCGCATTCCAGGAGCTCAAGGACCGTCTGTGCAAAACACCTATTTTGGGATACCCTGATGCAAGCAAAGAATTTATAGTTGACACAGACGCAAGTGATATAGGATTTGGCGGTCTGTTGTCTCAACGGAATGGTGACCAAGAGGTCGTGATAGCGTACTTCAGCAAGTCGTTATCAAAACCGGAAAGGAACTATTGTGTCACAAGACGTGAATTGCTGGCTGTAGTAAAGTCGTTGCAGCATTTTAGCAAATATCTTCTGGGGCAAAAATTTCACTTACGAACTAAACATGCTGCACTAAAATGGCTATTGCAGTTTAAAAATCCAGAAGGACAAGTTGCGAGGTGGATTGAACTACTGCGGGAATACGACTTTGATATCGAACATCGCAGCGGGAAATCTCATGGCAACGCAGATGCATTGTCAAGAAGACCTTGTCCTGATGATTTCAAACATTGTACCAGGCAAGAGAGTAAGGAAGTGGTATTCGTGAGGATGCTCAGGACAGACAACCTCAGCAACGAGTGGAAGGACAGCTTACAACATGCACAGCAGGAAGATCCGGACATCAAGCCGATTCTAGAATGGATGAAGGCGATGAGTTCGACCATTAAAAGCTATTGGGCCCAATGGGACAGCTTGCTGCTTCAGGATGGAGTTCTGTGCCGTAAGTGGGAAAATGTTCGAGGAGACAGCTGTCATTTGCAAATGGTTGTCCCTAAAGCTAAAGTACCGGATGTTCTACAGCTGTACCATAATGATTGTTCAGGAGGCCATCTGGGAGTCAAACGAACTCTACTGAGGATCCGAGAACGGTTTTACTGGGTCCACTGTCGAAACGATGTTGAGGAATGGCGTCGCAAATGTACAAGTTGTGCGGCTGTAAAGGGACCTCAGACTCGTAGTAGAGGTGCATTGAAGTTGTATTATGTTGGTGCACCATGGGAGAGAATAGCCATCTACGTGGTGGAGCCGTTTCCGGAGAGTGAAAGCGGTAAGAATATTAAGTTATGGTTGTGATGGATTACTTCACTAAGTGGCCAGAAGTCTTCGCCATTCCAAATCTAGAAGCTTGAACAGTTGCAGATAAACTAGTTCATGAAGTCTTCTGTCATTTTGGAGTAGCTTTAGAGATTCACAGCGATCAAGGAATGAATTTTGAGTCTCAAATATTCCAGGAAACTTGCCGAGTTATGGGTACTCATAAAACAAGCGCTGTAAGACGCGGTCGGGGCAGTATTGAATTTGGCGAGACAAACGAAGCTTCGAAGCGAAATAAAGTGAATCAGTGTGGTTAATTATTAGTGTTTTAAGTTTTAATTAGTGTAAAGTGAATTAAAGTGTAAATTTTGGTAATTCAATCGGCAGTTTTTATTGTCAAAAACCTCAAGCCTGTAACAATAGCATGGAATACTAATTTTGCACCACGGAATAATTAAGTATAACTTCTGTGAAAATGAAAAGTATAATTTCTACGTGTCAGGCTGCAGCTATATTATGGCTTCAGCACGAATGAATCGACTGGGGAAGGATAACGTCCTCACGGAATACCAGCCTAAAATAGCACTAGTTGACCACGATTACATTAATTTTAAATTAATAATAATTTTGATATTAGACGTTTTAAGTTCGTTAGGTTGTAAGTGGATGATAGTACAATTTATCCAAATAAACTAAGATCTCCACTGTTTAACACAGCCCGAGTTTTACTTTGTAATTCTATTCTAAACAATTCTGTAAAATCTCACTTTGACGAATCGTAACCAATTAACAGTATTCATGTTCTGTGTTATTCAATAGGATTATTTTCAGTCTTAGACAGGTAGCGAATCCTTAGAACTTAGTTTATTTAATCCTAATACAAGCACACCTTAATTATTATCAGATGTGCGCAAATTACTGGAGTATGTTCAAAGGCAAACAACAATGGCAGCGGAAAAGGATTAGATACAGTAAATTGGTGGTTGAGATAGAATAATCTATACTGAATTATACGTGAATAAGCATAGCGCTGAGATATATCGTAACATAAAAGCTAATGGTACCCCTTTTAGGTTTACTACGCAATTAGGAGAATTGAAGGAAACATCGAACAATTTTTTTTTAGAGAATAGTGATAAAAACACAGTCCACCTAAAGGTAAGTGTATTCTGTGACCGTACGAGTAGACATCTACACATATACTCGAATCAAAACGCAGATGCATTGTCACGCCGTCACGTTTGTTTTGTACACTTACCACACGAAACACAGGAGTATACAGCTGTTATTTTATTCTGTGAGAATGTCCTCCCTCGTTTGAGTCAACCTAATTTAGCTACAACCATAACATAGTCCGTTTATAACTAAACCCAAAAACTAAAGTGCAAGATAACGAGCTGGTGAAGATCAATTGATTTCTATCTACACCTAACACCAATGAAATCACGGATTATAATTTTTTTATAGAACAAGTGTGACAAGCGAGCACACAGTCTACCTGTAGATAAGTAAATGCTGTGGCCCATAGATATCTACACTTAAAATGGCGTGTCTGAAAATTTTATAGTTACAAGGTGGTGGGACTATTTTCATGGCCAGGATTCCGCCTACGTAGATACCACTCTCTTACCTATCTAAAGTCTGAATGGTACAGGGATCCAGTATATTAATAGACTGTACTGTACTCCAACTCAGTCCTCGGAGTTAACGAACCATCTGGTAGGCTCTATGTTTATTTGCTACTTCGGTATTATAAAAAAAAACTGAGAAAAATAAAAATAAAACATTTACGCGAATATTCCTTGTCCTTAAAGCCTTTTTCGAATGTGTGGGCTATGCCTAGCCATAGGACGTATACAGGCCAATTCTATAATTATAATTTTATTAAGAGTTCAACTTAAGATAATGTTTCAATACGCACAAGAACACATATTGCAAAGTATTATTTCAAAGTTAAAGTAGACGTAGCAAGAAAGGGAATAACGAAAGTAATTTGTAAGAGATGACTTAATCCAGACTCGCTCAAAGGTTTACAGGGAATTACGTAAGTGGAAGTCGCTCCTGGTTATTGTTATGCAATATTATGGTAATCGTAGCGACAATATCGCTTATTATGAGATTTTAGAGGGACGTCTCTGCGGGGTTATCTTGGAGTTTGTTTCCTACTTGTATTTCCTGTTAAACAAGGGTTGGTTGCCTATGACTCGTAAATTTTTTCTTGAGTTGACAAAATATATTTGGCTTGCTTCGTAGTTCGTAATGCGAAAAGTATAAATAATATTGTTATTTTCTTTGTTATATTCGTAAGTTTTAAAAAACATACACTTAAAAATCTATCAATGATAAACATCCAGATCCAGATCAATTATTTGTAGGTTATAAAAATACTTGTTCCGTGCAGGATTCGAACCCGCGGCCCTTAGCGCCACAACTCATTGCTAAGCCACTGCGTTACATTAATCCGCCAGCATTGTCCTTCAATCCGAATACAAAATGTTTTTTTTTACAAAACTGAAGGGGCAAACGAACTTACGACCCGGTAGGAACTAGCCTCACACACTGAACACAGAAGTACAAGCACTGCCATTTGACGGAAATAAGTAAGAAATAGGTACGATGAACTCTGGCAGAAAAGGGTTTTTAAGAATAAGGGTGACAAACTAGCACACAGTCCATCTGATTTTAAGTGATAAAGGATGCTGTGGCCCTGTTCTATTTTGATAAAAAAAAATGGAGATGTCACCCCTGAGGACTCAGATGGAATGCCTCGTTTCCAGTAAAAAGGGTATCCGGTTCTCTACACTCACTATACGGCAGCGTAAAATAGCATAAAGCTGCTATTTTAGGCAAGTATTATGTGAGAGCTTGGTCCTAACCCGGTCAATCCGACCAATTCGTGCTACAACCATAGTATAATGTCCTCAAGACCGAATTTCGGTCACGGCGCCCAGCCTCACCGGAAACTAGAGATCGGCGCAGGACAGGATTATAGTGGCCGAGTGTATGCGCAAGCACAGGTGTACTCATTATTCCCTTACGCTCATAATTTGATGGGACGGTAAACCGACACGACCGGAGAGAGATCAGACGCAGGACCAACAGTTTTACGTGCTTTCTAAGGCACGGGGATGAGACACTGCCTACTTCCTGACTCCGGGCAGTTACTGAGAATTTCTTGACGGAAACACTCAATAATTAATTTGTCGGCCTGACCCTGTGTTCGAACTCAGGACCTCGTGATCAGCAGTCGCACTACTACAACCACTACACCAACGAGGCAGTCAACCATAGTTTAATGTAGTTGAAGCTCTACCACGTACAAACAATAGTAAAGTAGTGAGTCATAATAAGAAAAATATTTAAAAACTGGCTTATAATAGTTAAAAAGAATAAAATATGCAAACGAATAAAAAAGAACAAAGAAAGAAAGAAAGAAAATATATTTAGACACATAATGACTCCATATTGAACATAATCTTTACCATAAACGTTTATTAAAAAATAAAATACGTTGCCGAACGTGACGAAAAGGGGTCGCACTCAGCATTTCGCTGGCGAACTACGCTGTTATTCAGTGCGACCCGTTTCGTCCCTTTCGAGTTGTTGAGCGTTGCCTTTTTTTAACTTATTATAAGCCAGTTTATAACCACGATTCCACTTGGCGGTAAGTGATAAAGCCCCAGATGCTAAACCACACTGTAACAATAGCTTATAATATACTCTCACTTTTACCTTAAAAACGCACAGATTATTAGAACGGAAGGCGCCGGCAGTTTATTCATTTGCTGTACGCATTACAAAAGACGAAGCCAGCTATTGGCTTAACTTTATGGCAGGAACATCGACAGCAAAGTGGTGGAGTCCCACCAACCCCCTGGTTGTCTAATGTTGGAGTTAGGAGGGAGGAGTTGAAGCATGTAAATCCTGTACACACCCATTGAAATGTGTCCCGTAGAATACCGAGAGGCTGGCTACTCTGCGCTTGTACTCGAGACTGACGAGATTGGTTTCAATCAAATATAGATTATCATAACCAATTTCAAATAAGAGATAACGGAAAATAGCAAAACGAATAAATTCGAGACGTGGGAGTAACTAGACTCTATACACCTCACGTTCGCATTGTTAAGCTTTACTTCAAAAGATAACGTTCTCACATAATATCAGCGTTAAATTTCAGTATATTCCTGCTGAGTCTCATATAGTCGAGAAACGTAGATCATTTTTACTAGTAACGAGCACATCACTTTAGTTCTCAGAGATGACAACGCATCTTCATATCGATACTTAATCGAAGTAAAGATCTCTATGGGCCACAGCATCCAGTTACCATCAAGTAGACTGTGTGCGCGTTTGTCACCCTTATTCTATAAAAAAAACTGTGTCCTTGAGACTATATCAAAAGAATTTGATATGTTCTTCATTGAACCTTACTCAATGTATAGGAACAAAAAGTAACATGTTACATTACAATGTATTGTGTGTTCGAAAAATTCCTTATTTTCCTGAAACATCACTATTACTATTAGATTCAGTGTTATTAGTAAGTTATAGGCCATTGCGATGTGAAGCGATCGGCCCTGCACTAAACAAGGTCCATGTCCTGTAGAGATGTTTTTGGACGGCTAACGGGACATTCCATCTTAGTCCTAAGGGGTGACTACGCATCTGCATTTTGATCTTAATCGAGGACAGACGTAGATGTCTGTGGGCCACAGTTTCCACTTACCATATGGTGGACTGTGTGCTCGTTTGCACTCTTCTTCTGAAAAAATGTCTAATATTAGAAGGTTACAAGCTAATAAAGAACCTAATTCTATCTAAAACCGCAACACACCTTCAAAACCTCTGTTGCAGATGTTCATGTTCAACGTTCACTAACAATCAGGTGACCAATAAAATCAGGTGAATAATAAAACATACTGCATGCTCGTATGTCCACACTACTATAAAAAACGAAAAAAAAAAATAATTTGATTAAATGTTATGTTTATTTCAGAGATATTTGTCGAAACTTAATAAACACAGTTACCCAATCACAGCAAACACGCATCAAACGAGAAGCAATAAACTTCCCTGGTTGAAAAAGATTTCGCAAGGATTTATTTAATTTGCGAGATTTCGATTCAGCAACTTAAGGCCGTGTGCCGTTCGCCGAGCTTATCTTTGCTTAACTTCGCTTTGACAAACTTTTATCAATTAATTAATTTCAGATTTGGAATTTGATCTACGGAGTTGCGAATTTGGATACAAAATATAATATTATTCATATTTGTTTACAAATACTTTACACACGCTTTTTTTACTTGTAACTAAATATACGCGGTGAAGCCACGCTGTAGCTATATTATGTTCGACTCGACCGGGGTAGGACCACGCTTACGCATAGCAGCTTAATACTGCTGTGTTTCGTATGGTGAGGGTAGAGAACCGGAGGCCATTTTTCTCTGGAAACAAGTTATACCATCTTAGTTTTCATGGGTAATAACACGACTACATTTTTATTTATAATGCAGAATAAATGAAGATGGATTGAGCCGCATTCACTCACCATCAGTCCACAATCCACCTGACTGTAAGTGGATACTGTAGTCCATATCCACATTTATCCTGAGTTAAGAAATAAAATGCAGATGCTTTGTCTCACCCTGAGAACTCAGATGGAATGCCTCGTTTCCAGTAAAAAGTGTATCCGGTCTTTTACTCTCAACATACCTAACACAGCAGCGTAAAATAGCATAAAACTGCTATTTAAGCGAGTATTCTATGAGAGCGTGATCGCAACCTGGATTCAGCCCATTTTGCCATCAATCCACAGTCCACCTGACTGTAAGTGGATACTGTAATCCAGATCTACATTTATCCTGAGTTAAGAAATGAACAAGTCATACCATCTTAGTTTTCATGGGTAACAACACGACTGCATTTTGATTTATAATCCAGAATAAATGTAGATGGATATGAGCCACAGCATCCACTCGCCATCATGTGGACTGTGTGCACTTTGTCATATTTACTTACTCGTATATATATTTAAAAAAACCTCTAGTTTATCGTTTAGGTGTTTTACATACACAAATTATATTTCACGTTATATATCTTTATTTGGGTATATTATATTTACAAATAGATCATTAAAAAGTAACTGATAATTATTTTAAGAGTATATCTATGAGATAAATCTGTAAAATCTGTTAATTTCAGTGTTTTACATAAAAACATTCATTAATCAACATCTAAGAATCTTTTCCTTATTTATATTCCTTGATTAGTTTACCCTAGCTCGGCGCCCGGCCACATCGACTGAATCTATTACTGTGAGTGGACTGTGGAAAATTACTCGATTAACTATGGATTTGTGTCAATGATATGGCCGTATATTGACCATCGAGAAAGGGGAAGAAGAAATTGATATTTTTTATAGATTGCTGCATTTTATTTCTTAACTCACGGGGCAACCGAACATGCGGCTCATGAACAACCGCAACAACACGGAGTTGCACGTGAGTTGCCAGGCTTTTAAAAAAGAGTGGCTTTTTTGACGGTCAATTTTGTATTCCAGATGTACATAGTTTAACCATACAGAATTAAAACATTAGAAAATTTAACACGAGAATTGCTCAGAGAAATTGTTCGGATGGATTCCAAACGCCAAATTACACCATTGCACGTCGCGAAAAAACTCACGATATCATACACACCACTTAAATACTTGTCAGTGCACCACTGTGTCATTTATTAGAAGTTTTTTTCGCGATTTCCTAGTGGGATCGTCCATTACCGGCGATTTTTCTAAACCGATACGACTTAGACTTAAAGACACGAGTTTAAGTTAAAGTTGCAGTCTGTATACGTCCCACTGCTGGGCACAGGACTCCTCTCATTTCCGAGAGGGTTTTAGATCAAGGAAGTGTCCCGCCGCACTGCCCCAATGCGTGTTGGCGGCGAACTGCATTTCTCAGACATGTAGATTTCCTCACGATGTTTTCCTTCACCGCCGAGCACGAGTTTGTTCCTTATTAAAAAGATGTAAGCCCACCTGCAATTCCCATGGTGTTGCAGTTATTAATGGACGGTGGTCGGCACTTATAAAAGGTAAGCCGCATGTTCGTTTGCTTCCTCTTCTATATAAAAAAAGTATATCGTATTATAAAGTTACCAATTGATGACTGAATACAAATCTTGCCTATTTCATTCAATCATTACTACCTAGCAAGATTCCGCTGCTGAGTATAGGCCTCAAATAAAGATTAATTTACCATATTTCCTATATTGGCTCTGTAGGCGGGTCGCCAAACGCAGTATTCATTCTATAGGTATTGTTAAGAAAAAGCTGCACAACATCTATTGGTTTGTTTTTAGATCAAAAATTGGATCATATTATTAAAAAAGGTTAAGTTCAAACTCTGCAAGACTTCAAGATACAGTAAGCTTATTCTGAGCAAATCGAAATACAGTTATTAATTAAAAGCTGAAGGTAGTCAGAGACATCAGGGAGGCAAACACATCAGTCCTTCCAAGAACGCGGGTGCTGTGAAATAAGTACTTTGCAAACATCAAATAAGTTAAAATAAACTGAATAAAATCGGTAAGATTAGTTTTATTCATGACATAGTGTCGCGCCTGTAATCCCCACGGGTGTAGGCATATTTCAAAGAGCAGCAAGGTACTAGGATAAGTTCAATCAAAAAGTATAGCTTAGATGGAAAATTGTCAATGAAGGAGTAGATTGATATGCCATCTTCTGCACATTTGCATATTAAATATCCATTTTGGACATAGCACAAGTAGTCTTCAATATGTAGTTAATAGTTAAGTTACAAAATTAATGTTATAGCATGTGTTGTTTTTTTTTACAAGAGGAATCAAAAGAACATGCGGTCCACCAGGCGATAAGTACGGTAACACCAAGGGAATAGCCAATACGTTACCAGCCTTTTAAAAGAGTAGAGAGATTTTCATAATGTCTCACTGGGATGGCCACAGAGGGTTTTTAATAAACGGAAATGTCCTCCGCGTTGCCCCGATGCGTGTTGGTGAACTTTACATATCTTCGAATTTTTTTCTGATTTTTCGGACATGGAGGTTTCCGCACGTTTTCCTTCGACGTCGAGCACGTGGTGAATAAGCACTTAAAATTGCAATTATTTTTTTTTTATTGGTGCTATTATAGTGATCAAATTCGGGTAGCTCGAGTACTGTGAAATTTACAGCGAGCCTGGATCCTGAGCTACCACCTCTTGTAGCTCTCGGCTGCACGTTAAAATTAGTAAATGTATAATTTAAATAAATATTTTGAAACAAGTACAAGTTTGTATCCAAATTACACGAAAATAGAAATCAATAAATTACAACAGAGAAAGGGACGTACATTACAGTGCTATTAACTGAATATCTAACTTCTAAAACCAAGCTTGTCATTAATAACTTACGTAACAGACATTTTAATGTTTGTATTTTTCTATTTCGGAAAACTAAAAATTTTACATTCTTATGAAAAAGATATTGTTTATATATTTTTTTTATTTTAGAAAACATTAAAATAAAACTTTTTTGCTTAAAGATATTACTGCTTAATAGTATTTAACGTTCCCGCTCTACAAAATTAGACGTGTAATATAGATCACATAAATTGAATAAATTAAGATGGTTTTCTCTAATTTTGAAATAAATTGATTGGCTTATAACCATTTTTTAAATGTTGTTTAGCTGATTGTCTGTCTGTTTTTCTATTCGGGCTAACCTTCGGTTTTTAATGAAACTTCACGAGAGAGCAATGCTAGGATTGATGCGAGTTATATTTTATCAAAATACTTTAAATTTATTTAAACAAACTATTGATAAAATAAGGATGGCGGGTATCTTATTATAAGCGAAACCTAGGCTGGGCAAACATTAAATTCGACTTCAAAGAACTAAAAAAAATAATAAATTATTTACGCATAATACCTAGCGTCAAAAGCCGAGGCTATTGTACTTACATACACTATATCCTTTATTTTTTATTAAAAGTATAAATTTGGATTAACGAATATCAAAAGGCCGAATGTCGTTTAAATAAGTAAGTACATTAAAACTCATTTTTCCAACCTTAGGTCTAAAAATTATTGGTAGAGCCACGCTGTAGCTATATTATGGTTGTAGCACGAATGGGTCAGCTCGACTGGGGTAGGACCACGCTCACGCAGAATACCAGCATAAAAGAACATCTTGAAGCTCCTATATTTCGTAAAGTGAGTGTAGAGAACCGGAGAGCCTTTTTATTCGAAGCGAAACATACTTCTACTAGCAATGCCATTAACATTACCAATATAGGGAATATTAACCACTCCTGGTAAGCTTAAAGTGCTTGTGTTAGGAGTGCTTCACGACAGTAGTTGAATGTCAAATTCGAACCCATAACCTTTTGAGTTCGCGATCCGCACTCTGTCATTAAGGCTAAAATCACTTCAAAATTTTTGTTGTTGTAAATATAGATGTATATGTGCCACAGCATCCATTTACCATCAGGTGGACTGTGTGCTCGTTTCTCACCTTTATTCCATAAAAAACACAAAAAAAGAACACACTTATGATTCCGCTCGAATGTCGAAACAAAATGGCGGCTCACCTAAAATTCAGATTTGTATAACTCCTATCGAAACTTTAATGATTGTAGTTTTCATGTGAGGAACAATGACACTGTATCGATTATAGCTTATATAATGTTCATAATTGTCTAATTATACCAAACATAACATTTGTATTCGTGCGATTGTTTGAAATATGTACTCGAACGAATATCGCTGATTACTATCAAACATTGTGATCCTATACCTTAAAACGAGCAATTCTTGTATATATATATATATATATATATATATATATATATATATATATATATATATATATTATAATATCCGGAATCTCGGAAACGGTTCCAATGATTTTCATAAAATTTAGTATCCAGGGGGTTTTGGGGGTAATAAATCGATCTAGCTGGGATAGCTAAAATGGGACAGTGGGCGGTCACGAAATCGTAGTACCCTGGTGCGAGTCCTGTCTTCTGTTCAACTTTTTTTCATTTTTTTTAAGTTCCCTTCTTTATTGAGAAAATCTATTATTTCGAGCCCTTTTCTTAGTAATTTTATAAAAACACGAAAATTTAAACCATACTAATTGTACTCATGATTTTTTATTCAAATAACCAGTTCAGTTTTTTTCTATTATGTCGGTAAGATCAAAAAATATTATTCATATTTCATCAGTATGTAATTTGTATCTGAATATAATTTCCAAAACACACGAATTAAAAAAAATACCGGTCAACCAGGTACTCAAAGTAGAATACACTCTGTGGTCCAGCAAGTCCGCCGCTACATCGTTTGTCGACTGCCCGTTTTACATTTCTATACGTGCCCGATGGCGATGTAAATTGTTAATAAAACATTTTTGATCCAGCTACCATCTTTATTTTCTGCCTCACCCATAGATTGCCTCATGGGGGAAACATTTGCCATGGACTCACGCTCGGCGAACGGGTTAGCAACCTCAGTTTTTTTTATAGTGTCAGTGATTCCTTCATGGGGCAATTTATACGCTTTTACAACCAAGTCTCTGGAAATAAACAATTATAAATATTATATTTAAAAAAACATATACATATAAAGTATTAAGTGTTATTATAATGCCATTGGATATATGTTTGATGATAACTTCTGGGAACATGGTGGTCACTTAAGTTTTTATTATAGAACATGATTTAAAAAAAGGTTCCAATGAGTTTCTTGCTGGTTCTTCCCAGGACAGATGTTTTCCGAACCAGAAGTAAAAAAATGACTTTAGTTAAAAATTACTTGTAATCTTTATTGAAAAGAAAATATTCTATTTTAATAGAATGGCTTTACTATGCAGAAATTTACTATATTAAAGTTGTTAAAAAATCAATTTGCTAAAATCTGCATAATAAAATAAAATGATGTGTTTTACCTAGGTTTAAGAGCATCTTCCGCCCTCTCTCAGGTACGTGAAATATTTGCTAAAGACTTAGCCGTCAGTCACCACAGAGTCTACATCATCTGCATCGTGTAGAGGCACCGTCGTGTGTCTTTCCTAGTATAGTGGTGGCATATAAGGGAGGGCGGGAGGTACTCTTCAAACTACGTAAGATGCATCATTTAGATTTTTATATGCGTGTCTCAGCAAATTGGTTTTTAACAACTTTAATGTTTTATTCTATTTAAATGGATAAAAAAACTGTCGTTAATTACTCTGTGGACTTAATATAGAGTGAAAATTATGTCCCAAATCGCATACATTAACAAGTTTAAACCACATGTCACTAAAATATTAAATATTCAATTTTAATTTGAGTTTGCTTTAAGCTTGCATGTTATGTTTGAATTAAACACAAACTAATTAAAAAGATTTGTGACCAATTGCCAAAATTGGACTAAACTTCATAAGCGAATTACTTGTTTAGTTGAATTCTGTTGGAGGAAATTTATATTAAGTTATCAGAGAAAAGGGAGCTCGAAATAAGACAAGATAAAAGGATGATCATCAAAGGGGAATCAGGAAATATTTTCTCCAAATATAAATTCCACCTACACGTGGCACGTGAAGAGATGATTTAAAGATGTGATTTGTAAATAGTTAAGATAATTTTTTCTTAAATAGCACTTTTTAAAAAATCGTTACCCACACTAGGATTTTCTGTATCGTGGGGGCTACAGTTTATATACATAAATTGTACAATGACAAACATCCAGACATAGAAAATTATCTATATTTATAGTATATTATCTTTTCGACACCACAAAACAGTATACTACGAATTTCTATCGTTTTTAATATTGCGTGTTGGTTAAATAAATGTTTCTTTTTTCTTTCTCGTTTCTTTCTTTCTATAGGATGTACGAATGCTGGTTCCATGCGGGATTCGAATACCTCGGCCTTCAGCACCGCAACTCAACAGTCCGCGTGAAAAACTTAAGTGAGTAGTGTTACCTACTTTGAAAGGAGAAACGGCATCCCTCCCATCATTGCGTTCACTATGAACGCCACCACTGCAGGAGATAGTTTGCCGAGTGTTTTTTTTTTCAGAATAATTGTGGCATAGGAGCTCACAGTTTACCTGATGTGGCTCATAGACATCTACATTTATCCTAGAGTATGAATCGAAATGCAGATGCGTTGTTACCACTAAGTACTTAGATGGAATGCCTCGTATCCAGTAAAAAAGGTTCTGCGCTTATACTCAACCTACAAAACAGAGCAGCATTGAGCTGCTATTTTTGGCTGGAATTTTGGCGTGGTATTTCCCCTGTCGAACCAACCCAATCATGCTACAACTATAATATAGCTGTAGCGTGGCTCTACAGCGTCAAACACATTCCGTGTTCAGAAGTGTACTTTACGAGCTGACTATGAAGAAGAAATATACAGAGGTGATCGCTCGATGGCCTTAGTAAGTAATGCATATCCAGTTGTAGTAAGTATATAAATTGTAACTAAATTCAACATAGGTGTACATGAAAATAAAGCTTCAAGATTGGAGGTAAGCTGGCAGTTTCAAAACTTGGATTTATAATGAAGACCCGCGGCCAGAAAGATAGATGCGCTAATCATTACGTAAGGTCTTTTAAAGTGTTACTTTGCTATAACCGGCCAAATTTGCAAAGAAGGTTTAGAATAAGCAATATAGGCAAAAGGTGAAGAAAAATTAATTTATAAAAATCACAAATATTCTGTCCTTTTTATCTCTTAAACAATGCGTGGTAAGACGTTATTTTAACTGATTTTACTGCCCACGCACACATTTGTAAGGGTCGATCGGTAAGCAAATTCGTTTTTGCCCGTAAATCATATTCAATTTAGAAAAATTTCAAATAAAAATAGAAGCCATATTTACTCGTATTTTCAAAAAGTTATCAATATTTATAGATTTGAACTTAAGTTTAAAATTTGGCTACGTTTTGAAATATAACCCTGAACAACCCCTTCTATCAGTTCTATTGAAATAATCTAGATTTATTTGTTAGTTATTACAGTTAACCGTGTGGTGAACCAGTAAATGAATATCCCCTACCCCACGAACCCCCAAATGAAACGAACAGGAGATGGGCAGCACCATTTTCCCGAAAACAACTCAAAATTATGAAAATATTTGTCTGTCCAGTCAACTATGACAAAATCTCTTCTATCAGGCAGCCCGTGCGGGAGGCCTGCGCTCACCAACGGACTTTTATATTCTGTAATGGATGGACGGATGTATATATTGGATACCAGAACATCGCAGAAATTGGTCAAATTTAATTATGAATTACTTATCTCACACATTATGCGAGATAGGTAATTCATAATTAAATCAAGTCAAGTAGTCATTTGTGAATTATTATTTACGAGCTCTCTGCCCGGATTCGCACGGGTGATTTCTGGATCAGAGTTTTTGGGGCTTTTTGTGTTTGCGAAACTAACGTACCTACATCAATTGAGATATATATATATATATATATATATATATATATATATATATATATATATGTATCAAAGAATATTATATCATCAATGTGGTGATCTAAAGGCGTGTTAGAATGATATCAATTACACTGTCTTACACATACTTCGTAAGGTAAGTCAAAACAAAATTAAATTCGACTCACTTCTCTGGTATCAATAGAGCTAATGGGGACCGAACTGGTTCTTCCGCCCTCTGGGATACCGCTTCATTACTCGCTTATTATTTCGTCGTATCTTTTCTTATTTTATGAAGGTAAATTGGCCTTATAATATGAATAGAATAGAATAATTTCTATTAAATATAGATTACATGTAATTCTGGTTCGAAAAACATTTGTCCAGGAAGGAACCGGATATAAACTTATTTTCAAAATAAATTATACACTAACAGAGACTTTTCAAACTATAAAAGTTTTTTTTAGAAACAGCTTGACATTATCATAACGTTTCTTAGACAGTTTTTGTTTACTAAAATATTAAAATAGAACCGTGGTGTTCAGTGTATTACCCCCCAGCGTAGTTTCGACAGTACGCGTGAAACTCAAACTGGATCCCCGATAAGACCTAGTGAATTTTTACACGAGTACTATTTATGCTTAATGGTGTAGAGGCGTTGTAAGACTAACATCCTCTACCTCATGTCATCACATGTCCCCTATGGCAAGATATAGGGGACGTTTTTGTTCAGCAGTGGAATGTTGATAGTCTGTAACGGTAATTTCGAGTGCTCATTAAACACGTATTAGTAAAAAAACGAGAAAAAACTTCCTTTTCCGAAGAATACGTAGTAGAGCCACGCTGCAGCTATAACATTGGTATAGTTGTAGCACGAATGGGTCGGCTCGACCGGGGAAGGTCCTCACAGAATACCAGCGTCAAATAGCAGCTTAACGCTGCTGTGTTTCGTTTGGTGAGTGTAGAGAACCGGAGACCCGTTTTACTGAAAACGAGGCATTCCATCTTAGCCCTCACGGGTGGCAACGCATCTGCATTTAGATTTGTTATAGAGAAACGATGTATATGTCTATGGGCCGCAGCAACCACTTACCATTAGGTGGACTGTGTGCTCGTTTGCTACCCTTATACTAAAAAAAATACGTTTACACGTCTATCTCTACGTCTTCTTAAAATCTATTGTCGCTCGAAAAATCTCATTTCTTTGAACACTTTATTTCCACACAGGCGGAGTCACAGGAAAAAGCTAGTGTATAATACAATTAAGTACGCTTCTAAACTAGAAAAGCTTGTGGTTCTCTACGAATAAATTTAGGTACATGCAGCTAATAGAAGGAACTATTGTTAAGCCTGTGCTTTAGCCAATGTTTTACATATCGGCTGTCGATTTGTACGTGATAAAGCCAAGCTACAGCTGTGTTATGGTTGTAGTTGTAGCACGAATGGGTCGGCTCGACCGGGGTAGAACCACGCTCTCACAGAATACCAGCGTAAAACAGTAGCTTAAAGTATTAAGTTTAGTACTAGCAGTAGCTGAGTTTCGTATGGTGAGTGTAAACAACCGGAGACCCTTATTACTGGAAGAGGCATTCCATCTTAGTCCTCAGGGGTGACAACGCATCTGCATTTTTTATCAGGTGTTTTAAGATAGCTCACTCTATTTACGTATTCTTATTGGTTTAATGTTAAGATTTTTTTGTAAGACAAGTGTGACTAGCGATAACACAGTTCACACGATGATAAGTGAATACTGTGGTCTGTAGACATCTACATCTATCTTCACGCAGACATGCTACGAAACACAGCAGCGTATATTTTAATTTTTTAACAAAGCTTATTTTTCTGAATACAAATATAGGAAGGATTCAGATAACAATAGTGATATCTGATAGATTTCACCGCAAGAGGGAGCGCGCTAGCAACCCCTCTTATTTTTCGACATGTACCTTTGAAGTACATCGACTGCTTTCAGTTGTTAGTTGTTGAAAGTTCTTTAAGCCAAGGGAAAGCTTAAAGCACCCGAAAAGAAACTAGGTGTCCTGACAATCAAAGAACTAGTGACACATGTTTGCTGGTGCTGTAAAATGTAAATGCTGTAAAATTATATCCACTTGAATATAACAGACACAGGCTAGTAGTACCAGTTACTCGGCTGCACAGAGTCAACACTTAATTTATTCTTGGGACAATGAAAATCCCAGAAAATTTAAAAAAACTAGCGATCTGCCCCAGCTATGCACAGGTGATATCTAAATTCCACAATGACGCCATCTACCGGGTCAAACTATGCCTATAACATTCGTAGAAGCGCAAGCAATATGTTGACAAAGTTTACTGCAATCTGATTGACAGTATAGCGGCACGTGAAATACGAACAAATATTAATTTTTATATATATAAGATTATGTAGTCCTTTGTTAAGTTAATTTTTTTTATTAAACTAGGATTGTATAAAAATGTTTATTATTATATTATATAATCCAATCCAATATAATAAATTCAAAACAGTTCGGTTTTCAAAAAAATAAAAGCACAACGCAACTATTACGGCAATTTACTGATGAAATAAAAAATTTTTTAGATAATAAAATGGATATTTTAGTATTATTTATTGATTTTAGTAAAGCGTTCGATTTATTAAATTTTAACACATTATATAATAAGCTATCACACTGCGGTATTCAAGAACCGTTCTTAGAACTTCTTAGGAGTTATCATCAAAATCGTTATACCACTGTCAAAATATATAACCAGACAGGTGATATGTTTACAACTGAACGCGGCACAGCACAAGGTTCGATACTGGGTCCGACTGAGTACTTGCTATTTGTTAACGATATGGTAAATGCAATAACTAAGGGCTCCACATATCAATTTGCCGACGACACTTGTATCGTCATTGCCAATCGTAGTATGGATGTAGCACAAACTGAAATGTAAGAAAGTTACGACATGCTATGTAAGTGGGCACATGATGTCGGCCTAGTGATTAACGCTCAAAAAATAAAACTTGTTCACATACACTCATCTCACAACAAAGTTGCCACCGTACCGATTATCATTTCCCACAGCCATGAATCCATGGGATACTTCAACACTGTAATTGTCAACCCATAGAAAATGTCAAAAATCACATGTATGTTGGTCTGATTATTGATGAACGATTCTCCTGGAGATCGCATAAAGATCACGTGTGTGCAAAACTTCACTCTGTGTTGAGTAAACTTTATGTTTTAAAATTTAAGCTACCATATAAAATACTTAGATTACTTTATATGGCTCTAGCAGATTCCGTCATTAGTTATGGACTTAGCAGTTATGGTAGAACTTATGTAACGTACATACAGGAAATTTACACATTACAACGCAAAATGCTTCGATGGATAGTGCCTAATTACATTAAAAATAAGTACATAGATAATGACCAGGGCCTTTTTAAATATTGAAAAGTCATAAATGTTTTCGATAAAGTTAAATTTAATATACTGACTGAAGTAAATAATTCAGAATATCTACTTCTTAAAAAACGACCGGTAAATCTACGAAATATAGCTTATAAATCCAACATGTATGTACTTCCGAAAACTAAAAATTTCTATGCAGCAAGAAAGTCCGTCCATCTTGTACCTACTTTTATTAATGAATTGCCAATAGAATTACAAGAAACTTACGGTAAATCCAGACTGTTTAAAAGTAAACTTAAATCATATTTGTTAAATTATCAACCATACTTATTGTAGTAGGTACTTCTGTTAGAATAATGTGATTCAATATTAATACATCTTTGTTTATATAAGATGACTCTCTAGCGTAGATAAAACCCTAGAGGTTTATATGCTAATATTGTACTGGATAATGTAGCAAAATTATGGATAATAAATTAAAAAAAATTATATTAAGGAATTTAGAATAAATATAACCCCTGGGAATAAGATGATCGCTAGCCAGCTATTTATAATTTGTTTCGTATATGTATTTGTGACAAAATGTAATATGATTGTAAACTGATTTTTTTTTTCAAAAAAATATCTCGTCAGGCTACATACTAATTCACCTGGGAACAGAGATATTTTCCGAGCTAGTGGTGAATGAAACCGAATTATGAATTTCAATAAGTGTTATTTACAATATATTTTGAATAACAAATAATCAATTTCTATCTTGAGAGATAAATCATTTTCCCAAAATGCGTTGCTAGAGCTCTAGGATTACAAGACGGCGTAATTGAAGTTGAAATTTAAGTGACGATGTCTCCCATAAAATATTCTAACAAATATTTATAACGTAAATGAGTATTTATAATAAAATGAGTATTTTTACTACGAGCTACGCACGGATTATTTCTGGATCTCGTCAACAGCGTATATTTCCAGGGCCACCTATAGTTGAAAACAATCCAGGTAAAAATTAAAATTTTTATCGAAATCAGTCAAGCTGTTTACCGTTACCGTTACACCATAGTAAAGTCTACTGCTAAACATAGAACTGAATGTAGACCTCCCCTATAGATTACCCCATAAAGAGGATATTTGCCATAGTTGCCACGCTTGGCAAGCGGGTTGGCAACCGAAGTTTTTTTTATTATTAGTCGTTATTATAAAGACGATGCTGCCCATCTCCTGATTTGTTATTTCTGTCATCTCTTACGACACCCACGGGATGATACCGGGTAGTAGATATTCTTACACCGCCATTGCACGGACTCAAGTCGTTTAGTAGGAAAAGAATAACGAACACGAGTACACTGGGGTTTTATATATAAAGACTCGCGACCCGCGCCGGTTTCGCCCATAAAGTTACAGTCTATGTAAGTCCCACGGCTGGGTACAGGCCTCCCCTCATTTCTGAGAGGGTTTTAGGACAAGGAAGTGTCCGCCGCGCTGCCCCAATGCGTGTTGGCGAACTTCACATGTCTTCGAAATATTTTTTTTCTAATTCCTCAGACATGCAGGTTTCCTAACGATGTTTTTGGTAAATCAGCACTTAAAATTGTAATTAACGATTTCATTGGTGCCGGCAGGGATATGTTAGGAGGGCGATCCCGTTTGACTTTTTTTTTAAAACACCAAATAAACCTAAATGTTTATTACAAAAGTTCACACACCAAATTGATATAGTCCTTGACTTCCGAACTCTAACACGTGTCGGAATCTATGTCCAATCTACCCGGGGCTCTGAGTCTAACTGATCATTAAAAATGGAATTAAAACGAACATGGAAAGTAACAATATAATTGCTGACTAAAGCCATATGTAGGAAAAGTACCGTGTGATTAAATAAATGCATACTAAAGTTTTACTGAAATAATACTAATTTTTACGGAATTTATCGCGTATATTTAACTTTTTTTTTTTTTTTTACCCGACGTTTCGAGAGCTTTACAGCACCCATGGTCACGGGAAGGACTGAGATGTTCAACGTCCAGCTGTCATAGTTAACCGCGGTTACCATAGATTAAGATTTAACTTTTGTTCCGATCTACACAGTATGAACTTATGGTATCATGGAGTCTTGCAGTTGTATGCTTGGGTTGGGATTTAATTTTATTTATTATAGGATCCCAAGCAGATGGTAGCACCCAGTCATCTTCTCTATTGAAATTAGGATGTTTTTTGATTTCAATAGCCTCGCGAATCATCCTTGGAAGGAATCGGTGTTCTTTAGCGAGGATTTGTGGTCTATCAAATCTGATGTAGTGACGGGGGGCGATCCTGTACATGTTCACAGACTGCAGACTTCCAGGTCTTGCAGGTAAAAAAAAAAGTTAAATATACGCGATAAATTCCGTAAAAATTAGTATTATTTCAATGTGTAGTGTTCGCGTAAATATAAGAAATCATTATGTAAAGTTTTACTGCCTTTTACAAAAGGGATATAATAGATCGAACCCGGGTTACTCGCGTTCTGTTATATTTACAGCGAGCGTTAACCATCTGAGCTATCACCGCTCATTTTTTTTGGTTTCACCTGGATAGGATTTATTAATGTGGAATTAATAAGATTTAATATTTAAATTAAAGATAATCATCAAAGATATAATTATAATATGTTTTATAATATTTTCTATATCCTAAAAAAACAATATTTTCCGCAAAGAAATATAACATTGATCACTGATATTGCTGTCTATCCGTTCGTAGATTTATCGCAGTTGGTTAAGCAATTCCGAAGATCGTCGAAATCGTTATTCATATCTTAATAGCATGCTAATAGCCCTCTCAGCTTTAAAGAAGCCAGTTATAAAGTTAATAAACTGTTAATTTAAAAAAAATTAGGAATTTTTAATCATAAGCATAAGTTTTTATATTTACAGACAAACCCACTGGAAACCTGCGTGAAATAGCAGCTAAACGCTGGTATGTTTCGTATTGTGAGTGTAATGAAACGTTGACCCTTTTTACTGAATACAAGGCATTCCATATCTCAAGGGTGACAACGCATCTGCATTTTGATTCTTATAAGTAATGATGCATGTGGATGTCTATGAACCTCAGCATCTACTTACCATCAGGTGGACTGTTTGCACGGTCG
Source organism: Parnassius apollo (assembly GCA_907164705.1). Lineage (NCBI taxonomy): Eukaryota > Metazoa > Arthropoda > Insecta > Lepidoptera > Papilionidae > Parnassius > Parnassius apollo. Next base: position 789,172 of record CAJQZP010001189.1, on the reverse strand, counting down.
TCACCCTCATTTTATTTTAAAAAAAACCACTTATATAATATACAAAAATAATATCATGTCTGCTAAGTATAATAACGTAGATCTTATCCAATAAAATATCTTTCATTAAAGAGACGATACCCATCCGATCTAATAAAAGTATTATCTATCTACTATATTAAAAGAGAATTGATATCGACAACTCGCACAATAAATTAACTGTTCCAATAATTCGGAACTATATTACAAAGATATCAAATGGAATTATTATTTACTGTATACTTTCAATTAAGTATAAAATTTTTCATTTCTCTCGAAATGCCATTTTACTTTGCTATTTGTTTGAGTTTGGTCTAAGTTAATGGTGAACGTTATAAAGCATAAAGTGTGTAGGCCATATACGTCCTATAGCTGGCGTTTCTAGGGGTTATGGATAGCTGTAGATCTCACAGTACGCGTGCAACCAGGGTTCGATCCTCGCCGGCACCAATGAAATGATGTAGTCCATAGATGCCTATGAAATGCAGATGCGTTGTCAACCCTTAGGACTAATATAGAATGCCTCGTTTCCAGTAAAAATAATCTCCGGTTCTCTACACTCAACATTACACCGCTATTTTACGCTGGTATTCTGTGAGAGCGTGGTCCTTTCCCGGTCGAGCCAACCCGTTCATGCTACAATTATAATGTGGCTCTACCACGTAAGAAATTTTTTTATATAGTATTTCAGCTATTTGACAAACTTTTTTAATGATTATTGAAACTTTCAAGTATTAATGCCACGGGTTATTATAAACTAAATGTAATTATAAAATAAATGTATTCATTTATATTATGATAATACTTTTTATACAGTTTTTAGTTAAATATTTAAACTTGGTAATAGAGAGACCTTGTATATTTTCTGGGACTTCGTGATAGCGTATACATTGCCTGAATAATGAATTACTGACTGTGGAGTTGAGGAGCTGGTATCACAAGCTTGTGTTTGTGTGTGAAAATAAAGTTAATAAAGGAACAGTTTAATAAAATAGTTTAAAGAAGAAAGATAATATGGCTACCGAACTCGTCAATCCACTAGAAAAGGAAAGTATATGTAATAGCTAAAATTGAAAATTATTTCGGTATGCATATGTGGCGGCGCTGTCGTCGCACCACAAGCGAAATACACCGAAGCCTAAATCACGCTATCAACATTCCGAATCATAAACAGCATATATAGAACATCTCCGAACTATCACACGGAGTGTCGGTCGCTCCCCGGGCAGAACACCTTGCCCGGCGGGAGATCTCCCCTTTTCCTTCCACTTCCACAGTGGTGACCCCGACGTGATCTGAACACGCAACCAAACAACCTTCGGAAACTTCAAGCTTCATCATCGTCATAGAATACCCCACCCATTCGCTCCCGAGCAGATATCGTCTGCAGTCTTCATATCCTGCAAGCCATCTAGCTTCACAAGGTTCATCGCAGCACTGGAATAATAATGCTTCCTGTTCCTTCAAGCTACTCTCTGCGCCATACAGTGTTCGGCACGGCTCTGAGCCTTACTGCTCGCCTCTGCTTCACGGCACTCTCGCAGATTACTTGCCTTCTTCTCGACTCACCGCAGACTACAAGGCAATCTCCTGGCACTTGCACATTCGTCGACAACTCGACTGCACTATCGACCTCCGGTCTGAGCAGGGGGGTGATGTGGCGGCGCTGTCGTCGCGCCACAAGCGAAATACACCGAAGCCTAAATCACGCTATCAACATTCCGAATCATAAACAGCACGTATAGAATATCTCCGAACTATCACACGGAGTGTCGGCCGCTCCCCGGGCAGAACACCTTGCCCGGCGGGAGATCTCCACTTTTCCTTCATCGGCCACACATAGTAAAGTTATTCCGAAAAATCATTTAAAAAAACTCTAATAAAACATTACCTGTCATTGTGTGTGTATACGCCACAGGCCACGTGTAACGTACTGTTGAAATTAGCAATCCATATGCGATGTGTGCTGTTTGAGTGTGAGTTGAATTAGTGTATATGTTAGTACGTAAGTATAATAAAAAAACTAATGAACCAATTTGAATATTTAGCTGGTGTAAACCTAATTACCAACTTTGTACTAAATATGCATTAATAAAAAATAAAATATAGATGTTACTAGATGTTAGTAAGAAATTACACTTAAGATTACATAAACATGAGCATGTAAGACGAGAACTACTGCCGACGAACTGTCCTGCAGTTTGGCAGAATAAAACGTTAAAAACGCTTATTTTATAAATGGGAGAAAATAAATTAAAAAAAAACTGTAGTTGTAGCAATCACATAATATTTTCTTCAGATATCAAGTACCCTTCTTCCTCACGATGCTTTCCTTCACCGGTAAGCACACGGTAAATCGGTGCAAAAAAAAACGGGAACCTCCCCGACCCCCCCCACCAGTGACTATAGACCGGAATAAAAAATTTTATGCGATATAATCCGTAAAGTTAATTACATATAATGTGTAGTATGAGTGTGTGCCCGTGGGAGGAAACGGGGAAATCTCCCGCCAAGCAAGGTGTTCAACCCGAGGCCGCGGCCAACGCTCCGTGTGTTATTTTTAAAGCTATTCTATATTTAGCGCGGTAACTTCGGAACTTTGATAGCGCGATCTAGGCTTTAGTGTGTTTCGCTTGTGGCGCGACGACAGCGCCACCACAAGTGGATTTTGATAGGCTGTCGTTAATGAATTAGGGTAACAATTTCATTGGTGCAGAAGGAGATCGAATCCCCGGCAAAATTTACTGTGAAAACAGCCGGCGAATGGCTCACGGTAGTACGACGTATACAGGATTTAAACTAACATTAATAATATTTATGAAGCGAACAAATAATTTATAATTTAGATTGCTGTCACTCGGTGAAACTTCATCTTCATTTTTGTGATTTCAATGTACACTTGTACTTGTTTCACTAATATTTACTTTAATTTTTTAACTTTTAACTATAAAAACTAACAAGTTTCACTTCATGGCATACTCTAGTGATACCGTGAGGCGATACCGGTTATACACTGATAGCAGTATAGAAAAATTGGTTGATTTTCAACAGTTAACTAGCGACCTGCTGCAGCTTCTCCTGGATAAGATTTGTTAATGTGGCGTTATTTATTTTATCAATTTTTCGTTTTATTTTTGAAAGAACTCTCTTAACTTTTTCAGATAAAATATAGCTTGGATCACTTCTAACATTGTCCTCTGTCTGCTCGTAAAGTTTCATCACAAGCTATTTAACCAATCCTAAGATCAACCTAAACAGACAGACAGACAGACAAAAAATTATAAATGGCTATTCATGTCTTAATGCCATGCCAATAATCTCTTCCAAAGTCAAAGTTAAAGTTACAGTCTATATACCTACGTCCTACCGTTGGACACAGGTTTCCTCTCATTTCTGAGGGATTTTTTAGGGCAAGGAAATGACCGCCGCGCTGCCCCAATGCGTGTTTCCTCACAATTTTTTCCTTCACCGCCGTGCATGTGGTAAATCAAAACTTAAAATTACATTCAACAATTTCATTGGTGTGCCGGCGGGGATCGAACCCAGGTTGCTCGCGTAATGTCACTTTATAGCGAGCGCTAACCATCTGAGCTACCACAGTCACTCTCTAATAATCCTTTGAACATAAGGCAATTATTCCGATATTGTGGACAGAGACTTCAATATCATTTATACATGCATAGATCAACGAAGAAAATGAACTGCTTTTCGCTTACATCTTGCGGCTGATCCGTAGCTTTTTACTGAGGTCGCGCTTGGCTCGGCGCCAAGTCAACTGACCGTCGCAGTGGCCTCCATATTATTTACACCGTTTAGTTAGTCCGCGTTAGTCCAAACGTTAGTCATAACTAATTTAGTTACGATCACTAATACACAAGAATATTGGGTTTATGTTCGAACGCCGACGAGTCAAGGTTATTGCAGTAAAATAACATCAAGTTTACGACACAACCGACACTATTTTCCAACGTAACTATAGTGTTAACAGAATTTTATGTTTCTTATAAAATTCAAGTAGCTGCTCTATCTTTTCGCATATTTCACATTTATTTTAAAACAGTGTATATGCTGGCTTGCAGTATACCAAAAACGTCAGCATGCTAACCTAAAAATTACAGTTTTTAACAATAAGTAATAATAATATACTATATAATCTTGACGTAATAAACGAATAAGTTATAGATAACTTATAGAAACAGGCGTTACTTTCCGGAAATCCATTATATTAAATATGATATCCGCGTAAAAAATACAAATGATGTGTCTTACCTAGTTGAAAAGCATCTCCCGCTCTCCGCAAATTGCGTACACTATCCCCGTCACCACTGTCACCAACACCACTACATTAAAAAGACAATGTGACATTAATATTACGACATGTTTAAATTATTTTGAAGAACACCTCCCGCCCTCCTTCAACTGCATGCACTATCCCCGTCACCACTAATCTCAACTACACGAATACTCCCTACACCACTACACTAGGGAAAACACATTACCGTCGATAATATGACGCATATTTTGCCTCTAAACGTGGCATCATCAGGAAAAATAAACACTACGGTAAACGACCACTATATTAATTCAATGGTGTTGGGATTAGTTTTTTCGTTGCATGCACTTGACGAAAAGAGATCGTCTTAGGTAAGAAGTGTCGTATTATTGACGGTGACGTGTCTTCCTCAATGTAGTGGTGTTGGGAATCGTGGTGACAGGGATAGTGTACGCAATTTATAGGGAGCGGGAGACGTTCTCATCATTTGCTATTTTAACGCGGCTCTTAACTAATTATTATTAAAATATTTTTAAAGCAGTATGGTGAATGTAGAGAGAGATCTATGAGCCCCCAAGCTGCTCCATGTAATGTCCTCCAGACTTAATCTCGATCACGGCGACTAGACTCAACAAAGACTCACAGGGCAGAATGATGGTACCCGAGTGTATTCGCGATCACAAGTACACGCTCCATTCCAATATTATTTATAGAATCAGACGTCGTTCCTTTGCGGAAATCCGTTATATTAAAGATGTTTATAATTATTATTCTTTAACTAGGTAAGGTTCTTAAACTAGGTAAGGTCATTATATTTTATAAAAGATTTTGAACATATTTAATACTCTCTATTCCCTCACTCTCATAGTCCGATGGGACGGTAATCTGACACGACTGGAGAGACATCAGATGCAGGACCATCGGCTTTACGTGCTTTCCGAGGCATGGGATGAGACACCGTTAACTACCTGACTCTAGGCGGGTGAAAATTTCTTGACGGAAAAACCCAATTACTTATTTAGGCCAAACTGGGGTTCAAAGTTTCTAAGGACGCGGACACACGGATTTTTTTTACTTTTATGAAGCATATGCTCGTAAATTCAGCCGCACATAAGTAAAACTAAAACATTCAAAATGGCTATAGTTGTGCTTAAATCTCATCTTACAGTATCCGATTGGATCGGCGCCAGCCGGGCTTGCATGTTAAATCGCAGCAAAAAGAACTTCGCCAATTTATTCTGACCTCCCATTAGGTTTGGATACTTCCGACATAATAATTTTGTAAAGGGTTTCGTACGTTTTTTATAATGTGGTTCGGGGTCACACTAAGATTTTATCTTATTTCGTGGCAGTTTATATACATTAATTTCAAAAGGACAAACATCCGAACCCGGAACAATTATATGAATGACCTACAAATAATTATTCGATTTAGATTTGAGCAATAGGATTTTCTCCTGTATCGTAGGAACAGCTTACATTCATAAATTTTAGAAGCACAAACATCCCGAACCGGAATTATAGGCAGGTCATACATATACTTGTTCGATTTGGTTTCGAACCTGCGGCCCTCCAGCGTTTTAATCGTCCTATCTTCTGCTTCATAGACGAATGGTGTTTTATGGTGGAAATAATTATTCCAAAACGGGATGTGTGACCTTGAGAAAACCGCCTCCGCGATACAGGAGGAAATCCTACTAAGGGGGTAACGTTATTTGAAATAAAAAAGCAAAGAAATAAATATTTATTTCAAACAACAATAGGACACTTAAAATATTTATAAACATAAACTTAAAAAAAAAACAAAGTGTATATTGCCTGCAGATTGCAGATATACGTGGTAGAGCCACACTGCAGCTATATTATGGTTGTAGCACGAATGGGTCGGCTCGTCCGGGGAAGGACCACACTCTCATAGAATACCAGCGTAGAATGGAATCTTAACTGTGACCCTTTTAACTGGAACCGAGGCATTCTACTTTAGTCCTCAGGAGTTGTAATGCATCTGCGTTTTCGATTCTTAATTGAGTATAAATGTAGATTTATATGTGCCACAACATCCACTTACCATCAGATGCATTGTGTGCTCGTATGTCAACTTTATTCTATAAAAAATAAACACAAATTTAATATAAATCAATTGGTTATTGGTTGCAGATTAATATTTAATCCCATTAACTCGATAGCTGTTAAATAGTTGTAACCGTAAAAAGATATTAGTGCTAAAAACATAATTTCAACATTCTCGACTCCCGCTGACTCTGACCGAGTCAAAGAATAGATCTGCGTAGCGCTGGTTTGCTTATAAATAAAATAGTGGAGCGGTTGACCCCATTGCGGCCGATGTTGGTGGAGGAATTCCGCCTCACGTAAATACCAGCTTTTTATGGATAGTAAAAAAGTATAGTCCAAGTGGAAATTGCTCTTTTTCTTTCTTATTTTTAGTTAAGTAAAAGTAAATATTTTTGGAAAAAAAAACTTGTAACGCCTCGGTCCGACCCCGGTCGAGCCGACCCATTCGTGCTACAACAACAATATACTCGTGGCTCTACCACGTATTGTATTTACTTTTCATTTCCGTGGTCATAAAATACACAAAATTACACAACTTTTATGTTTCCGAGAAAAGATCCGCTTGCGGTTAAATTCCCGCCAAAACTTCATGGAAATTGTTACTTATGATGAGTTTTAAAAAGATATTTATAATACGCAAGTTGAAAGCAATAACTGAGCCAAAGAAAAATATAGATGAAACAGAGGACATTTCGTGGTTCAAAAACAAATATATTTTCACACAGAATTTGTTTAAAATCGCGGGTCACTTTATGAGAGTTTTAACATTCTTTAGTAAGAATCATAAAATGATAATATACCTAAATTGTAAACACAGCTATTTACATCGAAAGGTCACACAAAATAGTTGCCAATGCCATAAGAACGATGGCCAGGCTAATGTGGCAAGAACTTCCTTCTTACAGCTCCGTGGCGCAGTGTCTTAGCACCGAATTGCAGCGATGTGGGCCACGGGTTCGAATCCCGCACGGAACATGTATTTGTATGTCCTATTAATTGTTCCAGATCCGGATGTTTGTCCATTGTGTAACTTAAACTGTAAAGTGTATCTAAGATACAGGAGAAAATCCTAGTGTTGGGGTAATATACAAAGATTTTTACGTGATAGAGTAACGTTGCAGCTATATTGTAGCTGCAGAACGAATGGGTCAGCTCAACCGGGGAAGAACCACGCTCTCACAGAATACCAGCGTAAAACAGTGTTCAAAGTAGTTACATATGGTGAGTGTAGAGAACCGGAAACACTTTTTACTGGAAACGAGGCATTCTATCTTAGTCCTCACGGGTGACAACGCATCTGCATTTTGATTCGTAATCGAGGATAGCTGTAGATGTCTATGAGCCTTAGCAACCACTTACCATCAGGTGGACTGTGTGCTCATTTGTCACCCTATCCTATAAAAAATGTAATGTTATATTGATGTTTGTAGGTACGTAGGTATATTTTAAAAAGCACAGAGGCATCAAGACTAACTAGTCACGCCGCAAATCCGTTTAAATTAGAATCGTGTAACAAGCTCCTGAAACTAATGGGGAATTGGGAACAAACGATATGAAACCGCTAGAGACAGTCGCCTCTCGGTCGGTCGGTGATTTCATCGCGCAGAAATAAATCCGAGCTAATATGAATGGAACTCGCTCAGCAACAAACTTAGGTATATGACGCAATATAATTAGATCCCGATATAGTTGATCTCGTTATAGATGAATCGTTGGATAAAAATTACGTAGTGAAAGTTTCTAACTTTAGGACAGATCATTCAAGAAGCGTGTAGAGGCGTGTAATAATATTTGCTACCCCCATAGTACTACCGCATATCAGCTCGTAGGTATCGTAAGAGCCTAGCGCGGTTGCCAACCCGCTTGCCAAACGTAGCATTTATGGCAAATGTTCCTCCTGTGGGGCAATCAATGAGGGAGGTATATGTGGGGCAATGGACTTGAATAGGCTTTAACAGTAACATCAAAGAGTAACGGCAGATTGGCTAGACGTGTTCGGAGAGAAGAAAAATTATTCATATTTGAGTCGATGTTAATCAATTTGACAAATAAAAACATTTTTTATTTTTTATTTAATATTGTTATAAATTATACTAATTGAAAGTCACTCTTATGTTTAACTAGCTGATACACGCTCGCGTCGATGGCCGCACGATAATATTTTATTGCGGGACTGTTCGGAACTGAATTCTAAAGAATTGTTCAGACTGATTCCAGCCGCATAATTTCACCATCGCACATTGCGACAAAACTCGCGATACCATTCATGTCGTTTGGATGACTGGCGGTCCACCACCATGCGATTCAACAGAAGTTTTCTTCCTCGTACAACTTCCTTGTGGAATCGACTACCACCAGAGATTTTTCCAGACCGATGCGGTTTAGGGACATTCAAGAAAAGAGCTTACTCCTTTTTAAAAGGCCGGCAACGCATCTGCGATTCCCCTGGTGTTGCAGTTGTTCATGGGCGGCGGTAACCACTTACCATCATGTGAGCTGTTTGCTTTTTTGTCCCCTCTCCTATATAAAAAAAGATGTAAAAAGTCAAGATTTTTATTTGATGGGACTATCGTACAAGCAGGTGACATATTTGATGTTACCTTTAAATTATTACTTACTTACTTACTTACTTATCTTCACGCACAATCCCTAACGGGGTAGCCAGAGAGAACAGATCGCCAAGTGTCACGATCCTTACATACCTTTTTCGCTTCTTTCAGGTTCATTAACTTCTTCATACACGCACGTCTAGGTATCCGAGTACTCTTGACCCTCCCCTCTTCGAGCAATTTGCTAACATGGTCTTCGAAAGTTAGTCTCGGTCTACCTCGACACCTTTTAATATTTACTTTCGCTCTATATATTTTCTTCACCATTCGGTCTTCACTCATTCGTTCAACGTGCTCAAACCATTGGAGTACGCCCCTATCAATTTTTGTGATGAGGTCATCTTTCAATCCTGCCATATTGCGAATCTCTTCGTTTCGCTTTCGGTCGGCTATGGTAACGCCACACATTTTACGAAGAGATCGCATCTCCACTGCATTCAACTTGCTTTTATGCTTCTTCTGGCATACCCAGGTTTCGCTGCCATATAACAAAGTCGGTACCAACACTGCGTTATGTATTGCAAGGCGTGCACTCTTCACCACGCCTTGCCTTTTTACTAATGCATTCAGGGCACCATTGACTTTGTTTCCGGCAGCGACACGCGTATCCACATCTAAATCACATCTTCCATCCCGGCTGAAAGCACTCCCCAAGTATACAATTTCATTTACCTGTTCTAGACATTCCTGATTTACCCATATTTCACATTTCGTTCTCTCTTCGTCCTTTTCAAATACCTTTAAATTATGATTTTTTTATTATTAATTAATGATTTACATGTACTGTTTTTTAATAGTTAATAGTATAGTATATAATAGTAATCATTCTTTGACTGGTGCATTCATATATTTGCCCCTTGTTTTGATATAGTGTTTTAAATGTGTTTATCAAATTAAAAGTTCTTTCCTTCTAATTAGATTACTAGTTATAGGCTATAGAAATCTTTTACTACTTTTATATTAATAACGACGTGTTAAAGCGGCATTATAGAATCCACTAACATATCCCCTGGGTGAGGTAAGCGGTGAGTGGAATTAAAACAGGAGAAGGCAGTAGCATCCTGAGGACACAGAATAGAACATACTGTTGCCATCCCGTCTGCTCAGCGAGACAACAATAACAAAAAGCCTATTTTCATCAGTGTTTCTTTTGCCAATGAGTGTCAAAAGCTGTAATGAATGAGTAAAGTAACGAATGCTAAACTTGCGAAAATCATGCGGCGGTAGTTTTCGTTATAGTGGCTCCGGGCGGCAAAAAGCTGTGTAACGCCACTGAGATAAATTTACTTACCACGAGTAACTTAACCGATAGAGCTCATGAATAACTGCCAACCAATTTCAAAAATAAGGCTGCAGATTTACAGTTTAAAAAGAAACTAGTAACGGCATTAACTTACAAATATTCCCGGTTTTATACGTGGTAGAGCCAAGCTGCTGCTATATTATGGTTATATTATGGTTGTAGCACGAATGGGTCTGCTCGACCGGGGAAGGACCACGCTCTCACAGAATACCAGCCTAAAATAGCAGCTTAATACTGATAATTTTTTTTTCATATGTTTCATATGGTGAGCGTAGAGATCCGGAGACACTTTTTTACTGGAAACGAGGCATTCCATCTTAGTCCTCAGCGATGATAAGATATGGGTCTGCTCCATCGGGGAAGGACCACGCTCTCACAGAATACCAGCCTAAAATAGCAGCTTAATACTGATTTTTTTTTCATAAGTTTCATATGGTGAGCGTAGAGATCCGGAGACACTTTTTTACTGGAAACGAGGCATTCCATCTTAGTCCTCAGCGATGATGAGATGGAATAGACAACGCGTAAAATATTTTGATTTTTGATCTATGGACCAGAGCATCCACTTACCATCAGGTTGACTGTGTGCACGTTTGTTACCCTTATTCTATAAAAAAATCAAATCTAAGTAAGCTTAAAATTCTCGTGTTAAAATTGGTTCACGATAGCGGTCGAAGGCGATTTCAAACCTACTCTATTCAGAGTTTAAATATATTATAATACATAGCATAAATAGGGTCTATAATGCATTTTGCAATTGAGAATAACCCATGGGAATGGGGTGATCGCATCCGAACTCTTTCTAAAATATTTTTTTTTTTAAATTATATGTATGTAGAAGCCTTTTTATTGTATAGTTTACTTTGAAAAAAGTCCCACTGGGTTTCTTACCGGTATTTCCCAGGACGGAGCTTTTTTTCCAAACCAGTGGTAAAAGTAAAAATGTCTTTAAATAAGAACTAGATAGACTAGAATATAGATAACAACTATAGATAAAAGTTGTTATCTATATTTAATAAAAACAATTCTATTCTTATTCTATGTTCAGGACTTTCTGAGTTTGCAGTCCGAACCCTACAGTCATTCATTCATTAGGTTACCATTTCTCTACGTACTTTATACCGTAACGTTTCTTTCTACAGCACTCACACAGGTTTAAGTGGTAAAAGCTGGTTGTCCAACGTAATCAATTCTTCTTACTATCAAAAGTAATGTATCATTAGTCTCACGTGTAAACCATAGTGTCAGTTTCTATTAAGAAGTGCCAGAGGAAAATATGTGGATTGAAATTTAAGTCATGGAGTTTGACAGCACATGTTAAATTGTGTGAAGACTGTGGTGCCACGGATGAGGATATGACCCAGTCGTGCTGCAATAACAATATACCACCCCGGCTTCGCCACAAGTTTTTTTTATCTTTATTAATATAAAATACACGCATTTAAAATAATAAAGTCATCAAAATTGTTCGAGCCAACGAGTGCCGAGTTCAGACTAACGGACAGCAACGGATGGTTTGACCGACATTGAAGAACTGAATTTAATGAAATTTCGTACATGTGTATTGCTGTTTTTATAGAATAGCGTGACAAACGAGCACACAAGCCACCTGATGGTGCGTGGTTGCTGTGGCCCATAGACATCTACATCTATCCTCGATTACGAATCAAAATGCAGATGCATCGTTGTCACCCGCGAAGATTAAGATGAAATGCCTCGTTTCCAGTTAAAAGGGTCTCCCATTCTCTACAGTCACCATACGATCACAGCAGCATTATGATACTATTTTACGCTGGTATTCTGTGAGAGCGTGGTCCTTCCCTGGTTGAGCCGACCCATTCATGCTACAACTATACTAATATAACTGCAGCATGGCTCTACCACGTATAAAATGTTTGCTTCAACTTTAGTATAAGATAGTTTTTATATTGATAAGTATTTTTTTATTACGAATTTAAAGAGTTTTTTAAAGACAGAGTGTCGTCGGAAAGGGCAGAACAAAGTCTGCCTGGCTAGCTAGTATTTACATATATTTCAATAAAGGACTTCCGTTTTGTTACAATTCTGATATGCTCTAAATTCGTTTTATCGGTAAACGATACAATGTTGAAAAGGCAATACTATAATATATTGCACAGCCCTTTCAATGTTGTATCTTCCAAACATTTCCTACAGTTATATCAACGATATCAATAAAACAGCTACTTTGTAATATATCCTTTTATTCTTTTACCACAAAAAGTCACTTAAACATTATTGAATTTCAAATCTCCAATCGTATAACGATTATATCTGTCACAAAGACAAGTGGCCTGCGAAAAACACTTGTTATACATTAAACTCGATCCCTATCACTTGATAACTAACTCTCTATCGCTTATAGTTACGAATGACACGGTAACAGCTTCCCTACAGCGTGTTAAATCCGTCTAGGTGACGTAATTTCTATATTTCAGGGAAGCTCCCCGTACGAATGCATAATAACGACTGATATAGGATGCAGTAATGCTGTCAGCGACTTTTATTTCGAGCTTGATTTTATTTTAAATACACGACGATTATTCGCATACTTTGGAATATAACTCTATCGTATTTCATGTGAATTTCTGTCTTTTTATTTTACGCCGCGGCCCCCGCTAACATACACTCACTTATTTACTAAAGCTTATCAAAGAACTCTGCTTAATATATTAAGTTCGTTAATTATTACATAATTTCATTTATTACATTCTAAGTATATTCTTTTCTTAATATAGACCTTCTCTATATAGCTTCATAGTAGAGATATTTGCCATACATGCCACACTTAGCAGGAGGGTTGGTAAACAGCGTAAGTGAATTAGTTTTGATACTGCTGTCTATCTCTTGTTTCGGTTTCCCTCCTTCGCCCCTTACGAGGCCTGACACCCACGGGATTATATGGTGTAGGGTATTCTCTACCGCATGCGTGTGGGATTCAGCCATAGATTTCCTTATAGAATGAATATTTTCTATAGTTGCTACGATTGACAAGCCAGATTTTTATTATTTTGAGTTGTTATTGCTACGAGCTTAGGATTCGTGGCAATGAAAACTGTCTATTGAATTACTAAAATTGACGCTTTAATTACCGAACACCAATTAAAACTTCCAACACACTTATAATTTATCACACTTAACACTTTAGTTCGCAGGTATATCGCTTCGAAGTCTTCGCTTGAATTGCTAATTCAATACTATCCCGATCGCGCTCCTAACCGACTTTACATAGGACCTTTTCCTCCGAAAATATCTAGAATGTTCGAGTAGAATGTCGAAAGTTCTAGCAGAGAATCCTCCAGAAAGCCTTTGCCACTGGACACTAGATGGCGCTAGTGGGAAAGTTTTAGAAAGATATTGACGCTCCTATTTCCACTACTTGATACTAGATGGCACTAACCCGCCATATACCGGCATTAATTATGGCGCGTGACATTATCGTAAAGATGCTGATATCCGTCCCCTTTTTATTTCTCTCAATCGACTCTTACGTGTCGTAACCACGGGATGAGGGAATGGGGGCAGTATAATAAAATAAACATTTTTAAATCGGAAATCGCTCACAGTGCGGCCCCACTCAAGGAATAGCAAATGCCTAGTTCGGTGCTCTCAGCTTGACCTATATACCGAAGCAACTTTACAATGAGCTTTTCAAATTGACTCGAAGAATATCGTGAAATATTTATACCCGAAGTTTCCAACTGCATTTGCAAGATCAAAATTCGGTTTTCGCTTTAAAAAAAATCGTAATGGACTTGAAAATATCATAAAAATAATGTTTATATACAGAGGGTTAAAATCAAGTGTTTATTACATTTTTGTCATCCCACTTACAAGTTTTAGAATGTGTGTAAATGGGAAATTATTGTGTTATTTGAAATAACCTTGATATATATATCATTGGTTTTATAACCTCTAACTGACATGCGCATCAGCAAAGCGGAGTCTTTGATAAAACCCTTACTCCATAGCCAATGATGATGCAATAGGCCAAATAGAAAATACCACATACAATTTGATTTTTTTAATTTAATTTTCATGGTCATGTTTTCTAAAGTATAATTATTTCTATATAACGCACTTAACGGGAACAACAGGGTATTTTTCAACATGCTGTATACATAAGTAATAAAGGTCTAGCTCAAAAAGAACGCTCACTATGTCAACACATTTAATTTTTTTATATAATCTAATTAATTAATTGCATTAGACTGTTTTTGTGCACTTTGAATTCACGTAAAGCAAATCACAACATTACGGGGAATCTTGTTATAAATACTAATAAATATTTTCATAAGCCGATAGTTATATGGTTTTTTAAGTAATTCTATACGTTTGAATATTGATTCAGACAACAAGCTTAATGGGAACCACAAGGTGTTTGTTACATGTTGTATATTTATTCAAGTTAAATTGTAACTGTTAAGAGAAAAATAGTCTATTTGAGAAATAATATTTTGTCGCTTCTTCTTACTGTGGGGAGACCATGGTAGGGATTTGTTGAAGCGATGACATATTATGACATATTTTGACATAAAAATTGCTTTAAATAATATTTCATTTTGATTTTGACTTAGACATGGACTTTCTTTGTAGACGTAACACTTTGTAATCCAATGAAAGAGAGACACTGGTAAATTATTCCAATCTTTTACTGCTAGCGATGCGGTACCACGAAACAAATTCTCAAAAAGCAAATTCAAAGGCACCGTGATAAATCAATAAGCAATGCAAAAACTTTGTCGAGCTTTGCGCTTCTGAAATAAAGGAAGTTCGTTCTCAACTGCAATCAGACTTGCACCCTCCAACTGTAAACTAGCTTGCACCAATGAGAATAGTTCTATCATCAATTTTACTATTCCAAACGAACCGCACGATAATCTGTCTGTATTTATTTTACTTAATATTTTTTTTAATTATCTTCTTATTTATACGTGGTAGAGCCACACTGCAGTTATGTTATGGCTCTCACAGAATACCAGCGTAAAATAGCAGCTTAATACTTCTGTGTTCCGTATGGTGGGTATAGAGATTCGGAAACCCTCTTTTACTGGAAACGAGAAATTCCATGTTAGTCCTCAGGGGTGACAACGCATCTGCGTTATGGTTCATAATTCATCATAATTCATAATTATTTATTTGCATAGAATGTAGGTAGATAAACAATAGTATTATTAAATCATGAAAGTTCCTATACATTCTGCCTTGACGAGGCGTGCAAATTTTGACTAATTATATATAACAATTTTTTTCAATGAATTTAACTTATTTACAAATATCAAAATGTTCATATGTAAAAACAGTAAAATTAACTAACTAATAATTATTCTATAACTATCAAAGTCCAACAAGCAAAAAAATTCAAGCATTTTTGGATACAGTTTTTAAATATGTAATTTGTTTTGATTTTTGTGATCAAGATACTCATTAACAGTATAGAAACAATTAAGTAAAAGCCATTCATGAAGTTGGTTTTTTAACTTTGTCACTGGGAAATTTTTAAACTCGTCGGGTAAAGAGTTAAAGATTTTAATCGCCATTATATATGAATTTTTTTGGAAGAGCATCAATTTACATTTTGGAAAGTATATTCTGTTATTAGATTTTTCTCTTAAACTTCTATCTCTTAAAAAGTTATTACTTGGGAAGTATTCAGGGAATTGTTTGACAAAAATCGCCGCTTGTTTTATATACATACATGCGAGTGGCAGCACTTTTATTTCTTTAAATAATGGTTTGCACGATGTCATGGAATGTGCTCCACAGATTGCTCGAATGCATTTTTTTTTTGGATTTTAAATACGCGTTCTATTTCAGAACAGTTGCCCCATATTAGAAGTCCGTACTGCAATATCGATGAAACATAGCCATGATAGGCGTTTAAGGCTGCTTTGGCAGATGCTATTTCTCGAAGTCGGCGAAGTGCAAATAAAAATCTGTTTAATTTGTCACATATCGATTGAACATGCCTTTTCCAATTACAATTATTGTCAATAGTGATACCAAGAAATTTATAATAATCAACTTCTTGTAGCACTTTTTCATTGTACATTATATTTAAATTAATTTGCTTACTTCTAGTTGTATGAAATTGCATTATTTTAGTTTTATTTATATTTACAGTCATATTGTTACAATTTAACCAATCAATTATATGTTTTAGTGTACTATTGATATCAAATTCAAAAATCTTTTTATTCGTGCATTTAAGAATGATTGTTGCATCATCAGCGAAAAGAATCGTTTTATGAGGAGTTATTGTTGGTAGCTCATTAATATATATTAGGAAGAGTATAGGACCCAGAATACTACCTTGTGGTACACCATATTTGTTCAACCGATATTCCGACCGAATGTGCACCTTTTTAAGGTTTTTGAGCATTGTTATTTCAGTGCATTGCTGTCTTTGACCGAGGTAACTTTTAAACCATTCATTTGCTTTCCCACGTATTCCGTATCTTTCGAGTTTTTTGAGAAGTATGCCATGATGAACAAAGTCAAATGCTTTACTCATATCCAAAAAAAGAGCTACCACCGGTACACCGTCATTGACGCATTCTGTAATAAGCTTAACGAGTTGAAAGGTCGCTAGTGTTGTGGACTTATTTTTTACAAAACCATTTTGTGCGTTATTAATAATGTTAAATTTTTCCATAAAATCATTAAGTCTCTTAAGTATTGCTTTTTCAAAAACCTTTGACAAAATGGGCACCATTGCAACAGGTCTGTAATTGTTAATATCTTTAGTATCGCCCTTTTTGAAGATGGGTTTTAAAACTGAATACTTGAGATCTGCAGGATAAATTCCTTGGGTAAAAGATAAGTTTATGATATGACTAAGTATTGGTGCTATATTTAAAGAACTTAGTTTTAATATTTTTGTCGGTAACTCATCATACCCAACCGACTTAGTGTTTCGAAGAGATAATATAATTTGATTAACTTCATCAGGAGTCGTAGGTCGTAAGAATATAGTAGAGTGACGGGATTGTTTACACATACAATTATTCGACATATTTGGTTTGTCTTTATTTGTCGAATCTATAAAAAAATTATTAAACCCATTTGCAATGTCATATCCTTCTACCAGGGTTCTTCCATTGTAATTTATGGTATCTATTTCTTTATTAGTTAGTCTATTAGTTATATTTGTTCTTACGACATTCCATATAGCTTTACCTTTATTATTTGATGCTAATATATATTTTTCATTTTGAATTTTTTGTGCCTTTAAAATACATTTTCTAAGAATTTTAGCATAACTTATATATCTAGATTTATTTAGACTTTTATTTGCCTCTGTAAGCAGATATTTACAGTATAGCTTTCTTTTTACTACGCAAGATTTTTTTATGCCTCTTGTAAGCCAATAACTTTTATTATTTCTTAACGAAATCTTAATTAATTTGGTTGGGAAACACAGGTCGAAGAACAGTTTGTAAATATTATAAAAGCTTGAAAATGCTTTGTTGGTGTCTTGTTCAGTATAGATTTCAGAAAAAGATATTGATTGTATACATTCCAAAAACTTTTCTATATTATCTTTCGCAAAGTCCCTTTTTACCTCAAACCAGTATTTTACTGTTTTACTGATTTTCATAAGAAGCTCCAGTACTTGTCCCGTGTGGTCAGAGAGGCCCAAATAATGTATAGAACCTTTTGCTTCTGTAATATTGCTTATTAAGTGATCAATACATGAATTAATTCTGGTTGGGGAGGTTATGTGCTGAGTTAAGTTAAAATTTAGTAATAAATCTTTAAGCTTCTTAGAGTAATTACTAACCTTTATAGTGTCTATATTTAAATCTCCTGCTATGATTATTCGTTTTTTATTTCCTCTTGATAATTTTAATAATAATTTATTTAATTTTTCGAAGAATATGTATATGTCTGAATTAGGTGTACGATATATGCATAATATTATAAGATTAAAATTACCAATTTCGACTCCGCAACATTCAAAATGTTTTGTCATTTCATATTCTTTCGTTACCATTAAATCATTATAATTTATGTCTTTCCTTACAACTATGCATACTCCGCCACGTCTTTCTTTTGGTCTGGAGTAGAATGATGCCAGCCGAAAACCTGGCAGCTTAAGATTAGGTTCTTCGCCACCTTTAATAAAGGTCTCAGTGAAGCAAATGATTTGAATATATTTGTTACTATAAGCTAGTTCATTTAAACTTACTGCAATCAAATCTTGTTTATTTAAAACTCCAGCAATATTTTGATGTAAAAGAAGTAGTTTCTGATTAGGCTGGTTTTTATCGAAAAAGCATTTTTTTATTACTTGATGAGGAACCTATGCAGCGGTTCGCTACAGGATTATTTATATTAACGTTACAAGTTTGCAAAGGCCCGTCCGTTGACTTCAAATTCTTCATTTTCATTTTTTCGAAGAAATATTCGATGGTACCCTTCTTATAATTAATAACTTCATGAACTTTTTGATTTTTTATAAGTTGTTTTTTGAAATAATAAGGTATCGTTCCCTTCTTAGGTTCGTTTAATAACGAAGTTCTATCTACAATTTTTTCAGCCAAGTTATTTAGCCTACTTTTCTGCACTATAAATTGTTTATCATACTCGTGACTATCTATAGACATGTTAATAGAATAACACAGGTAATTTATGTAATCGGTTTTTGAATTTATATTGCAGTATTTGTAATCAATGTCAATAAGCCTACAATTTTTGTGATTTTGAGTCAATATTTTATACATATTATTTATCATTTTTTCATTTAAATACAAATTACTTAGTACAGGTAATAAATAAACATTAGTTTTGCGGAGTTTATACAAAGCAACGCTAAGATTAGAATATAATTTATACGGATTTTTGTCATGGCTCCCAACACACAGTATAACATAGTCACTTAATGTTACTGTATCTTCAAGTTGGTTGCAATGCATTAAAATATCACATGAAGAAGCGTTTGGTTTTATTATAGCTAATGGCATATACTTATTATTCCATTTTCCTTCTCTTGATTTGTATAAAGCTGAAGATAAACCCGACGTATTTTCATCCCCAAGAATTGTGATCGTATTCTTTTTATTATTAGGTTTTGCCTCCGTATATGTTGCTAAAGGTGAAGGGGACATAAGTGTTTTATTGGATGTATTGTATACATCTTTCTTTTTTTTCTATGCAAGTTTCTTGCAATTTTAGGTCTTTTCCTGTGATCGAATGAGTATTTAGACTTTGTTCAACTTTGGTTTTACTATTCGTATCCTGTGATTTGGATATAATTTTACCTAACTTTATCGGTGTAATTTTATCTAACTTCAACGGTGTTGACCTTCGTGAAGATACTTCTCCATTTGACAAAAGTTTTTTGTATATATCGAGCTTCTTTTGCTGTTCAGTAATTTTCTTTTGATGTTTTGTGATTTCCAAATTTAATAAATCTATTTCGTTGTGTGCGCTAGATAGTTGTGTAGAAAGCGCATGTATTTCATTCCTTAGATCATTCATAATCAGGGAGCTTTCCGTGGTTGTCAAATTAGGTAAACTTTGTGAACTATCATCTAAGAATGTGGAGTTTTCTAAGATCTCATTACTTGATAAATCTTCAATTGAAATGTGTTTACCCACTCTTGGCTTTCTCTGTGTTACGTTTTCATCAGTACGCAAAGTTTTTTTTAATGAACATGATTTTGTCACATTGCTTAGTTTTTGTGGGGTTTTAGCTTCTGTAACATCTGTATTCTGTCCTAAGCAAGTTTGGCACTTCCATTTAAGTTTACGTTCTTTAGACATTAGATAGAAGCGTTTGGATGTTATACTTAAGCATTCAATTTCATAAATGTATTTGCATACATAACATTTAAGAAATTCCTTATGATGTATTTCCTTATCACATTTGTTGCATAATATTTTTATACCCCTTGATGCCATTTTATAAGAAATGAAAAAAGACTATAAATTTTTTTAAAGTGTTAGATTTGAACCTCCGACTTCCCGATATTACCGCTCTGAACTTACTATTAGGCTACGTATCCTTATAAAGAGTTGATGAAATTGTTGTTATCATTCAAAACTTGACAATACTACTTTATCGACTTTAACCAGTTTATATTACTATAATAGTTAATAGATGACACTAGTATCCACTATCAATCCAGTAATAATTGTGGGTAGTTTAAAAGTTTAACACACAACAATCTTCATCCAATTGATTTAAATTATAGTATTAGGCTCGTAAATCACATATATATAAGCGAGATTATAATATTTATTCTAATTTTAGTTCACTTGGGTTAAATTACACTGTTTATATAATTATGCACCAATGATTAATCACTTCATTAGACCATTTAAACTGAACGGCACACTTAGTTTTTACTTCAATTTTCTCTCAGTAAAACATGTACTATTTTCGCGAATAACACTTCCACACATATATTATAGTTTAATTTCCTTGTTTTCATCAAAAATATAGATTTTTAATTAGATTTCCAATTTATCCAAGAGTAAAAACGCGGAGCTAATGTTTAATAACAGAAATGACAGCTGTCACTTGCTTCTTAACCGAGGATACATGTAGATACATGTAGTCTATAGACCACAGCATCCACTTATTATCAGGTGGGTGTGTGTTCATTTGTTACCCTTATTCTATTTTTTTACAACAGCCTATAAAAGTCCACTGTTGAATAAAGGCTCACCCCATAGATTTCCTCAAAGGGACAATTTCATTGTTGCCATGCTTGGCAGGCGCGTTAGCAAGCGCAGTTTTTTTTTTAATTATTAAAGGTTGTTATTAGCTTGACGCTGCTGCCCATCTTCCGTTTTAATTTCCCTCTGTCACCTCTTGCGACACTCACGAGACGATACAGAGTAATGAACGTACAGAGCCACTACACGATTTTTTATTATTTAATTGATTTTAACTTTCATGCATAAAATTATAACGGTGATAGAAACAGTGCAGCGGATACAAAAAATATTGATTAAAAATATGCAAATATTTAAATATGCAATGCAATACTACAATTTACGTGGTAGAGCCATGCTGCAGCTATATTATGTTTGTAGCACACTATGTATGGTTGTAGTATGTGTCGGCTCGACCGGGGAAGGACCACGCTCACACAGAATAACAGGGTAAAATAGCAACTTCTTGCTGCTGTGTTTTGTACGGTGAGTATAGAAACCGATTGGAAACGAGGCTTTCCATTTTAGTTCCCAAGGGCGACAACGCATTTGCATTTTGAATCTTAATGTAGGATATATGTAATGTATATGAGCTACAGCTTTCATCAGGGGGACCGTGCGCTCGTTTGATATCCGAACATCTTTCAATCTAAGAAAGTGGCCATCACTCTTACGCTTACAGTTTTAGAGCTCAGAATTGGTTTTTTTTTTCAGTCACAAAGCATTATCGTGACAATGTATGAAATCTATACGTAACAAGAAAACTTCTCGAGCTATTACAATTGCTAAATTTGAGAACTTTGCTCTTCACTGCAATCAGACTTAGCGCACTTACAGTGTGACTTAACAGTCCTAAATGAAAATAGTTATACTTTGGAGCTGTGCACAAAGAAAATTTACAACACTGATATACTTTATTGTTTTAATTAACTTGAAACTATGGAGAGAAATAAAGGGACACTGCTTTTAATGATAACCTTTTATTTCAGACATTATTTTATTTAATACAGCCTTAGTTTCATAAATTCCTCTTCTTGATATAGGCCTCTGCCATAGATTACATTATAGGGTGTATCGCCATTATTGCCACGCGTAGAAGACGGTAAATTTTTGAGTAATCAAGATGATGCTGCTGTTCGTCTCCTTTTTTAGTTTCCCTCTGTCGTCTCTAACGACCCCCACGTGTTATGCAGTAGGGAATTCTCTAACACCACCGTTAAAACCAGAGAGAATTATTTATATATAAACAAAATTAAAGTCAGTAAGTCTGTCTGTTATATATCGAATAATTGTGTATTATATAGTTGCGGAGAGAACTTAAAATAAGTTTTTTTTTACTTACTTATTATAAGCCAGTGATTGATCACAATCCCACCTAGTGGTAAGTGGTGATGAAGACCTATGAATGAAAAAATGAAGATGGTAAAACACGCTGTCACATAATATCATAACAAAAGCCTATTCATTCTTGCCTTTAATACACACAGATTGTATTCGGCTTAAATTAAATAAGAAAAGTAACTTTACTTAATATCATCGTAATTTAGCCACTTATATTGATTGAGCGTCTCTTTATTCGAATCTACATCCAGAATATAAAAGAGTATAACGTATCTAATCCTAACCTAAAGCTGAAATGGAAAGTTTGTTCCTTCAAGTATACTTTACACGAAAACACTTTCCAAACGGTTGGCGGAGAACGTTCAAGTTGTGGAGTTCACTAGGAACTTATTCTCGTAGTATATTCCACGAGTATATTCCACTGCGTGAAGGTTTTTTATTTGACAATATATTAATTTAATAATATAATGTAAAAATAGCAATTAATCGCTTTAAAATGAGGCTATGTCCAGTAGTGGACTTTTATAGACTGTAATTGATTTGATGAATAGATTTTCAATTACAAATTTCGAAATCATTAGTCGCGCCAAACATGTGCTCGAATTAATCTATTCATATTTATCATAGATGTCGGTGGTGTTTGTAAAATTGTCACTCCAATTCAACTTCAAAAAAGGGTCATTAATGCAAGACGGTCTTCGCTAATCAGCGCCCGCTGTTGCACCTTGTTGTGCTTGTCCGCATTATCAATTTAATTAGTTTTAAATACTAAAATCGCTAGTGTTTCGGCTATACACTATCATAGACATACAGTAACACATACAACATTACACACCACAATATTTATAAATAACGCCGATTAGTGATTGTGAGTACGAGCTTCTCGGTAAGTAAATTTAATTCCTCTAATATATACATAATATATTCTCCCGCGCAATCACGTAATTAACGGCCACGAGGTGATATCTAGTGCCCGGCGTGATTAATCATCGCAACTGTAAATGAAAAAACCGGCAAAACGTATAACACGGTTGAATCTGCATGACAATGGTACAGTATTTAATTTAATAGCCATACCATTATGACACATTCAAGTCCACTGCCGAACATAGGCCTCCCCCTTAGATTGCCTCATAGGGGGATGTTGCCATAGTTGCCACGCTTGGCAAGCGGGTTGGCAACCGCATTTATTTATTTTTCGTCGTTATCAGGAAGACGCAACCGCCCATCTCCTGATTTGTTTCTCTCTGTCGCTTCTCTACGAATCCCACGGGACGATATGGGATAGTGGATATTCTCACACCGCCACTACACTGTAAATTATATAACCATGCCAGTCATAAAGGCAGACTTCTAATTAATTTAACTTCAAAATACAAAAAAAAACACATTCGTCGTGATTTTTATCCCGTTTAACACCAGCCGCCCGCAGCGGCTTTGCGTGTCATTTAATAATGTCATTTATACCATCATGTATATTGACGATAATCATGTTACCTACTATTTAATCAATTTTCGATTTCACAAAAAATAAATCTCCAAGATTTTCAGATAAAGCCCAGATCATGGTATTCTCTATGAAGTTTTACTAAATTAGTTCATCCATTCTGAAAATTATATTTGACAGACAGACAAACTTTATAAAAATGGTTGTTTATGTCGTAATAATGTGCATATAACTCCCATTAAAATCATCCATTACACTCATAGGTAGTTGCCAAGCTACGTAGACGGCTTGGCAACTTAACCCTTTATTAAATTATTATAGGCTATATTTTATTATTTGTATTACAGAACATATTTTCAAACTCAATGTTCAACATATTCATCAAAAGATGTGATATTTGGCAGAAATCGAGTCAAAATCATCTCGAATTGCTTTAAAGTTCAATTTCCTTTAACATTTACGATACACAAATATTTACGTTCCTTGTCAAACATATTCTAATTTTGCTAACGTATTTTGTGTTTTATCGCTATCAAATGCGAGAGCGCGCTGTTTGAGAACAATTTAATGTGAATTTATTTTATAAAATAGCAAAGTTTTTGCTAAGATACAATTCGTTGAAAATACTTCATTTAATAAAAAACTTACCCAATGGTTTCTTATATTTACGCGAACGCTACCACAATCAATGAAATTTTTACGGATTTCTTTGCGTTTAATTTTACTTATACTTATTCTTCCGTGACCGTTGATCCCCGAAACGCCGGGAATCAAAAGTAAGTAAAATTAAACGATATGAGATCCGTAAAAAATAGTCTAGAAAACGTAATCCCCACACTAGGGTTTTCTCTTATATTTTGGGGGCAGTTTACAAACATAAATTGTACAAGAACACACATCCAGACCCGGAGCAACTATTTGTAGTCTATACAAATACTGCTTCCGCGCGGATTCAAACCAGCGACCCTCAGCGCTACTACACAATCACTGCCTTACGAAAACAATAATTTTAAATGAATTTTCTTGAAACAATGTCCTCCAGACCGAATTTCAGTCACGGTGGTCACAAAACCCAATAACTATTTTTGGTAAGATCTGGAAACCCAGGACGTGATAATCAGTAGGCGCGCTTACGAACACTTGCAAATCATTTAAAGTAAAAATAAAGTGAGTTTCAATAACTTTTTGGGTCAAATCAAATTAAATATCTTTATTCAGGTAAGCTGCGAAGCATATAAATATTACTTAGGGTTCGAATATACTCGTACAGAGAAAACCTCAAAGACAAACTACGTTTTTGGCAAATTTATGTTCGAATAACATATAAAATTTCCCAGCTTGTAAATGAGAGTACATGTGCCAAACTGAAAGATAAGACCATGCGTTTTTTCTTTAAGGTCATCCGTAAGATAGTCCATGTACATTTTTTTAATCTAAGCTAGCCATTGAATACCATCCCGCCTGATGGTAAATGATGAAGCCGAAGATGGTGAAGCGCACTGACTTAACAAAGGCAGCTCTAGCCTTGAAGACATTCACATTGTAATCGGATCGAAAGACAGATACTGCCAACTTATTCCACTCCTTTTCGGTACCCATAATGAACGATGAAGCAAACCGATTGGTTCAAATGCGTGGTACGTCGACAAGGAAAGGGTGAAGACTGGCCGAACGTCTGGTTGTTCGATGCTGGAAGGGAGAGGGAGGAATTAAATTATGCGATTCCTGCGCAGACTCTGGAGAGTGCTACACAGGATGCATTTCGGAAAATGCATCCTGTAGAAAAACAAAAGATTGGTTAGCAATCTAGCAAGCATCTTAGCATGCTTTTCCTTTGAGACCAAAGCTGCTAGGTGGAATTTTACCTAAACTCCAAAATCAAACCAAAAAGGTCAATCATCCATCTTGCTAACTTGCTATTACTATGAGTGGAGTTTTGTGGAATCACAAATTCAAATTTGTGTTTTATTCAAGTGTTGGTGTTATAAATATTTATATTTTGAACCGTTCAGTACCCCACAACTTATTCATCCGAGTAAACTTCGGCTACTTGCCAACGGTTTTAATCTCATGCATTTGTTCTATTTATACCGATAAACATTGCTGGTAAATCTTAAATTGAGATCAGTAACCACAAGGACTAAAGCACGGTGCTGCCATCTATACTAGCAGGTAGTGCTAGTCTTAGTCTAGTTCTCAAACTTTGCGGAAGTCTAGTTCGCAAGTATATCGTTTGGTAGAAAAGTTTTGAAACAAAAATATGTTAACACATAAGGCATAAATACATAAATACCCATAGAGGTTGGCATAGACTACGGACTTTCATTTGACACGATCTTGACACACATCTCTCGGCTCCTTCACATCCATATACCAAACAATACATGTTTGTCAGTTAAGGGTACCCTTAATTTAATCCATATTCAAATCGCAAATTTGAGCGAAGAACTTCCGTCTATGGCGTCTTTTGCGGACTCTACCATTCATTACTACAACATAAATTCGTTTTGTCACTCTTTCCTCATTCATTCTTTCTACATGACCAAACCATCGAAACATTCCTACCTTAATTCTGGTCACAACATTATCTTGTAAGCCACACATTATATTTGTAATTTCTTATCATACGTTATTTTGATTACTTTTTAAATTAATTTTATTGACTTATGCGTGCCATATAGATAGTTTCTTTTTAGGGTTCCGTACTCGAAGGGTAACGAATGGAACCCAATTACCAAGCCTCCGCTGTCCGTCCGTCCGTCTGTTTGTCAATTGACTCATGATCCGTAATGGGTAGACAGTTGAAATGTTCACAGAATGTGTATTTCTGTTGACGCTATAACGACAAATAATAAAAATAAAAATAAATTTAAAATTAAATAAAAAAAATTAACTAACTAATACTACTACAACACTTCTAAAAATATTTTTGGGCTTATTATTCTCGATCTTAATAATGGCAACAAGTATATACTTGAAATACTCACAAAGTTTATATTAATATATTCTACACAGTACCTACCTACATATTATTAAATCCTGTACGATGATACGGAACCCTTCATGCGCGAGTCTGACTCGTAATTAGCCGGTTTTTATTTATTATTTATTTCAAAAGACTTCATCGTCACCACCCATGTTAAATTACAGTACGTTTTAATTTATTTTAGTAAAGGCTTTACACAGAAGCCCACCTTCAAAAAAGGATTTACTTAAAAGTTACAGACAAAATATATGTCTGCTTAACGATTTTTTATAGGAACATACATTTTTAAGCAAGCACTACACATGGAATGCAACCAATTTTAGGCATGTTGTCGCCTTTAATACCATCTTATTTTTAACTCAATCCGTTCCTAGTGCTTTGCATGCGAATAAGCATTTTTTGAATTTTATAATTAAAAGCTGAAGTTAGTGCGCCTTATATTTGACATACTGTGTTCAGAGAAATAGCATAATACTACCCTTCTCAAGGAGGGGCTTCCACGGGGTTTATTCCGTTGTGGCTGCAAAGGCATTCAAAATCGTTTTCATGTCCATGCTGATATGTGTTAAAGGTGGAATCACACTATGCGAGGTATTGTGGAGAGGTTTCTTTAAAAAAAAACACAATAAGTAAAAGTTCACTTGGTGGTAAATAGCTGCTAAAACTTATGAACATCTAAATAAAACTTAAAGAATGCTACATACCCAATCGACCTCATCCATGTTACCGCGAGGTTATGCGTGGATATTTCCTCATGGAGAAGAAATATATGTACTGTAACCAAAGAAGTTTACATATGCGTTATCACCTCTGACTGCCTCGATGGTCTGGTTGCCTGATACACGACGGCTGAGCATGCGGTTTGAAAGTCAGGAAGTTTGTGGCGAAGCACGTAAAGCTGTAAGTCTTGCGCCTGATCGCTCTACGGTCGTGTCGGTTTGCTGTACGATCGAACTATGAGTGTGAGGGAAAAGAGTGCACCTGTGCTTGCGTATACACTTGTGCGCTATAATCCTGTCCTGCGCCGATGGCTAATCTCCGTTAAAGCTGGCCACCGTGACCGGAATTTGGTCTAGAGAACATTATTATTATTGTTTTATTACCTAAAATGATGACTATGGTGTAATGATTCTATAGCGCTCAGCAGAACCAGCATTACTGGTTTGGTTACGAGGTTAAGAGGATGGTATATACCCATCTAATAAAGGTGACAAACAAGCCGCAGTTCACCTGATGGTAAATTGATGTGGCCCATAGAAATCTACATTTATCCTCAAATAAAGATCGAAATGCAGAGGCGTTGTCACCTCCGAGGACTAGGGTGGAATGCCTCGAATCCAATATAAAGGGTCTCCGGTTCTCTACACTCACCATACGAAACACAGCAGCATTGAGTTATTATTTATGCTGATATTCTGTAAGCGCGTGGTCTTTCCCTGGTCAAGCCGACCCATTCGTACTGAAACTATAATATAGCTGCAGCATTGCTCTACCAGGTGAGCCTAATAATAAGACAACCTACCTTTGATTTGTACAATTGTTAAATCATCATCTACAAGTTAAACGTAACCGATTGCCAAAGATTTTGTCTTAGTTAAATTGTGTAACCTTTAAGTTTTAACGACTCGTCAAACTGGGATGTGACTGGAGAGAGGATTTAACTCCTAACAATGCACTTCAGACCAGCTGTGCTAGCAACTTTGTTGGCTAAGTTCATAACTTAGACTTTCTTGGCGTCAGATACTGCGATTATTGGATAAAATCAGAGACCTTAATTTGATTTTCGATTTGAGGAAATTTTACATACATACATACATAAACACTCACGCCTGTCACCCAGAGGGGTAGGCAGAGACTACAGACTTCCATTTGGTTTCACGCACAGGAAATTTTGTGACCTATTAATCCGAAAAGTTAACCTACGTTTTTTACGTAGTAGAGATTACACGCTGCAACTATATTATGGATGTAGCACGAATGGGTTGGCTCATCATCATGAAGCGACAGTAGCCTAATGGCAGGGCGCGGACAGCAAACTCACAAAGGTCGTGGGTTCGAATCCACCATTCAACTACTGGCATGAACCACTCGTAACACAAGCAATTTAAGCTTACCACGAGTGGTAAATGGGAATATTAGTAATGTTTATAGCATTATTAATATTCATTAAAAAAAACTGAATTAGAACCACGCTCTCACAGATCACCAGCGTAAAATATCATTTTAATGTTTCAGTATTTTTATGGTGAGTATATATAAAACCCATTCCATAAAAAATGGCGGTTTGGCGCGAATCGTAACAACTTTTTGATAACCTCAATTAAACAGGTTCATGTTGGTTTTGATTAAGTTTAATATTACTATAACTTATTATTAAATTTAGTGTTTTAAAATAGTCGAATAAAATAATAGTGCAGAAGGCAGGCCAAAGTTACTTATCTCGACGAGTAAATGTTAGTCGTTCTATTGTTCAGAGGACCAAGCAGGTGGAGGGATCCATTAAGAGACCAGGGTCTGGAATAGACGACCACGTTTTAGCAAGGCAAACACTAAGAAATCAAAAAGTTACTCTGATTTTATAAACATTTACGTTGACACTTAAATTCATATTATGGTAGATAATATACTTGAAGACTTATCCAAAGCAACGTGTTGTCAGACCGAGATTCGCTACAAGTTGTGCACCGTTGACGCAAGTGGAATGTAGCACTTTATTCTAATGTGAAGCACGGATCTCGATATTTAACGCAAGCGAGGCATTCCATCTTAGTCCTCAGGAGTAACAACGCGTATGCATTTTGAGTCCTTACCTAGAAGTGTGAAATATCGTAATAGAATAAATGTGAATGTAGCCACAGCATCCACTTTCCAACGAATCATTTAAAAAAAACAAAGGAAAAAACATCTTTACATTTGAATAAACGAAATTTGCTAATAAAGAAAGCATAATAAAACGAGAACATGTCGGAACTTTGCGGGAGAGCGCACTCCAATAGATCTCTGACAAAAATTCGTCGTGATTAATGTTGCGTGGTATTGGAATCGAATAATTATGCATCCCGGCGCTTCAGGTTCTCTCGTCCGACGTTTTGGTTATAGAATCTATAAAAACTTTTGGAAATTAATTAAACATTGAATTTTTATAACTCACGTAATTTATTTATCACATTTCACTTGTGAATATAAGCCTCCCTTATAGACTGCCTCATAAAGGTGCTATTTGATCATTTTAACTACGTAAGAACTCTTTGGTAAGACTAATTAATTAATTAATTAAATTACTACATTAATGACTACTGGAAATACCCCACATAGTTACTGGAAATAAAAAACACAGCAGCATTAAGCTGCTATTTTACACTGGTATTCTGTGAGAGTGTGGTCCTTTCCCAGTCGACCCGACCCATTCGTACTACAACCATAATATAGCTGCAGCATGTATCTACAATGCTTAATTTCTTATGTAACTAAATTTTACGCAATCATTTCACATATTTACGTGAATACTACAAGGAATAAAACTAATTTTACGGATTTTAGTGTATTTAATTTTAACTTTTTTTAATTCCCTCGTTTCTGGCGCATTAGAGCACCCATGGCTGCAGTGGGGGAGGGGGGGAGGTGTTTGATGTCCTGATATCATAGATAACGAAGGCTACCTTTATAATAATAATAATAATGATAAAAAATAGAAAACTATATAGATACCCCACATAATAATAATAATTAACCTTCACAGAGCAAAACCTGGCAGACCGAGTTCGGTATATCTTGCGCTCAAATATATTTGATGTCGCCGAATTCTAACGGCTACGACGTGAGGCTGTTCCCTCATCGGATGAAAATGCTACGGCTGAGGATGCGGCCCACAAATTGTAGAGCAACCCGCAAACGTGGATGCCGCCGTGAATACCCCAGTTGTAGTTGATTCATACGATGATGGAACAGTCGCCCAGGAACTGGAATTAGAGCATATGAGGAGTACATTGGAAGAGACGATTGTGGAAACGCGCAGTACACCTCTCGAAAATCGACCGCGACTTTCCCCCATAGCCCTAAGCAAGCGGAATCGGGCTGTCGTGAGGGCTCTGAACCCAATGCTGGCGACCTATTTGGAAGCCAGCCGGGACCTTTTGGAGACGGACTTTGGCGCCGCGCTGGCAGTCTGCCGTATCATAGGCGCCAAGGTTTCCACGGCTGGACGCGCTACTGGCCAAAGTACCGCTATCCCAGCATGGAGAAGAAGAATTGAGGAACGTATCGCAAAGGCTAAAGCTCTCATCGGCAGACTGATATGCTTCAGATCAGGCAATAACACGCCAAGAATTGTGCGCACCGTCAGGATGGCGTATGCTAGGACAAATGTCAGTTTGTCCCAGCAGGATATAACGCAAAAACTGACGGAGCGCATAGATGATCTGAAGCAGAGAATCGCTGCTTGGAGAAAGCGGATTCGGCGATATACCGAGAGGTCGACACGGTTCAACCAGAATCGTCTCTTCCAGAGTGATCAGAAGAGGCTCTATGAATCATTGGAGCGACCAATGGTAAGTGGAACGGGCCCAGCACCGAATCAGGCCGACACTGTAGCATTCTGGCGCGGCCTGTGGTCAGAGCCCATAAACCACAGCGAGGGCCCTTGGGCGGAAGTTGTGGCGAGTCAGTGTGCGAGTATAACGCCCATGGATCCCGTCATTATAACACCGGATGACGTAGCTGAGGTGGTCCGTAGCGTCTTGAACTGGAAAAGTGCGGGACTCGACGGGCTGCATCACTACTGGCTGAAGGGGTTCGTGGTGTGTCACACTGTGCTTGCCCGACAGTTCAAGAGGCTCTCAACCAGAAGTCGCTCCCAATCCTCTTCACTACTGGGTTCACCCATTTGGTTCCTAAAGACCAGGGTACCACAGACCCGAGCAAATACCGCCCCATCACGTTTATACCGACCATATACAAGACACTAACATCCATTTTGAGCGCGAGAATCACTCGTCACCTGGACTCAGATCAGGCGACGTCGCGCGCTCAAAATAGATATCGGGGCGGTGGTCGTGGAACCAAGGAACCACTCCTCATTGACGCGGTCATTGGCAAAGTGTTGAAACGCAACCGTCGGAACTTCTCCGCCGCCTGGATAGACTACAGAAAGGCATTCGACTCGGTGCCCCATGCATGACTAAAGAGATTCCTCGAGCTGTACAAGATAGACTTTACAGTTAGATGCTTCCTCGAGCAGTGTATGGGGCAGTGGAGTACGATTCTTTGTCATCTGGGCGAGCGGATGATGGCTGCGGAGAACCACATAAGGATAAGAAGGGGTATCTTCCAGGGCGATTGTCTGAGTCCAATCTGGTTCTGCCTCTCTCTGAACCCTCTCACTACCTTACTGGAGGGCTCCGGGAGGGGATTTCATCTACGGAAAGGAGGGACAAAAGTGACCCACATTTTCTATATGGATGACCTCAAGTTATTCGCCTCCAGTCGCTCCCATCTTATGGAATTGCTAAACATCACTTGTGAATTTAACAATTCCGTTGGAATGGAGCTGGGGACGGATAAGTGTGCGGTCCTCCATGTTGAAAGGGGAAGGGTTGCTAACTTGGAGAGCATAGACTTATCTATGCCCGTCATCTTAAGAACCCTTTCCGAGGCTGAAACATACCGATACCTGGGTATGTCACAGAACATCGGTATCGATGAGGCTAGGATGAAACAGTCAGTTTGCGACGTGTTTTATGCTTGCTTGACCAAAGTGTATCAGCCTTTTGTCCGGTGTGAATAAGGCACACGCATATGATAGCTGGGTCATGCCTGTCCTATACCTTTGGCATACTCAGGTGGACTCAGACTGAACTTCACGCCCTGGATAGAAAAGTCCTCACTACCATGACGTCCCATAGGATGCATCATCCGAGATCGTCGGTAATGAGGCTGTACTTGCCGCGAAAGTATGGTGGGCGTGGCTTCTTGAGCGCGCTCACCATGCATAATCGCAAAGTGTGCAGCCTCCATGATTACTTTCTTGGAAGATCGGATAATCTATTCTATAAGGACGTCATTTCTTGTGATAAAGGACTTACCCCTCTATCCTTAGCCAATGAGCAATGGCAAGACCCGGCCGTGCAGAGCATTTCCGACCGGGAGACCGTATGGAAGTAGAAGGAGCTCCACGGGAGGTTCTACAAGGCTCTCCATGAGCCTTTCGTAGACACAGTAGCCTCCCCCCACTGGCTACGCTTTGGTGATCTCTTCGGGGAAACCGAGGGTTTTGTCTGTGCAATACAGGATCAGGTTATTAAGACCAACAACTATCGGAGATACATCCTAAGGGATGGCACCGTCGACTTTCTGTCGAGCTTGTCGCCATCCCGGTGAGTCACTTAGGCATGTCATCTCCGATTGTTCGGCGCTTTCTAACTCTGAGTACTTACACAGGCACAACTTAGTATCCAGAATTCTTCACCAGGAGCTCGCTCTGAAATACGGTCTCGTGGATCGGAAATTGCCGTATTACAAGTACGTGCCGGAAGCCGTGCTCGAAAATGATCGCGCCAGGCTCTATTGGGACCGGGCCATCATCACAGACAGGACTATTCTTGCGAATAAGCCTGATATTGTGCTGATGGACCGGGCACAGTCAAGGATATTTTTGGTCGACATTACCATTCCGTATGACGAGAACCTCGTGAAAGCCGAAACAGATAAGCAAACAAAATACATATCTGGACCTGGCTCACGAGGTGTCCGACAAGTGGGGTGGTCTGCCGACCGAAATTATTCCTGTTCGTCTCTGCAAACGGGCTAATCCCAATCAGCCTCTCGGATCATCTGAGGAGGCTGGGACTACGTGGCGGACCGCTCCAGGCTCAAATGCAGAAGGCGGTGCTCCTCGATACTGCCCGCATCGTCCGCCAGTTTCTTTCCCTTTCCCCCTATCCCTCGGCCGTTTGGTCTCCCCTGCTGAGGGCCTCCATCTGGTTGTGCTCTTATTTATATATGTATTTTTATATTTATTTTATGTTATTGATATTTATGTATATTTCTCTTTTCATTTTCATTTATAATTATATATATACCTATAGAACCCAACCAGATGAGAAAACTATATTGATACCCCCCAATAATAATAATAATGATTTATTTGCAAGAAATATGTTAGTTACAGGATTAATAATTTGGTATGATACAATCATATTTCGCCAGTGGCATGCAAATATATAATTTTATAATTGTCAGTCTAGTGCTATATAAATGTTTTATGGATATCTATGATTAATTACAATTTAGTGATAAACCTAAGAATAAAGTGTCACAAGATAAATAACACACATATACATAGACGTTAACAATAAACAAGAAATAATACAAAATTTGATCCAGTCTTAATGCCAAAATAAAATAAAATAAATATAATAAAAATGTCAAGTTAAGGTGTACACGTCAACAGTTATCAAGTCAAGTCAAGATTATATAAATATCACTTTGGTCTATAACAATAAAATTCATCTAGGGAATAAAAACAATTCTGAATAAGCCATTGCTTCAATGTTTTTTCGAAAAAAGTTATTTGGCAATTTTCGAATATCACTGGGGATTTTATTATATACTCTTATACACATAGTAGGACAGCTCTTCTGATAAAAGACAGTTTTACACTTTCGTAAATTTAGTCAACATCTCTATGTGGAAGTGTTTTATCTGTACGATTATCAATACATCTTTGAAATAAATGTGGATATTTCTTTACAAATGTTCCAATTTCATACACGTACATGCAACACAGTGTCATAAGTTTTAACAATCGCGACTTAGCGGTCAGCCGCCGCGCCGTAGAGTCTACATTATCTGAAGATGCCTCGTGTAGAGGCGAAACACGTGTCGTATTATCGTCGATGGTGTGTCTTGCCTGGAATAGTGGTGTTGGGAGTAGTGGTGCTGGGACTAGTGGTGACGGAGTTAGTGCATGCAATTGAGGGAGGGCGGGAGGTGCTCTTCAATCCAGGTAAGACACATCATTGTATTTGTTTAGCGGAAGGTTGCAAAGAAATTTATATTTTTATTTTTTATTTTAATTATTAATTTTTTATCCGATTTACTCAAAACAAGCTTAAAGTACTTTAGTCTTCAGTGGTATTGCTTGAGCATGGATTTAATTTTATCAACATTTAATTGTAGCACCCATCCATCTTCTCTATTGAAATAAAGATGTTGTTTTTTTAATTCCAATAGCCTCGCGAATCATCCTTGGTAAGACTCTTGAAAGTTTATATTAAACGTGACCAAATCGGTAAGATTTCCATCGTTGCATTTAAAGTATAGTATTCGAGTAAATATAAGAAATCATAGCGTCTTTCTTTAACAACTTGATAATACAACTTAAATTGAAAATTAAAAAAACTGATAATGTTAAAACCGCTCAACCAATTTTAATAAAGAACCTCCGCTAGAATACTTGCATTTAAATTTAAAAAGAAAATCACATCCAAATCAGTTCACCCGCTTAAGAGTTACGGTGCCACAGATAGACACACCCCCCTCTTTTTCGTTTCTGATGAAAAATAGCTGCGGTCGTCAACCAGTTGCCAAGCGTTGCAACTATGGCAAGTATCCCCCTCATGTGGCAATCTTTGTGGAGGTCTACATTCAGCAGTGGCGTTTAATATGTTGTAATGATGATGACAATATAATAAAAGAACGTGATGAATAGACCGCCAAGCATCGTGAAGTGCAATACGTGGTAGAGTCACTCTGCAGCTATATTGTAGCACGAATGGGTCCGCTCGAACGGGGTAGCACAACACACTCACAAAATACCAGCGCAAAATAGCAGCCTAATGCTGCGTATAGTTTTATAAGTAGTAGTTAACCTTTCGTATAGTTAGTGTAGAGAATCGGAGACTTTTTTTAATGGTAACGAGGCATTCTATCTTAGTCCTCAGTAGTGACGATGCATTTGCATTTTGATCCTTAATCGAGAATAAATGCAGATGTCTATGGGCCACAGTATCCACGTACAATTAGGTGGGCTGTGTGCTCGTTTCTCAGCCTTTTTCTATCCAATAAATTTTTATAGCGAGAACAAAACTTGTCCTAGTAAATTTCGAACCATGTAGTCACAAATTGTTACATTAAATTACCATATCCCCTACCCCATATCCTCCCGTGGGTGTCGTATGGATGACGGAAGAAAACTATGAACTCAAAACAATAAAAAAACTGAGGTTATTAGCTCAACTGCGAAGCGTGGCAACTATGGCAAGATCCCCCTTATGAGATAATCTATGGGGGAGGCCTGTGTTCACCAGTGGACTTGTATAGGCTGTTACGGATGGATGTAAAATTCAAATCAGACTGTATTGTTTACGAACAAGATATATGTTTTTTTTTTAACTAAACTTATAAGAGTATATCGTGTTACGTCCAAAACATTAATTTAGGTAGTTAGCTAAAGCCGAAAATATTTTTAAAACCGTCCAACAGGGAAGGTTCATCGTTATCAACATTAAAACCTAGTGATTATATACTCTTTTTTCATCATCGTCAAATGTGACTCATTTTTTCAGCAGTGATATTTATGTTCCTGTATTTTGCCTTTAAACCGTTAAGTATTAAATCATTCTGCGTCACGTTTCATAGAACAGTGGAATAATTGATTAAAAACCTTTTGCATATATTATGTGTTGATACATTTGAAGAATACAGTTGAAATGTATTTTACAATGTTTATTTTGTCAACACTTTTTTTATCTTTTAGGGAGTCTTCCTTGTTATCGCCCGAAGTTGACACACTTTTTTATTTTCTATCTGTTATTAAGACGCTGCTGGTATGTCCGGTTTGTGTCACCTGGTTTGCTGCCATCTCGTGGTTTGTTTCCCTTTGTCGTATCTCACAACAGTCACGTGACGATATGAGTATCGAATATTCATACACCCCCATTAGACCATTTGAATATTGCTGAGATGGAATAAGTGAATCGTTTACCTCTGTAGTATTTCAAATATAGGTTTTTATAATTAATTTAAAAGATTACAAACATATAATAACATATTGGTGTACATTCTATGTTTAAAATTTTATTCTAATTGAGTAGAAAACTATGTATATCGTCTATAATTGTATTAAGGACTATAATTATGTTAAGGACTCTATGTCTCTATGCAGTCTAGAAAATGATACTGTTACTGGAGAGTTTTGTATCTAAACAACTTTATTAATAAGTTATTCTTGAGGGAAAGAATTTCGACTATCTTAGTAACTGTAAAACATTCAAAAGGTTTTTGAATATACTTATCACTTCAAAACACTTTCAAAAGATGTTAGCCAAGCCCGAGTTACAAATTGCTTTAACAAACCTTTACCAATAACAAATTTTTCAAAATCGTAAATGTATCTGTAAATTAACCTAATTTAAATAATAAAATTATTCCGTGTCCGTTATAAGTACTATGTAAGTTAATTAATATAAATATAGGTAATCGTATACTACCAAGACACAATACTTCTTTACTACGTACCTAATAAAAATACTAGGTAAATCTTGTATTATTCTGTAAGCCATAACTTATTCGGAATAGTTTGTATGTATGTATTTTCTTTTTCTTATTCAAACCAAAAAATAAGACTTAAAAATAATACCCCTAAATTCGTAACTTGATATAAATTCAACATTACCAAAATTATTTCCGACATAATTTAGTATAAGATTTACGAAATGTACTTAATATAAGTCAGTAATTTAGAATACAATGAACGTGTGAATTAAAAATTCACATGCCTAGCATTTGGCACTAGAGAAAAATTGTACTAAGCATTTACTACAAAATCGCACAAACGAGTAATTTATTTAATTTAAAAGCTAAGGGTTCAAAGAGCAGACTCAGGGCCTTGTGGCATTTCTAACCAATCAAATATAGGAGAACTTAAAATATATTAGCAGGTGCTAACTTTCAAATAATATTATAATGTAACAAATGGTCGAAATATTCTAATAATCATCAGATACTGTTTGCGTCTTCATATTGCTGTCGAACCGAAAGAAATCTTTAAATTCTCGTTCGATATTTTCTTGATAACATTGGGTAAGATGTTCCAGTATAATATACACTAAACAATTAACGAATAATTAAGTGATCTACTACTATATTATAAAATAAGAATCTTAGGAGCATTAGATGGACGAGGTTTACAATCATAAGATAAGTCAAAAAAGTTAAAATTAGGTTTAAGGAAAGATAGAAAATCTTAGAACAATGCCTTCGATACATTATTAACTGTGAATGAAAGACAGGGCAAAAATTTACACATACTGAAAATAAATTTCAATTCGTTATCAAGGAGTTATTGAAACTTGTTAAAAAGATGTAAAATCGCGACACAATAACTTGTTTTTTTTAAATGTAAATACATTTAAATTGCTAAGTTTTCGATAAAAAGTTTCGTTAACGTTAATCATTCACGTAGTCCTTATCTATTCTCAGCAAATTTTACCGCGACACCTAAAGTACGCAATTCAGAAAATCTTCCAAATTTACATTTAAATTGTGCCGCGACGTTTAATAGCAAACGATATTAGCTAAACGTTTGACGATATTATTTAAATAAATTAAAGTCTCAAAAAAAACTAAATATACTGTTAAATATATTATAGACCTACTAATTGATATCACTATCTGTAATTTATTTTAATAAAATATTCTAATAAGAATCCTTCTTTTAGAACTGGCATGTAATGTAAACTGCCAAAACTTTTTAAAAGTAAAATTAATATTGAATTTTCCTTAACACTATCACAGATAAAAAAGAAAAGACGATATTAAAAATAAACCTTTGATAAATGAGAAGCACAGTGAAGACTATGATAAAATCATTATAAATAGCTTACTCTGGAGCAAGACGTTCCAAAAACCGATCGGGTCAGCTTCTTTGCAATCAGATGGGTCCCATAATCAAATCACAATAACCACAGATAATAACAGAATTCACATGAGATTCACAAT
Organism: Parnassius apollo; assembly: GCA_907164705.1. NCBI lineage: Eukaryota > Metazoa > Arthropoda > Insecta > Lepidoptera > Papilionidae > Parnassius > Parnassius apollo. The sequence continues at coordinate 750,442 of CAJQZP010001189.1, read as the reverse complement.
TCCCGCCATAAAAGCGAAACACTCAACGTCGCTCAATAGTTTTGAAATCCTCGATACACGATCGGTCGTTCAGATTCGGAAAACGCGAAGCGTCCGCACGCTACGGCGCTAAAACCGACACTGGAACTGATCTGAATGAGCCGGGCTAGGGGCGGGTTTGCACGTGTGTGTCTTGCGTACACACTGGGGTAGTTTTTCTTATGTGTGCACTGCTCTTCAGGTCACCAGAATTTGGTAAAGACAAGCGCTGTGAAGTGGCATGCTCTATATTATTTAGTCTTCTTTAAGTTTTTTCCAACGGTAACCAACTACGATTCGACTCTTCAAATGTTTTCTTTTGGCCCTAGAAGAACTTTATGACAAACAATCTTGATTTTTTATCACAGATGCAATTACGCGCTTGTTTTGTACAAATATAGTAATGATCCCTAACATGGACTTATCCCAAACGTTAAAAATTTACAATCGAAAATATTTCAATTTAAATTAGAATTTTAAATTAAAACTTTTATTGAAATATTCAAGGCAGATTTGACCAATATATAAAAATATATTATGAACTCACCGTATTTATGATACTTAATAGTATTGGAGGATATTGAAAGAAATAAAGCAAATGTACCTAATTCATTTACTGCTCTGTAGTAGGCGTAGGTACACATATTAAATTTTTGTATAAACAAAAATAAAAGGGTTTTATCTTCTAAAACACATTAATAAAACAAAATATCTTACTTATTTATGTGAAAAGAAAATGAAAACAAAATGTACACTTGAACCAAAACTAAATAAAAAAAAATGGAAACTTCATGCCTCATTATATTATTATACGTTATATATCTCGGGGCACGGCAGTGCCCCCGACAAGTCGAGCAAAAAAGCGGCACGGCCGCATAGAAAGTACCACCGTAAAGGAAAAAAAGTAGGACTATCTTATCTACAAAAAGAAATGAGATGCCATCAAAAACATAACTTGTAAAAAAAACCAAGTCTCGCAACTCAGTTCTTCCACCGTAAAAAGTTGTGAGATCCATGTAATACCAAGTCGGTTAATTTATTCAGTCCCTACTTAAGGGTCCTTCTGTTTTAAGTTATTACGTAATTAGCTAACCTAGCAACATTTTATAATGACCATATCAATGTTAAAGAACCTTTTATGTTTTAAATATATAGATTGACTCGGCAATCAAAAAAGTGTTTTCATGCGACGGCTAAGTCAATCTATATATTTAAAACATAAAAGTTTTTTAACATTGATAATTATGGTCACTATCCCACCTCCCTAATTACGTAATAACTTAAAACAGAAGGACCCTTAAGTAGGGACTGAATAAATTAACCGACTTGGTATTACATGGATCTCACAACTTTTTACGGTGGAAGAACTGAGTTGCGAGACTTGGTTTTTTTTACAAGTTATGTTTTTGATGGCATTGTTTATTACCTCTGACCAAAACGAGATATTTGATACCTTTGCATGTACATTGTACATAGGTGAAATGCTCTGCAGATTTGTGTTAGATTATCGCAACCAATGACGGTTCATCCAAATAATATCTTTAAAATACCAGTTTTATTAGTCTCCAAAAAGATGGCAATTACGAATTTGACTCCATTTTCAGGTCTGTAGAATCGTCACTAATATGTAGTACCAGATGCCAAATGTGCAAACTAAGCGTTCGTAATTTTCTCATATTTCTATGAATTACCTAAATATGGTCATATACATATACGTTACCGTTACCATCCATGGCTAAACATAGCACTTCCCCATAGATTGCCCCATAGGAGGGGTGTTATTCATAGTTGGCACGCTTGGCAAGCGGTTTGGCAACCGCATTTTTTTTTATTTTTAGTCGTTAGGAAGTTGCTGCTATCGATGTGGGTCGCCTCTTACGCCATCTACGGGTGATATGGGGTAATGGATATTCTGACACCGCCACTACACTGTATTTTATTTCTTCTACTTATATAGACAAAACTCGAAATAACATGTTTACCATCTGGATGACTGGCGGTCCACTACTGTGCAGTTTTCAAGAAGTTTTCTTCCTCGCACAACTTCCTTGTGAAATCGACTACCACCGACCGATACGACTTACGCCCGAACCTAATATTCGATCTTAATCTATTTTTAGCTATCCAAGATTGATAATTCAATCCATTTTATGGTTAGACAGTGCCAACAACCAATCCAGGGATTAATAATTACAATCTGTAGAAGCAAGCTATCCTCGGGAGGTCGGATTACAAAAAAAAGATAGACCTCTGTGGGCGAATGACAATTTGTGTGTATCAATAACCTATCTGTCAATTTTGACGTTTAGTTCGATCGGTGTAAACAATCCAAATTCGCAATCCGAGAAAAGCCTAGGATTAATCCTTCGAGTTCCAACCGATTACGTATTTTGTTTTATTTTATTTGCGCGAAAATGGATTTAACATTACTATCTAGTGACAGTGACAGTGATTTGGAAATGTTAGCTCAGTTATCTGACTCGAGTGATGAAGATGAAACCCTACGCCGTACTCCAAAGAGAATCAGAAGAGTGAACTATACGCAAAGTCTCGATGACGGTGATTTTACCTTTAGGTAATCGATCTTTGTATAGGGTACAATCTCGGATTGCTATTAATCCTAAAAATGAGATACGTTATTAAGTTCGGGCGTTAGGGACCTTCAATACAAGAGCTTACTCTTTTTTTAAAAGCCGGCAACGCATCTGCAATTCCTTTTCTCTCATATATCTCTCATATATAAATAAAGTCAAATGTGCAAAAAAATGTCATCGTTTGACAATGGTCAGCGTTTGACGTTGCCAGTTGATAGTTTTCTAATATAAGTACGAGTATGAATTATTTATCTACGACCGTAAATATTTTATTATGTAAGCCTTTTCCCCTTAAGGCCGTGATTTGACAATTTTTAATCTTTTACTAATTGGTTTAAAAAATACACATATTTTGTAATAGAATCAGACGTTACTTTGCAAAAATCCATTATATTAAAATTAGTAAAAATTACTTTGCGTACATCCCCTCAATAAAATAAAATGGTGTGTCTTACCTAGATTGAAGAGCACCTCACGCCCTTCCTCAACTGCGGGCACTATCGCACTGTTAAGTCTAATATAATTAAACTTAGCGGTCACCTACTGCAGAGTCTATTTCTCTTAAACATACGGTGGTGTTTCCTTCCTGGTGCAGTGGTGTTGGGAGTAGCGGTGTTGGTATTAGTGATGACGGGGATAGAGCACGCAATCGAGGGAGGGCGGGAGGTGCTCTTAAAACTAGATGATACACGTTATTTTATTTCATTGAGCGGATAACATTTTTTCTTCAAAATGAAAATTACATAATCCCTTTCGGATTTGCGTGCTAATCTGAATTCGTTGCTTTTGGTTGTTAAGACATAGAACATCACGTTATAATGATCATATTCATCATCGGGGTTAACGCATCATAAAATAATTTCATCTTTTTACCCTACTTCATATATTTAAAAAAGGTAAGCTAATAACATGGTTACTAAAATGCAGATGAGTTTTCATCTCCGAGGAATAAGATAGAACGCCTACTATCCAGTAGAAAGGATTCTCTACACTCACCATACGAAACGCAGCAGTATTAAGCTGCTATTTTTCGCTGCTATTCTGTGAGAATGTGTGGTGGTGGTGGTTTCGCCTGGTTGAGCCGACCCATTCGTACAACAACCATAATATAGCCGCAGCGTGGCCCTACCACGTAAGTATATACATACATTCTTAATAATACGGCATCGTAATTCACGTAGAACGTTAAGTCACGTTATTCAGCGATTTTATTGGAAATGTAATTAGCACTTGTAACAGTGTAGAGTGCTGACATCAATAGAATCAATCGTGAAAAGGTTGAGATGAAAATGTACGCAAGTATTTTCTCTTTAAGAAAATTGATGTATCAATAGAATGTGAGAGAGTTAGTTGCAAAACGTCTTGAGGTTGTCAGAAAAAGCGATTAATTAAATACAATTCAAATTCAATGCAAACGCAATAAAAATTCAATTCAAAATCAAGTAAAAATTCAATTTGAATTAAATCAAAAAAGGTGACTATGGAACTGTCCATAAAAATATATGTGGGGAATTTCATACAAACTACACGTAAAATATTCATTCATTTCTTCACTAATTTACTATAGAGAATAATAAGTTCACATAATATGCCATGCGTTATGAGGAGAATGTTTGCCATAGTTCACAACGCTTGGCTGGCGGATTGACAACCGCGTGTTTTTATTATTATTGTTTTGAGTTTTGAAAAAATTCGATGTTATCGTATTGAAGAAAAATAAGTTAAATAAACGCAATAAAATCCGTATATATAGTTTAATTCAATGTGTAGTGTTCACGTAAATTTTAGAAGTCATTACGGATGTTATCGTGTTTAATTTTACTAATTTTTAATTCACCAAGTCTTACGGCGTGCCCATTGGTACTGCAAAGCACTTTACTTGTAAATTTCGAAAATTAAGAATAAGTTAAATTGAATATTCGTAATACGGCGGTTACACGTCCAGTATTTCATCAGTTCAGTCCGTCAGTCTGATCCTACTTTGACTGACGCCGGGATAATAGTCGGCGGTTACACGATCAGTCTCGCATCAGTATTTCATCATTCACAATGGACTGACGAAAATGATCTAAAATATTTAATTTTTATCAGTCCTGACCATCAGTCCGTCAGTCTGTGCGTTAGACGACAATTGTGCGGTCAGATGACCAGACTGACGGACTTAACTGATGAAATACTGAATAAATTATTCCCTTTGCTATTCGCATTACAAAAGACTGGTTTGTGTGTTCACTCATTTTATCGATGGTATAACGAACAAGGGGATATACCACTCCGCTATCTATTGGAACTCGCGAGGTCTTTCAAACAGTTCCCACAGTTGCCTCTTGCGACACTCACGGGATGCAATAGAGTGGACAAATAAGAAGAGTCATTTATGTTACATATTTTGATACTAGAAAATTAATTTTAAGTGGCAATGGGCCGGCCATATAGCTCAAAGAACCGATGACCAATGGAGAAAAAAGGTACCCGAGTGGCAGCTTCGTACCGGTAGCCAAAGTGTAGGGCTCCCAAAAAATGGAGTGAACGATCTGGTAACACATGCCGTGCTTTATTGCATTCTTTGGGACCTATATTCAGGGACTTGTGAAGGTCTGTAATGATGACGAACAAAGACCTATATTATAGTATTTCCTGTTGAGCTAGAATCATAAAATTTGACAAGTAACGTCTGACAAACAAAAATTCGAAAATCATTAATTCTCGTTCTTGCGATTACAAAGTTACGATTAAATTTGCAGTTTGAGCATCGACCGTGATATAAACCGATGTATAGGAGAATGTGTTTATCACGGCATGTTAGGTTTGCCCTTTAATCCGACTTACCTTTTCCTTGGAGTCATGTTCGGAGCTTACCTATAATTCCCGGAACGGATAAACTATCTTCATACATAATTAAGTTTATACAAAATCCTCAGGGTGTAATTCTTACTCGCACTCGTCCGCTTTTTTTATAACATTAACTTGATAAGCATGGTAACATTTCAACTGATGATGAACAGTTATTACCAATATCATTTATTCAGATAAGAGTCATAAGAGCAATTTGTGACTAAGATTGTAAATTGTAACTCTTTACAATCTTAGGAGCTCATTATGGAGAGAAGAATAAAAAAACATATAAAGTACAGGCGCAAAGTAGCCAGCCTTTCGGAGATTCATAATAACAAATAATATCATGCACACTGAATATCGGTCATGGCGGCAAGTCTCAACGCAGACTAGCCATTTGCGTAAGACAAGATTATATCTGAACTACTCATATATCTGATATATAACATACTAGCGATCCGCCCCGGCTTCGCACGGGTGATTTCTGCATCTCGACAATAGCGCCACCTACCGGGTCCAATAGAGTTTTTATACCATCCAGAGACCTACTCAAACAGATAAAATAAATTATCAAAATTGGTCGAGCCGTTTTCGAGTTTTTGCTAGACTAATTGACAGCAATTGCGTTTTATAGATAGAGATATCTAATCTAGCTAGCAAACTTAGTTCTGAAGCATATGCTGTAAAATGATTAGAGGTCTCACATGTGTTGTAATAGCTAGATTCATTTATTTAAATTATTTCAATAGCACAATGTCATATGGAATTTTCCTATGGGGTAATGCGACTAACTGAAACTATCTTTGTTTTGCAAAAAGAGTCACAAGAACAATTTATAACCTTAGTCCGAAGGTAAATCTTAGAGAAAAATTTAAATACATAAAAATATATTTACTTTAGCCTCTCAATATATTTATGAAAATAAACGTATGTACACAAAAACAAAAATTGTTGTAGTAAAAATAGTGATTTACATTCGGTAAGTACTAGGAACAAGCACTATAGTCCGTTCGCGTTAAGAAAATAGTGAGTCATCAGTGCAACTACAGTCAATAAAGGTCCATTCCTGACCATAGGGCCAAAGATTGTCTCATATAGAGGATTTTTTTGTAGGCTAGGGTAATAAACGAGCACACAGTCCACCTGATGGTAAGTGGTCGCTGCGGCCCATAGACATCTAAATCTATCCTAGATTACAAATCAAAACGCAGATGCGTTGTCGCCCGTGAGGACTACAATGGAATGCCTTGTTTCCAGTAAAAAAGGTCTCCGGTTCTCTACACTCACCATACGAAACACAGCAGCATTAAGCTACTATTTTACGCTGGTATTCTGTGAGAGCGTGGTCCTTCCCCGGTCGAGCCGACACATTCGTGCTACAACTATAATATAGCTGCAGTGTGGCTCTAACACGTATAGACATATTCTGGTCTATGCTATAATTGCCAAGTGTGGCAGACAGGTTGGCAGGCGCAGATTTTATTATTTTGAGTTGTTATCACGAAGATGCTGCTGCACATCACCTGTTACAGCTTCCCTATCCACATCCTACGACAACCCACGGGATGATATAGCGTAGTGGACATTCTTACACCGTCACTATAAGGTCTTAACTCCTACAATCATATAACAGAAAATTCAAAAGCCCTCTTCAAAACTCACTGTGTGACTTAAGGCTTCCATAGACGCCCTACACAAAATCGCGTCTTGGTCCAACGGTCGACAGCCACTGACTTCTAGTAAAGTATTATGCGATTATCTATCATCATTCGCATCATTACAGCTTTGCAAGCACCCTACTGAACACAGGTCTCTCCCACAAAACACGGCCCTGAGACCCTGCATCCATCGACTTCCTGCATGTTTTTGCACTAGGAGACTTTTTCTTTGTAAGACGTCTTTGTATAATTGTTTACCAACAGCGATTTTTTGTTCCGGACCGTTACCACTTAGGAACAAGAAAAATTCAAGAAATTCCCTTGGTATTATAGTTATGCATTAGCGGCGGTCGATACTTACCATCAGGTGAGCCCATGCTCGTTTGCCCCCTCCTCTACAAGAAAAATGTCTTAACAGGTAATGGAATACCAGTACGACACTACCAATAATCTATACTAAATTAATAAAAACATTCCATTCCAGTCTAGTTTTTATTTTGCCAATCTTTTGAATTTACCTTAAATCTTACAACCCTATCTACAAGTCTGGTTCATTACAACGGACGACAGGTGGCTCCTTCAGTTTATGTCTAAAACGTTGACACGTTGACTCCATGTGCGGTTAGACTGACCTCCTTGCCTAACTGAACGCCCGTAGTTGCTAAATGCAGCGAAAAATTTATGTCGGAATTCAATAATTAACAGTTATTGATTTAACGTGTTTTTGATGACCTTCCATTGATTTTTTTTTATTAAGTACCAATCACAAACTTTTTAAATCTAGTAAACGTTACCTAACGAGTAGCAAATATTTAATTAAAACTAATTAATATTCATCGTCACTTCATCCGATCATAGGATTTACCATGGTCGCCACGCTTGGCACGCGGGTTGGCAAACGAAGTTTTTTTTTTTTTAGTAGTTATTAGAAAAACGCTGCCCATCTCTTGATTTGTTTTCCCCTGTCGCCTCTAACTTCCATCCATCCAACTCATTCCATCCAACCACGGGACGAAATGAAGTTTGGCCGTGGAAGGAAAAGGGGAGATCTCCGGCCAAGCAAGGTATTAAGGCCGGAGAACGGCCAATGTTCTATGTGATAGCACAGAATAAATAATAGTACTACGTAGTGATAGTTCGGAGCTATTTTAAATATAACGCAGTACTTCGGAAGCTTGGTAACGTGATTTTGGCTTCAGTGATCACTTTGTGGCACGACGACAGCGCCGCCACATGAGATATATTCTTACACCGCCCTTTACACGGTTCACAACCTCACAGAATAACACAGTATATACACATAGCAGCGTATTGGTGCTCTGTTTTGTATATATATGCAAAAAACCGGAGACCGTTTTACTTGTAGCGAGGCATTCAATCTTAGTCCTGAAGACTAGTGTGTTTGCATTTTGATTATTAATCTAGATGTTGATGCTTATGGGCTACAACATTCACTTACCATCAGGTGGAATGTGCACTCCTTTGTCATCTTTATTCATGATAAATAAAAAAAAAGAAATTATAATTTTGTCATTTTATCACTAATAAAATTTATATGCCCGACATAAGAAATTGACTGTGTGCTCGTTTGTCACACATAATATTAAAGATTCAGAAGCAAACGTCACAATAAATGTAAAAAAAACAAACCTTTATCCTCCCCTTCCTTTGATCCTTCATTAAAAAAGTTTTACGACTTGCCAAAATTATGAAAGGCAATTTGACCTTTGAAATAAATTACTGTGTCGATCATTCATCAATTTTCCATTTCGTCTAACTTGACAATGTCTCACAAATATTAAATTTGTATACCTACAAAACTTGAGTAACCACCAAGCGTTCTATATCACAAAGGTAAACAATTTTCAACCCTATTTCAAGGGAATAGTAGCTACAATGTCTGCAGCTCAAAATTCGCGCTTCATTTTAATAGGGCCGCATTGTTTTGCCGGGAAAATGGAAGTGTCTATACGAAATGTCAAATGGGGGCAGATTTGGTGGCATCAGGTGACACGGGGCGCGACAAGGCGGTTGCTAGGAATATAGTAATGCCAGTTTAGATATACTTACCTACTTGTTTGCTAGTTACAGTCATGATTTCTCAAATATAAAATTCATCTTTCTTAACTTTCATATATAAGAAAGTTTTGTTCGCTATCTATTGTAGGAATGATTTTTAACTTACTAGTTGGAAATTTTACCGTGTACAAATATCCCCATGTCGTCCCATGGGTGTCATAAGGGACGATAGTAGGAAACACACATCTGAGACGAGCATCGTTTTTCTAAAAACCATTCGAAAATAATAAAACTGCCAACTCGTCTACCAAGCGTGGCAACAATGGCAAATATGTATAGAGATCCCTCCTCAATTTACAAGTTAATCTGTTCTAAGGTACGTGAACATGGTCACCTTAAGCTTTGCCACCCTATAAAACCAAAACTAGGAGGAGGACAGAGACAAAACCACAATATCGTGTACTATAACTAATATATTAAGAAAAAAAATGCAAACAAGCTTTGGCAATTATTAGTAACACCTCGAAATATCAACTTAAAAAAACTAACTACACTACACCGTACTAAAATCGACTAAAATGTTTACTATAATAACAACTGTCAAAATGACTTCGATAAAGCATCGCCCTTTTCACCCTTTACATATTTATTTTTCGATTGACCGATGAAGAGCTATCGTATCAAAAAGTCATCTTTTCAAGCAATTTTTTTAAATTATAAGAAAGTGACCATATTAACCGCATGACCATGGTACCCTCACGTACTATATTATTAATCTATTTATGTATAATTATTTAAAATATAATTTTAACAGATGTCACGTTTTAAGGTCTATAAAACTCAACTGTACAGTTTTTAAAAGACTATCTGGGCACATTTCAAGAAGACGTCTTTCCATGGAAACTTTCAGCCATCTTCATGTTAGTCGACGGTGTTCTACTCTCGTGCCTCGAAAAACAGGTAAAGAATTTGGCCCTGCGCCGAACGCCTCCCTGGTTGTGTCGGATTGTCATCCCATCGCGGAACATGAAAGTAATTTTTATTGAATGTAATTTATTTTTTACCACTTGATCCGACAAAAACCTCAGTTCTTGAAAGAACCATCAAGAAATAAAGCGGATTTTTTTCTTTTCAAAGCAAATTACATATTAAAAAGACAGGTTGTACAAACTACTTACAAAACTTAAGCTTGAAAGCAACCACCTCATTCCCAGGGGCAATTATCAAACATTTATTCATCTCTATATATAAAAATTCATAGCTTTCTGTTGGTCTCGCTAAAACTCAAAAACAGCTATACAGATTTTGATGATTTTTTTAATGTGTGTTTTAATGGGTCCCTAGATGGTTTAGATATTCACATCCTAGACATTTGGACCCGGTAGGTGACGCTGTTGTCGAAATGCAGAAATCATCCTTGCGAAGACGGGACAGATTTCTAGTTTATAACATAATGACCATTCTTATTCAGTTTTTGTTTAATAAAATAATTTAATAGAATAGATTAGAGCGTTTACCTATGCTTGCACGCTTGTGCAATATAATGCTGTCTGAAGTTGGAACATTATTTTATATCCTGGCTCTCTTTATCCTGAAGACCAGAACACATTATATTTTATTAGGTTTATATCAACATTAAAGCACTTGTTTCGTCATTTTCTCTAATAGTTTACACTTTTACAAATTAAAATCCACTTCAAACCATTATTCAAGCAACAAAACAGGAGCGATAGTCCGTCGTCGGCCAAGTTCCCGCTAAAACTCCGACCAGAACACAGCATCAGAACTGCTATTTGATGACAGAAATAGTTGAGAAGGTGGAACTACCGATTGCTAGGCAGAAAACAGTCCAGATCGCAAACTGCAGACTTCTGACGTGAAGCATCAACGTTCCGGGATGTCTACAGTTTGCTATCATATTCTAGATGGCCCCAACCATTACATCAGATTTGATAGACCACAAATCCTCGCGAAAGAACACCGATTCCTACCAAGGATGATACGTGAGGCTATTGAAATTAAAAAACATCCTAATTTCAATAGAGAAGGAGGCTGGGTACTACCACCTGCTTGGGATCCTATAATTAATAAAATTAAAATTAAACCCAAGCATACCACTGCAAGATTTCAAAATACAGTTAGTTCATTCTGCGTAGATCGGACCAAAAACAATAATTAAAAAGCTGAAGATACTCCGGGTTAACTTTGACATCGGGACGTCAGTCACCTCAGTCCCACGTGGCCATGGGTGCTGGAAAGCACCCGAAACGTCGGGAATTAAAATTAATATAAATGAAACGCGATAAAATCCGTAAAAGTAGTTTTAATCAATATTAGTAAATTACATAATAAAAACAATAAGTTCAAGTCGTTTCATTATTGTCTTAATTTACTGTGTGCTCGTTTTCACCTTCATTCAATTTAAAAAAAACGACGGGTTGCACTCCGGAAGTGCCGGCAGAAGTGAAAACTTGAATATTAACGTTGTGCATTTTTAATATTGAATAGTTAGGGAATAATTTTGCACGAATTGCTTTAATTATCAGTATAAAAGCACTATCATTTATGTGGTAGAATACAATATTTTTTATTGCACTATCGTACACAAACATGACAATTTATATTACATTCGCGCAAGCGACCTACGCCACCTAAACGAAACAGCAGGCGCAGGCACACATTTTCGCCGCGCCGTAGAAAGAAAGGGGGATACTTGCTCTCCTACTCTCCATCCGTCTTACGAATTTTCGATCAGGTCACGTGTCCTGACGCGAGTTTAACGTTTTTTACCCATTACAAAAAAGTGTACAACGCCGCTAAAGAAGTTCTCACTTCAAAAATATGTAAAAATCGCATAGAGTCGGTTTATGGGAATCCACTACCTGACATAAACTTGGGATTGGAGAAATGCAGCATCTTCTTGATATCAACTACAAATAACAGAAACTGCAGTTACTAAGCCACCTGCCAAGCGGGCCAACTGTGGGAAACATCCCTATGAGGGATCCCACTGAGGGGGAGTACTATGTTCAGCAGTCGACTTTTTATAAATTAATGATGATAATGCACGCGCACCGCCAGCAGGGTCGATACGTAATGTAGGAAATGTGTCAATGAAGGAGATATTTTGTTGGTATTAAAAAATTAATTATACCGATTTATTGTAAATTAAACGATAATATAAATTGTCGTGGGGGCTACACTGTACGCTTAACAGGCGGATTGGAGAAAGAAGAGAAAGCAATACCAGTTGCTCGCACCTTAGACGGCCTGCCGCCTGTAGCCATAAAATTTATTAAAGTTGTCTTCTATAATACCCACGTTATGAAATATGGTGGTGGAGTCTCCTACGTCATCACCACACGCAGTTAAAGTTGGGCGTTATAACATACAGCAGATAATATATTTCATTATATATTTGTAATCTTACAACACATTAGAATAATGAACCATTGACTGTTATAATATATTCATTATCGTTAGAAAGCGTCATCTGTTTACGTTTACGGTCCAGCCGTCGGCCGACACGCGGCACCTCAATGGGAGTCAATAAAATACTACATTCATTATGCCACAAGGATTACATATAGCTTACACTATTTTAAACTCTAAGCTAACTTAATAAAAGCTTATTTTACTAACACTAAATTATAACGGTAAACAAAAATATATTATTTCCTTCGTTGCTAGCTGTTGCCTGTTGTACCTGTTATTTAATTTTTTGGCTGTTGTAATATATTAATGTTCAGTTAGCTGTCTAGCTGAGATGACAATGACACTGTTATCTGTTAAATTATATACGTAATGTTTTGATAGCAGGTCCCCATATTACGTGAAAAAGCTATTGTTGTTTTTGTTTATTTTTCGTAAAGTTTTATTCCTAAAGTAATTTTAAATATTTAGTGTAATATAATATAGATAGGATTTAGCGTGTGGTATATAAAAGTGTATGGTAATGTCGCGCCAGCGTAGCGCAGCCATTTGAAACTATTTTATAGTCCAAAGTGTGGACGAAAAAAAGCAGTGTGCAATTATTGACACGTAGGAGTTTTGCCGTTCGGATTTAATATCGGATAGATGCACAAGGCTTACGTCGCCAAAAGTAAACCAAATAATGTTTTTGAATAGTAACTGAAAAAATGTAAATAATTGTAGATAACTAAAACTTTGACCACAGTGTAAATAATGTAACTACGCCTGAATGAGTTATTTTTCTTAAAATGTTTGAAAATATGAGTAAATAATTATAACAGATACAATAATTACACAGCTTAATAATTAGTGTTGCCCAAAATCGGTCTGCAGTCTTGGTCTTGTTCCTGCATTTTTGCAAGACCAAGACCAAGAACAAGACCGTCTAATTTTAGCAAGACCAAGACCAAGACTGACCGTGCAAGATTTGAGCAAGAAAAGCTAAGCCTGCGAGACTCTTGCGTCTTGCAGTTAGGAATGAGTGTCGTTTCGGGGAGTATAGGAAAAAAAATTTGGAAAATTGGACTTATGTGCATTACGAACAATACCATAAACATACATAGCGGATGAAAATATCCATTAAAAGAAAAAACAGTGCATCCCTAGTTTTGACCATCGGCACTTTGATAGTGCGCGGCGTCTTGTCAAAGAAATTTTGCAGCTATTCGGAAGTACAAGGTCAAGATACACGCACCGGCGGCTTCTATTGATATCGCATTCAATCGTCGCCGCCGCGCCGCACGCACTACATTTGACACTGTTTGAATGCCGCCACAGAGTACATGTTCCAAAGAATAAAATAAGTTTCCGGGTGCTCAGAATGAACACGAATACATTATGCTGATCTCGCAAGGAATATTGTAATTAGATAATGGTAAGGATAGGTAGATACCATAATAATTTATTCTAGTAAGTAATTATTATAATATTAACTATATGGGTTTATAATAATTACTTACTATTATTATTATTACCTAATAGATAAACATGTTCAATAAGTTCACTGCAAATCTCGATTTTTGGAAGTGTGTGTTTTTGAGCACAAAGTGTTCTAATATGTCGTCATCCATTTGATAAATATTGTAGACACTTTTAACACACTTGAAACGTGTACACATTTTGTACAATGCTAATCGAATAATATAAAAAGTGTGCATATTAAATAAAAAGCGTAAAATAAGATCTATGTACTTTTTAGGAGCCCGAGGTTCTCTTAGAGAACCGTTTAAAGAAATTAATTGCATCGAATTGATATAAATAATAGTGATTTGCACAATTTTAATAGTAGAAATAAAAATAAAATCAGAATATCTGCTTTCCGGTTACACAAAGTATATAATGCGTTGTGGACATGGACAGACTACTTTTGAACCGATTTGGTTTATTACATGGATATGCTCTGGACATGGAAAAGGAAAAATTGTGTAAAACAGTGATTATATGACTATTCAAAAGTGTATTTTTAATGCCTACTTGAATAAAACATATTTGAATTTCAAACGAGTGAAGGCAAATTTAATTTAATTAACGTAGATTAATTCAATCACAAGAAGAACATAATATACACAATTTTATTTACATATTTACATTTCATTTTTACGTAGGCACACTATACCTATCTGGCAACGCATCTGCTTTATTAATCTTCTGAAGAATCATTAATTTTATCAAAGGATGCCGAACTTTCCTTTGTCGGTCTTTCGGCGTGTACTTACAAATAGTAGTATTTATTTTAATTCCAGTCATTCCCAATTGAGCTTTGCTTCGAGTCTAATGTATTAATTGTTTTTACTCTAATCCATGTTGTTCTCGGAGTGATAAGTTTACAATTTGACATGAGTGACGAGGAGTCGAATAGTTCTAGTCGGGTAGTGATAGTTGGAGTTATAGATCTAAAAGACCTAAAAGTAAATTTGATGAGTTTTTTGACATAATTCATGCATCCCAAATTGCTTTGTGTAAATTATGCCAACATAAAAAGGTTGAAATAAAAATGAAAAACAGAAACACTTCAGGCTTAAGGAAGTATCTAATATCTTTCCACAAAAAGGAATCACAAATATTTCTTCCTGAAAAACCAAAATTAAGTGGAGATATCACAAGCTTTTTAATAACCTCCGGAAAAAGTGGACAGGTAAGAAAAAATATACTTATCACACAATTACATAACACATATATTATGTAACTAGCGGCCGCCTGCGACTTCGTCCGCGTACAATATCTGATTTCATATGAGATTTTGAAATTTTCTCGCTGCAAAAGTCTTACCTAAGTATAAAGAGGCTATATAGGTAAAGCTTAACTATGCAAGTATTTATTATTTAAAACTAATAAAGTAAATGTTGATCTTCATATCTATACTTTAAAAATATAGGACTTGCATGTAACCATTTTACCCCAATTTCACCCCCTTAGGGTTAGGATTTCGTAAAACAGCTTATTCGGGATTTTATTATTGAAAACTTATAACTTTAATGCCGATTTTCGTGTCTCTAACATGAAAAACGTAGGACTTTCATACAAATTCCAACTCCCATTTCACTC
The DNA here is from genome assembly GCA_907164705.1 of Parnassius apollo. Taxonomy (NCBI): domain Eukaryota; kingdom Metazoa; phylum Arthropoda; class Insecta; order Lepidoptera; family Papilionidae; genus Parnassius; species Parnassius apollo. Next base: position 734,802 of record CAJQZP010001189.1, on the reverse strand, counting down.
CCTTAGTTATAGATTTTCTCAAAACCGTTTCTTAACTGATCTCTATGCCATAAAGGGAACCTACCTTACAAACTTTTCTTTTCTACAGTTGATTGGATAGTTAAAAATATCTTCCCTTCTCATTTTTCGATGACGAAGCTACACAAGTATATTTTCGATCAATTTTCCCAAATATGGTGTTTCCTAAAAGGTCCACGCTTAGAAGGAAGGTCAAAGAACGGTTTGAAGAGCTTCATTTGAATCTTAAGAAACGACTACAACAATTTTCATCTAAAATGTCATTTATCATTGATGGATGGACGTCAATTGTTGGTAGGAGTTACTACGGGGTTACTATTCATTATGTAGACAACGAATGGAAGTATCGATCTGTAGTCCTTGATTTTATACCATCACGCGGTCGACATACTGGGGAAGATATTGCAACGATTTTCCACGAATGTTTATTGGAATATGACATAATTGATAAAATACAGGGTATCACGGTCGACAACGCAACTGCAAATACCAAATTTATGTATGAATTGGACAAACAGCTGCCACACTTTGATTCAGACAATCAACATTTCCGGTGCTTTGCTCACATTTTGAATACAATTTGACAATAAGGGACAAGAACAGCAGTATGAAGATAATGAAGACGAAACTGAGGAAAACGAAGAATATGCGCCAAATATTGCTGACTCACGTACAGCTATAACAAAATTACGCAGTATTTACAGTAAAATAAAAAGAAGTGGGATATTGAAGAGGAAGTTTCAGTCTGCTTGTGAAGCAGCTGGTGTGCCATCAAATCTGAACCCCATACACGACTGTCCAACGAGATGGAATTCCACACATGATATGATTGGATTTGGTTTAAAAGTGAGAACTGGCATTAACATATTGTGCACTTCTGTCACCGAATTGAATGATTTTCAAATCACAGATAGTGAATGGCAAATACTCGAAAAAATACATAAGTTTCTAATAAACTTTAAACTTCTATCAACGAAACTTGGTGGAGAAAAATATGTTACATTACAGCTAGTCATTGTATCATTCAATCTCTTGCTCGTTAAAATTGAATCCATGGTAAAACAATTAGATGAGAAACCTAATCGATCAGTGGATGAAAGGCTCATTCTGGGTTTTCAAGCAGCTCGAGACAAAATGCTTAAACATTATAAAAAGAGTAACTGGATTTATTGTACCTCTTTAATTTTAGACCCAAGGCATAAGACTCAGACTTTTGACATGACATTATGGGGGAAGCAAATTAAAACAGAAAGCCTGCGCAAATTTAATGAACTTTATAAAGAATATAAAGGTCTACACTCAGTGAATACATCTCTAAAATCACCAAGAAATGAAAAGAAAGTATGTGAATATGATGAAGATGAAGACGTAATAGACTTTGAGAAATTATATGCATGTCCCTCGACATCATTTGGATCTGGATCTTTTCATCAAGGCTTAGTTATAGACGAGTTGGGGGAGTACCTAAGTAAACCCAGAGCCCCCAGTTCGGAAGACATTTTAGAGTGGTGGAGGACGCATGAGACAGAATATCCGACTTCATCGAAGATGGCCCGTGAATACCTGCAGTACCTGCTGAGAGATTATTTTCTAAAGCATTATTAGGTTAAGTGAAGAGTCAGCCAGATGGTTACTTTGTATTAATTCTTGGTCAAAAGAATTAATATAAAGTAACAGTAATGTCAAAGCTGTTGTGTACTGTTATGTAATTTAATTTATATTGTATTTTATTTTTTTATTTAAATAAATGGTAAATTGTATAACTCTTTTATTCCGTTTCATATAAGGGTCTATCAATCTCTTTCTAGACAGATAATGTTCTTTATAACACAGTCAAGTTAATGTCATTATTTGTTTTTTATTTGTTTTGACTAAGTTTTAGCACATGTAAGCTTATTAAATGTAAACAGTTTATTAAGAAACAGACTAACTCCCGTGGCCGTGAGACTTGGTAGACAGCTCAGTTGGTTAGAGCATCGGCACGGATCGCTTAGGTCGTGGGTTCAAACCCCACTTGGTATTAGTTGATTTTTCGAATTTCTCATTAAATGTTTAGACATTTATTAATTTGGTTGGTGTTTCTATGGCTATGTTAATTCAAGCTCAAAATGTGCCTACTCTGTTAAGTTGTTCTAGCATCTAAAGTAACGTTTAATAAATAACAATAGGCTAATAGGTAATTGCGAGACTTGCGAGACTCTTGCTGCAAGACCAAGACCAAGAACAAGACTGAGAGACCAGGTGTATTGGCGCAAGACCAAGACCAAGACTGGCAAAGTCTCGTCTTGTTCTTGCATTTGGGCAACACTACTTAACAAACATTCAGACAGTCCTAAGCTTGTAAAAAGTAGGAAGGAAAGTTCATTGAACTTAACATACATATTTTAAATGATTCTCTTTTAAAACATGAAACACACCTATGATGATATAACTTAAAAATATTTTTTGTCTTTGTTTCATATTTATGATATTTTTAATCGTAATGATCTTTCATCATAATATTTATAATCGTTATAATACATACAACAAAACGCTAACACAGCCAACAACTGAACTGAACTAACCACGTGTACAATGTAATATTTGAAACTGTTATAATATATTTCAACAGTTTAAAACAACAGTTAGAAAAATATATTACAACAACATAACGAATTAGAAAAATATTACTGTTTCGCCCACCTTTACACACATTTTAGTAATAATTATGATTAAAAGTATCCTATAGTCTACTCTATGGCACAATTTATTACTACGTCAGAATTTTGCAAGACAATGTTGTGACCAGGATTAAGAAAGAAATGCTACAGTTGTTTGATCTAATAGAAAGAATGAACGAGGAAAGAGTGACCAGACAAATTTATGTTGCTGAAGTAAACGAAAGTCGGGAAGCGATTTATGAAGATGGGCCAGATTAAGGGTACCCTTAACAGACGAGCATGTATGCGTATAGGTATATGGATGTAAAGGAGGCGTTAGATGTGTATCAGGATCGTGCCAAATGGAAGCCCGTAGTCTCTGTCTACCCCTCTGGGTGAAAAGCTTGAGTATTTATGCATTTCATCAGGATCCATGCCGCCTATTTAAGTTCATTGAAGAATAAACGTACTAACAAATAAATTTTCACTTTTATAATGTTGTTAAAATCTCTTAAAGTTATAATATCAAAAGACTTGACGGTATCACACATGGTTAAGTAAAATTTTATACCCACTTATTTCAGCTCAAATTCTTAAAATGTTCTAATTCCTTAAATTTGTTAGCATATGCAGACCTTCGTAATGTCTATATGAAAATTCTACGAATTCGTGACGGGAAATTTTTAAAGGAACCCGTTCCTTGCTCTCTCATTTCAGAATTATAAGCTAAAAAGAGCTTCTGTTACGGATATTTTAATATTTACGGTATTTTTTTACCTTTTTATAACAATTAAATAAGTCTTAAATGGAGATGAACAACACAAATGTCATGTGTAACGTCTATAGTTCAAATAATAATTAAATGCTACAATTTTAAGAAAGCCTTAAGTCTCGTTCAGTTTTTATCATAACTTTAAGTCAAACTCATGGTTAAGTTACTTTAAGTCAAAGTGATTTAACCACGAGATTTAATAACATTGTAAAATTTACGTCAATCAAGTAATGTCACGTCGATTATCTGATAGTTATTGGGAGCACTACTCTCGAAGTTGACACTGGGACAAATTGTCCGACTAACTAACTCCATTTTCGTCCGAGAGATTAATCGACAGATTCAACTCGGTTTGGCAGCGTATGGTAGATTACAGAGCTTCTTCTAATCACGTAAACATCAAAACTTGAAAACAAGAATGTACAACCAGTGCGTGTTGCCAGTGATGATATATAGATCTAAAACGTGGTCAATCTTGATGGTTCTTCCCAGGACAGAAGTTTTGTTCCTAACCAGGGATAAAGTTATAAAATTAATTTTCATAAGAATTACATGTTATGGTGGAGCCACGCTGCAGCTATATTATGGTTGTAGCACGAATGGGTCGGCTCGACCGGGGAAGCACCACAGAATACCAGCGTATAGTTGCAGTTTAATACTGCTGTGTTTCGTATGGTGAGTATGGAGATCCAGAGACCCTTTTTTTACTTGAAATGAGGCATTCCATCTTAGTCCTCACGGGTGACAACGCATCTGCGTTTTGATTCTTAATCAAGGATAAATGTAGATGTCTATGGGTCACAGATTAGACATAATTACACTTTAATAATATTAGTGAAGTTTTTTCTTATTTCTTTTGATTGTACTATTGTGATACTGTAAGAAGTGAAGAATTTAATGGTTTTAACATCCACTTTTACCATCAGATGAACTGTGTGCCAGTTTTCACCCTTATTCTATAAAAAATATTATATTCTATTATATCCTATTCTGTTGTACTCTACTTTACTCTACTGTACTCTACTCTTTTATGCTCTGCTCTGCTCTACTCTACTCTACTCTATTCCAATCTATTCTACCAGGCCTCCGTCACTCGCTCTAGGCCATGCGTTATAATATGCTTACCGCCCTGCGTATAGCCCACGATACAGTGTTGCCAACTTGACGGGATTCCCGTTAGATTTGACGGGACAGCGAGGTTGGCAACGGGAAAAATTGTGTTTAATGGCTAACGTATTTTTTAACAGAACAACAAAAATTTTTAGATTTGTTTTCGAAATAAAAATAATTTGGAAATGACAAAAATTAAATTATTATTTTATTAATTTTTTTGTGTAAAAATACGAAAAAATGCGCAATACATTCTTATCTTTAAAAAGTTGAGAGAGAAAATTTTCATTTGACCTAATTCTTTTAAATACAGCTCCGAAACTGTTTGGTTATTAGTCGGCCAAAATTATGCGCTACTGTTGAATATATAGAAAACTATCAACTACTCTATTTATATCATTCTCTCTCTTTACTGTTTGAGTCTCATATCCTGCGAACCTGTGATATCCTCGAAAGTCAATAAGCTTCAGTTCGATAAAATAATTTTATTACCTAGAGCATGTAGTAGATGGCGCTATTACAAATCTCAAACAGAAAATGTTCAGTTCCCAATGGATCTCACAGACTCAACAGAGTACTGGAGCCTGAAGTGATCCATTCGAATGATCGATCCGAATGTACTGTACTCGTGACAAAGTGTACTAGAATGATTCGGTCACTAGAAATTAATGATTGATACTTGTCTACCGTACTTGACGGGATTTGACGGGATCATAGTGTTCTCTACAACGGGAGTTAGATTTTAATGTCGGCAACACTGGATACAACCGACATTGGGCTGTCGCACGCGCGCCTGAGCGCTTGCACCGCGTACGTGTCCCGCGCTTATTCAACGAAATGCCAAAACCATGTAATTATTGTGCAGTGGATGGGTGTAAAAGTCAAAAAACAAATGAAAAATTGTTTTTTTTTTTGTGTTGACTCATGTATCAGAGTATTTATTATATAAGTGTAGCAAAAAAAACATATTAACTGCACTAGCTTCAAGGCTTTGTTACAGAACCCTAATGTTGACGAAACAACACTGTATACTCATTTCTAAGCTTATAATAAATAAAGATTCATCTTTTTATGCTGGTCTAAAAATCTCACCAGAACCGTTTAATAATTATATTGAAGAATTAGAAAGAGCATTCTTAAATAATTTTGACGACGTCATAATGAATCGGCCTGGCAGCACCGTGTTGCAAATTTTACAAACCATTGATTTTCCTCTGCTTTGCTCCTGTTTTCCTCATGATTATTTATTAAAATTATTTACGCGATTTAGAAAACTATAACGATAAAATTTAATAACCGAGAATTCAGAGAAGGAAAAAAATTTACAGATCTTTTAATAAAACTTAAACATATTTGATTAACTAATAAAAAATATTGTTAGTATGTATGTATTTCGCAACATCGTTTTATTACAATAATCACCATAGGTATCAACCCTAGCGCATTCGTGCGATGACGCGCTTGCACGTGAGTCGCGCGGCGGGCAACACAATCTCAACTCTTTGTGCGCGTACTTACGGTACATTTTCTTCTCGCTGCGAGCAGCAGATATTATTATTAAGATTTCGTAGGCTATTATGGCGTAGGTATTTTTGTTTTTGTATGGGAGTTATATTCTCAAGTGACCTGTACCGGTAAGGAGAGTTTATAACGGCTACTAGATGGAGTAACGACCTCATAATTGATGCAGTAAGTCGATGGTTGCAGATCGGAAATACACAGGTTCACACTATTCCCACACTCTCATAGTCCGATGGAACGCCAATCCGACACTACACATTCATTCTAATGATATAAAGCTTTGTCACCCTTTCTTCATTCTTTCGAGGTACCTGTAAGGTACGAGGTACGTGTAATTATAATTAAATGGTTATACGAACTTATCTTAAGTGAAGTTCAACCATAATTATACGAAGCTCCTTGTCCTAGACATTCTTAACAATTGTAGTACGCCGTATTCCATGCCAGCATCACAATTTATCCAAGCTCGCTAAAAAATTTTTTAAGGAGCAGTATACATGGCAACACTGTATCAACCCGTCCGTCAACGCAACTTCATTATATTTAAAGCAAGGAATTAGATGGGCAACCCTAAACTAGGGAGGGTTGGGCCGGGAGTACCGTCTAGGACAAGGAGCTTCGAATAATTATGGTTGAACTTCACTTAAGGTAAGTTCGTTTAACCATTTAATTATACTCTCTCCTTGTCCTAGACATTCTTAAAAATTGTAGATGTTTGAAGACAGGGTTGCGAATTTATAATACCAATGAATGGAAAATTTGCAATTTCACTTATTCTATAAAAATTTTGAACATATTGTCAGTATATCATAAATTTAAATTAATAACATAATATAAATTATATTTATTTTATACCATTTCCTTATACACATCAGGCCAGCTTGTTTGCAGCAGAAGTGGCTCTGAGAAGAACTATAACTGAAAAAGAAACAATCTGGAATATCTATTCCAGTTTAATTTGTAATAAATTTTAATTTTAACATCTTATAACCTAAGAAATACTTTTCTGAGTTCTTGTGAGTTAATGTTAAATTTATCACTATCTTGTGTTCTGTTTTCTATTAAAATATTCACAAAAAAGGCTCAACCCCTTCTCATTTATTTTTTCGCATGCACACCCTGTTGAAGTGAAATTCTATCTATATCTTAACTATATATCTGAGCTCCCCTTTGAATAAATGTAATATTTGTTGAAGGACAATGTATTTATATTGTGACCTGTAACTCATCACAGCTCAGCTTGTTACTAGTTTCTGTAAATTTCTGTATTCTCAATATTTGTTGCACTATTCTGCTGTTAAATAATCTAAAAGTAATTTATTATTTTTACAACTCAAACTTAAGTAAAAGGCACCAAAGCCCAGTAAGGAATTTCATTACACTTACAACAATTTGGTACTATAGAGAATCAATAATTTGATTCTTTTATAATTTATGGTATTTGACAAAGGAGAGTTCACTATAATTCTTAGTATGAATTTTGGAGTACCATATTTTACAAAATGCTTCACTAATAGTAACCTATGATATATATGAGATGTCTATGAGATGACTGTAACATGACACAGTAGTATGATTATCTGTAAGGCAGTGTTAATAAAAATTTGTTATTTTATTCAAGATAAATATTTCATTTTTTCACATTTACTGCCCATGTGAAAAAAAACAAAAACCTATTTTTTTTATTTATAAAATCCTGTCGCCGCAGGAACCAAGCTTACGCGCCGATAGTTTAGGTAATTTCTTTTTACAGTGAAAATAATGATATTTTAAAAAAAGTAAATAACATAAGCACTGCTTTATGGTTAGTTCAGTTAGTATGCAAAGTTTCATGATCTTATTTAAAGTATTTTATGAATAACAGCGGTTTATTGTTCAGTTTGGAGGTAACTTTGGATTTTTTTTCTATCGAGAAAATTTTACGGAATCGTGTTTTCGTCTAACATAAACCTTAACATTAATCCTCAACTTTACCATATATTTATTTAAAAATTAATGCTGCAATACTTTCGGCATAACGGAGGATCTTGCTAAGCCATTTGAGGTTATATTTCCCCTTAATATATGAAGCAGGGGTTTTATCAACTCTGAGTAAAATTGTACTCTATAAGTATTATTTAGTTGTAGTAAGTTTATTATTCATTATAACTATATTGTTTTGCTTAAAATTGTTGTATTGTGTTCTACAATTTTCAAAATTATAAGGATATAAGTACTACTTTCATATCCAATAATAACTATGTAATTTTCTCTCAATGAAGTAATGTGATTGATGAAGTCTCCATCCAGTTGAGAAGTGTCAATTTATATTTCAAACAGTTTTGTGCGCTTAATATTTTTTTGCAATATTATCAACTACCATCTAAGGTCAGAAATTTGCCACTGAATATATATTACATTACATATATACATTATTATATATAATAAGGTTTGAAGCACAACCTTATTAACCTCTTTTTATTAATAGCAACTTAAATGGGTTATGCACAAGTATATATAGTCACTATTCATATCATAAAATTTAATAAATAAAATTAAATCCCAACCCAAGCATACAACTGCAAGACTTCAAGATACCATAAGTTCATACTGTGTAGATCGGAACAAAAGTTAAATTTTTATCTATGGTAACCGCTGTTAACTATGACATTTGGACGTTGAACATCTCAGTTTCTCAGTCCCCCCCCGTGACCATGGGTGCTGTAAAGCGCTCGAAACGTCGGGTATTTATAGTTAAATATACGCGATAAAATCCGTAAAAACTAGTATTATTTCATAAAATTTTAATGTAGTTAAGTATTTTTACATAATTTCCTCTTACTACAACAATTTTATTTTTGTTGTTAAGTCATTTTGGTACCTAATCAGTTGTACGCACCTATCAGCATAACTCTATTTTGCGTTTACCATATCTAGTTTTAGTATATGAAGGTAATAATAATAACCTGGTAGGTATGATACCATACTTAATTTTACTGGATAAACCCATTTTTTTATGATTATTACTTACCATATTTACTAAGTCCTTCACAATTTACTTATTTTTAACTTGTCATAACCTTTTAATATCTTTATACAATAGGAAAATATTTTACGATAATTATTTTTAAAATTCTTTTTAATTGTTTACTTTACTAGTGTTTTATAATTAAAATTTCCACTAATGTGAAGTTTGTAAGTTTTATATTTTCCCAGATTGATATTTTATGTACCGCTGTAAGCCATTGATGCATTTGCAATCCATCATTCTGTTTAAACCCTAATGATGCTAAACACTTCTTTCTTTCTTGTAACTTAGGTTATATTAAGTTACATAATACAGATTGAATGCAACAATGTGCCTATGTTTAAACTCAATTAATTAATCATGGTCTAGATTTCTTTAATGCCTATCATCAGAATTTCTCTATAGAAGCATGACTTCAATAACTTTCTCTTTAATAGTTTTATTATATCAATATCAATAATTTATTGTTTATCTTCTTTTACTGAGCTTTTTAATTATATTTTGTTAATTTTTTTTAAATTTACAATAATCTAAGTCATGAAAAATTTACTATCTGTTCTTTTTATCACTCTTTAAATAATTTAACAAATTTATTGTAATTCAATCTGATGGTTACAATACTATATTTGTTTTGCATATCTGACAAATCTGGCTTCATTAGCACCATGTGGAGCCAAATACATCACAAGGGATATAATTAAAATAATAGGTTTGATGATCCTTCAGATTTTTCTAAACAGCCTAAAATGCTTATTTTTTACTTACTTTTTGCGTACTTATATTTTAAGCCTATTTATACTTGTAACCCTTTGATATTCAATATCAAGGTAAAACAGTTCTTATATCACATTTTTATTTACTTTCATGTCATATTATACATCCATCCATTGCAGCCTATAAAAGCCCACAGCTGAACATAGGCCTACTCCCCCCCACCCTGAATGCCTGATAGTTACAATACTATCCAGGGGGGTGTCATATTATGTAGCTTTTTTTTTCAAAGTATCTACAAAATAATATGTAATAATATACTGTATTTATATTTAAACATGCATCTATTAAATCTCGTTTCTTTGGGAATTAACAATAACTGACTCTCGTCTTAAACGCCGGATAATTTTGTCCCAGAATTCAGTTATTATTTCTTACTTGTTCTGCCAACTTTTTGTGCACCTTAAAGGTTTACATAACCTTAATAAAACCATAAGTTAAGTTATTTATAGCACTTATTTCTTTCCCAAATCAAGATTTTCTGATAACTAATGAAAGTTTAGTTGTAATCTAAGGGTATATAATTTCCGGGTCTGCTGCCCCAATTTGTAAATTATTGGTATGTTGGTAATTAGTATATATTTTGCTACCTTGATGTCTGGTAATCATGTGGGGATTCTCAATTGTTGACAATTTTTGGACTTCTTTGCCGAAACCTTATGGGACTTTCTGGTAGTTTTACATCTATAATTTGTAACAACTTTTTCATTATGTTATACTCATAATATTGAGCCATTTTGTAATAAAAATTATACCATTAATTATCTTTATTTGATTGCTTCTAAATCTCAGTACCGCACAATATTTTACTTTATAGTGACAGCGCTTTAATGTTAATTCAAAACCTAACCTCAAAGTGATAGCTCTAAGGTTTGAATAGTCAACCGTGTCTATCCTCTATGTGATAGCTGTAACGGTTTAAAGCCTGCAGTGATTTCTTCCGAGTCGCAGTTCATCTTACTGTCTTCTTTCAAGTGGTATTGTTTTATTTATCAATTAAAACCTGTCTAACCTCTACGGGATAGCTCTAAGTTTGAATAGTTAACCATGTCTAACCTCAAGTGCTAGCTCTAATGGTATAAAGCCTGCAGTGATCTCTTCTGAGTCATAGCCCATCTTAATGTCTTTCCACTAATGGTAGCATCTTTATGTCAATTCAAGACCTGTCTACCTTCTAAGTGATAGCGCTAAGCTCTGAATAGTTAACCATGTCTATCCTCATAAATGATGGCTCTAATGGTCTGTACATAGCATTTTAAATAACTTATGCTAGATATAATGTTCCCAATAATTTTAAGTCTACAGTAATTGCTTCTGCCTCTGCACCGCATAATATCTACCAGAAAATCCTGTCCAACAAGATGTTGATGGCATTTCGGCCTGACTAGTGTATACATGAATCCATGTATATATTCTAAGTGACAGTTCTAACGGTCTGTATATAGCATCTATATAACTCATGTTAGATATTTTTCCCAGCAGTTTTAAGCCAATAGCGAATGCTTTTGCAACCCTATCTCCTCAGTATTATCCTTTTTCAATTTCTCCAATACTGTCCGAAACGACCTGTATGTCAAAAGCGCGAATAATTTTACCCAGTGACTGATAATGGCGACTGCCCAACTAAATACCCAAAGACGAATTGAACACGAAAGTAAGAAAAACATTAAAGTAATATGTATCACTTAAAATTTCTCAACGTATATCTCTACACATATTATATCCCAACTCACATTTATAGATTAGAAGTAACTATTTACTATTTCATATTATATGAGTGACGAGGTTATGTTATTAAACCTAATAGTGAATTTCCTCGATAATTTATCAGACTTGTTAATAAATGCTTCGATACATAGTGAATCTGATTTTATTATTTAATAAGTGTTTTAATTTTATTTATTTTTTATACACGTGCACCTACCTCGAACAATAGGGTTTTTGTTTACCTTTGATCGGTTGGCTTTCTTTCCCAAGTACATAATCCACTTATTAACACGCAGATACGTAATAAATTTATTTGTAGTAGGTTTTGGATACAAAACATTTGATTTTACACTAAAAATATTTAATTTTTACAACAAAAGTTATAAAAACACACCGTGACGGCTGGCACAAAAAAACGTAATGAAGTTGCATTGACGGACGGGTTGATACAGTGTTGCCATATATACTGCTCCTTAAATTTTTTTTTAGCGACCTTGAATAAATTGTGATGCTGGCATGGAATACGGCCTACTACAATTGTTAAGAATGTCTAGGACAAGGAGAGAGTATAATTAAACCACTAGCTTGCTAGGCAGACGTTGTTTTGCCTTTTTTGACGACCCTTTGTCATGTCCTATTAAAAATCCTTAAATTCAAACAACACGACACGGACAAACAACGTGACACGTAATTTATATATATTAAGATTAACACGACCTATAACTCTATACGCTGTGTAGTAACGTCGGAACAGAATCCACTACCCTATATCATCCCTTGATAGCCGTAAGAGGCGACGAATGAGTGATAGAGAGACTGAAATATGACAGTGGCAGCATCTTCCTGATAACAACTTAAAGTAATTAAAACAGCGATTGCCTACCCGCTTGCTATGCGTGGCAACTATTACAATACCTGCTATATGCCGAAAGAATCTACGGGTCTATTGGCTAAATACGCAAACGCGAGTCAATTTTTAAATGTCGTTAAGTCTCGTAGTGTCACAGTCAGTTTGAATTAAAGTGATAGAGACAAAACGAGACTTAAAATTGGCATAGCGTTTGAGTATTTGAACGGCCTATTAAAGCAGTGAGGGTTTGCAAGAGCTTGCAGCTCTCCTCAAGCTTCTAATAACGCGAACAATTATTCAATTGTTAAGTATTCACCTGGTAATATTTATTTTTTTAATATTAATTAATATATTTTTGAAATATTGAGTTACTTACATGTACAAATAAATAAACAACCAGAGTTCTAGCCCCGCTGACACCACAAAATTGGTATCGTAAGTTGCTTAGTGTCTGGTGGCAGCATGCAGTGAGCTGGCCCTAATTACCTTCAAGGCAAAATATGCGTCGCTTAAGTGCTTAAGTGAGAAATTGGGAAAAGGGAGAGGGACCTACAGCCTACACTCGCATTGCCTTGGGGCTCTCGTTATTGCTTAGTCCAGCCCTGGGTGTGCTAAAAACATTAATTTATGAGATCTTGAGTTGATGAGAAATGACACAATTTGACACCAACGAGACTAGCACATCCCTTATATCATAAGATTGAAAAAGGTCGCGGGTTGTATTCCCGCACGGACAAGTTTATAATAAGGCCTACAAAAATTTGTGTGAAAACACTTTTTCATACCTGAGTGTTGTCCACATGCAATTTTTTGGTATGAATAAAATAAATAAAATGAAATATAATTGTACTTTCGACCCTCAGACCAACAAAAAAGGATAAACTGAGTACTGCCTATATTTCTAGTGATGACTAAACCATTTTTTAAAGAATAAGGGTGACAAACGAGCACAAAGTCCACCTGATGGTAAGTGGATGCTGTGACTCATAAACATCTATATTTATCCTCGATTAAGAAATGTAGTTGTTTTGTCACCCCTGACGGGTAATACAGAACGCTTCGTTTCCAGTAAAAAGGATCTCCGGATGTCTACACTCACCATACGGAACACAACAGCATTAAGTTGCTCTTTTACGCTGTATTCTGTGAGAGCGTGAACCTACCCCGATTGAGCCGACTCATTTGTGCTACAGCAATGGTGGAGCTGCATCATCATGGCTCTACCACGTATAAATACAACGATACATCAGAAATTCTGGTTTGTACCAGGTAACATTTTTAAAATAATTTGACTTGTGTCATATTTATAATACGAAGTGATCGCTATCAGGCTGTTTCTAAATGTTTTATACTTAATTGTATAAGACAATATATTGTAAATTTATGTTTGAAAAAACAGCATCGCTGAGTTTCGTGCTGGTACTGCCCTGGACTGCGGTTTTTCCCGAACCAGTGGTAAAAAGCATACGTACGACTTTCAATAAATAATGCAAAATCCAATTTAATAAGGAGGAGCTTACGATGTCTGTAGATGCCACGGTCCTCTTTTTCAGGATTCATCATGGAAGCAAGTTTTTGATACATCAGAAGATCTGAATAAGGTCACTACATGGCTTGATGATAGTTTACTATCTCTAAATACTGCTAAGACCAAATTTATATGTTTTTCTAAATCTGATAATAAGGACTTGGGACTTAAGATACATCAATTTGGTTCTCGTGATTGTTCTTGTGATCATTCAACCTGTGAAACGGTAACGAAATACCTATGCATTCTCTTTGACCAAAGGCTAAATTGGAACATATAAGTGTAGGTACTGGCAAATAGAGTTAAAAAGTTAATTTATGTATTTAGGGACTTACCTAGAGTTACAACATTACAGGCCTACAAAGCATTATGTGTATGTGCTTGGGGGATCAGCTAAGATGTTCCTCCTTGACATAGAACGTGCACAAAGAACGCTTTTAAAGGTTGCATTGTATTTACCTTTTAGATATCCGGCTATTTAGATTTACGAGAAAACCAAAGTGCTGCCAGTTAGAAAGCTATGTATTCACAAATCTCTTAGAAGATCACCGATTAGATATTGCCACAAACTAGGAAAAGGCAGACAGTTCTAATACAGTAGAATTTTATTTTTTCATTAATATATATTCTGCCAATATCTACTTAGCTTGCACATTTATTTTGTGGGAAGATATTGTCTCATAAGATACAGGTTTACCTACATTACAAGCCAGGATATTTTACATTCATTTCTTAATAGTTATTAGTGAAATACAGCATTTATTATTCTTATAATGGGGTTTCTATAGAGTTTTCTCATCTGGTTGGGCTGTATAAATATGTAATTGTAAATGAAAATAATAAATATACGCAAATATCTATAAAGTAAATACATAAAAAAATAAAGACATAGAATCAGGACATAAATAAATAAAAACCCAACCAGGTGGGGACACCAAACGGCCGAGGGTTTAGGGGAAAAGGGAATGAAACCGGCATTCGATGCGATATCACCTGATTTAAATCCTGATCATGAATGAGACGTAGTCTTTCACTGCTGGCTGATGAGCACGCTCAAGATCGCTCAGCGAGCTATGGTGAGGACTTTGCTCGAAGTTTCTCTGCGTGATAAACTTAGAAATGAGGATATCCGCAGAAGAATCAGAGTGACCGACATAGCCCAACGGATTAGTAAGCTGAAGTGGCAATGGGCCGGCCATATAGCTCGAAGAACGCTATTATTAAAAATTAATATTGTTATTATTATGTATATTAAATGAAAACGATTCTATTCTATGCCATAATAATAAGTACTGTTATATTCAAAGTAGGGTTTATGGTATCTATAAATTTAAAACATTAACCTTTTACTGCAATTCAAACTAATAAATGCAATAATATACTACAAAAGGGTAAAGAAAACAAAGGCACCGTAATAGACCGGGTCACATCCCCACTCACACAACATCAAGTACAGATAAAAACCTCGCAGGTGCATGTTATACTAAGTATATAATGCTAAGTCACTACGCCACAAAGCCGTCATGAGAGACATTTTTTTTTTAAATTTAGTAACACAAACACTTGCACTTGGTTTTTGAATATGTTATGTGATTTATCCATCTTCCGAGAGTCATAATGTATGATAGCATCGACTTTAATTTAACAGTGAGCAGGCCAAGATGTGCTGTAATTTAACATGCTTAAACATGAAGAAAAACTTCGAAAGGAATCCTGCATGTGACTAGAATAAAATATAATAAAATAATAACAGTTTTATTTCAATAAACTGTACAATTAATTCAACAATGCGTTAAAAATAGTCAACAATAACAGGCATTTGAACTAGGATAAACCTGTACCTCAGGTGTATAGGTTAGTGGATACATTAACAAATATTTTATTGTATCTTATATAAAATGAATAACGTACCAACTAATGTTTTGTTTTTTTTACTGTCCTATCCGTATCATCGTATGACAAATTTTCTAACCATGTTCGAATTATATTTTTACAATCTGCCATTTTTAATGGATACACCTACAAAATTGCACTGACTTTATTATACGGAAAGAGTCAATGAATGTAAAAAATGCATGAGAGAATACCTTATTCTAATGTTAGTTTCAATTACTTTATCCTTGCGTCTTTTATTAGCGACCTCTCTTTTGTAGGGCAATTTTAAGTGCTGTTTTAGTAACGTACTCATAAATACACATACATAGTATAGTAACGAATAACTGGTGCACCGGGTGGACATTACAGGATTTATATAAGAGATGGGACGGGAATAGGACAGAGCGGAATGTTGTGACTTTTAATACAGCTATTTGAGCATGTTTCAGTGGTCTATCTACACTAAATATCGTAGACATGTTAATTCGCCAGCAAACATTGGGAAAGCGCGACAAACTCTTTCTTGATCAAAACCCTTTTAGAAATGAGAGCCGACCTGGGCCCAACCGTAGGACATGTACCAGGCTGAAACTTTAACCTAGAGTCATTTTAAATTCCCCGTATTTCGAATATTTTACAGTACCCAAGTCTCAGAAAACTATTGTTATTACGGGTGCAAGTCGATTTGACTGGTACCGTTTACATTACCGTTACATCCCACATGGAACATAGGCCTCCCCCAAAGCTTACCTCACGGGCAACCGCTTACCAAGCGTGGCCACTACGTGAATGTGACTGTATACAAAAAAAAGTTCAGTTATTGGACTGTCGATGAAAGGAAAAATGAGGAAACTTCATCGACCAACCAGCGATATATTGAAAAATGGTCAGATTAAGAGTACCCTGAACCGACGAGCATGTGGTGGAGCAACGCTGCAGCTATATTATGGTTGTAGCACGAATGGTGTAAATAGTAGCTTAATGTCGCTGTGTTTCGTATTGTGAGTGTAGAGAACCGGAGACCCTTTTTACTGGAAACGAGGCATTCCATCTTAGTCCTCACCGGTGACAGCGCATCTGCATTTTCATTTGCAATCGAGGATAGATGAGGATGTCTATGTGTCGCAGCATCCACTTACCATCATGTGGACTGTGTGCTCGTTTGTCACCCTTATTATATTAAAAAAGAAATGATGTAAAGAGGCGAGAGATGTGTCAGAAACATGTTAAATGGAAGTCCGTAGTCTCTGTCTACGCTTCTGGGTTATAGGCGTGAATGTTTATGAATATTATGAATATTCGACTAAATATAAGAATTCAGTACTAATTTTCCAATAAAAAATAATTATGCGTTAAACGAAAAACCGAAACTTAAGTTAGGTGTGTCTAACACTGAACCTTAGAACTGATAAAGCAAACTGTACGGAACACCTGGCAAGTTTAGCGCGAGCTCATAAGTCAATATAGGGAACGAAGCGCGTCGGGTTCGCAAATGGATGTGCCAGTCAAACTAACCGCTGCTACGCGTTGGCGTACTGGCGTGTAATGAGGTTGCGTCTGCAAGTGTGGCACAGCTTTACGTTTATATCAGTTTGGGAACGGTTAATGCATTTCTTGGTTTTTGTATTAATGCGAACGAGATAAAATAACATTATATTAACAGACTACCGACACCACTTCATCACATGGATGAGGTGTACAGAGGCGTCATTTAGACTTAGAGCCGTGGTACCTCAGGGGTCATGCGCTCGCCGTGAATTTCACAGTACGCGAGTAACCCGGGTTTGATCCCCGCCGGCACCAATGAAATTGTTAATTGCAATTTTAAGTGCTGATTCACCACGTACTCGGAGGTGAAGAAAAACATCGTCTGAAACCTACATGTCTGAGAAATAAGGAAAAAAGTATTTCGAACGCATCTGCAATTTGATTCTTATTTGAG
The DNA here is from genome assembly GCA_907164705.1 of Parnassius apollo. Classification (NCBI taxonomy): domain Eukaryota; kingdom Metazoa; phylum Arthropoda; class Insecta; order Lepidoptera; family Papilionidae; genus Parnassius; species Parnassius apollo. The sequence goes on along the minus strand of CAJQZP010001189.1, from coordinate 717,062 downwards.
AATAGATGTAGATATCGTTGGGCCTAAGCATCCACTTATCGTCAGGTGCTCTACGCGCTCGTTTATCACACATCTACAAAAAAAACCACATACGCCGACGGACTCCTAGAAAAGAAGTCCTAACACCTGCCAAAATTATAGATTACCTACATCTGTCATTGACAGATGTAGGTGTTTATGGACCTCAGCATCGATTTAACTTCAGTCAAGTCATGTGCTCCTTTGTCATCGTTATTTCAAAAAAAAAAACAACACAAAATTACTTTTCTAGTTTTGTGACTGCCAAACGAAAATGTATTTTCTTATATCAAAAATAAAAAGATTTTATTTAATTATCTGTTCCTCTTCCCATTCTTTTGACACCTATTCAATGTATTTGGTAATATAATAGTGATATATAAATATTACTAGTACTAGTAGTACTACTACTAATATTACAGGAATATTTTGTAACAACCGGCCAGCACAGAAGGTTCGGAATAAGCTACGTAGATACGTGGTAGAGCCGTGCAAAAATAGCTTAACGGTACTGTGTTCCGTATGGTGAGTGTAGACAACCGGAGACCCTTTTTACTGGAAAAGAGGCTACTTAGGCCTCACGGTTGAAAACGGATCTGCGTTTTGATTCGTATTTTAGGTTTTTAGGATAGATGTAGATGTCTAAGGGCCACAGCAACCGCTTACTATCATGTGGAATGTGTACTCGTTTGTCACACTATCCTATAAAAAACAAGCAAATGGTAAAGAAAAATTAATTAAAAAAATCTCAAACCGTCTGGTCTTTTTATCTTTTAAATTCAAAGTGCGTGGTAATGCATTATTTTAATTGATTTTACTTATACACATATATTCGTAAGAGTCGATTGGTAGACAAAAACGTTGTTGCCTATAAATCACATTTAATTTGGGATAATTTGAAGTTTTGAACGTATGTTTCAAATTTAGCTACTCTTTGAAAAATAACTCTTTATATGAAGGATATAGTTTGATTTGAGGATATATATTATTGGAAAACAACGAGCGATTCAATCCAGTACGAAACAATGCACCAAATCTTACAATCTACCTGATGTTGAATAAAACTATTATTTACGGATTTTATCGCGTTTAATTACTTTAATTTATTTTTATTATTATCCCGACGTTTCGGGTGCTTTACTTTTTTTTTTAAATTAAAATTAATATTAAAAAAAACTGAAGGTAGCCGGACTAACTATGACATTGGGACGTCAAACATCTCAGTCCCCCCCGTGACCATGGGTGCTGTAAAGCACCCGAAACTTCGGGATAATAATAAAAATAAATTAAAGTAATTAAACGCGATAAAATCCGTAAATAATAGTTTTATTCAATGTGTAGTGTTCGCGTAAATTTAAGAAATCATTATCTACCTGATGATCAAAAACCTATATTATAGGTATACATAAAAAGAAAAAACTATTTGTTATAACGACACTTGACCCGTGCCATCTGTCGAACACATACAAAAATCGTAACCGTATTTAATAACTGAATATGGTCAGTATACAAAAATATATGCGGTAATGAATTTAGTCTATGGCGGAATATGCTAACGGTCGCCCGCCACCTGTTCCACGTCACGCGTCAGCTGGGAGTGAAGGGGATGGTTGGCAACTATCTCATTCTCACACACCTGTCTCAGGAGCTCAGAACAGTATGTTCAGAAAGCATTAAATAAATTATGTGTGCAAATGTTTACCGCCATATTGCAAAAGTTTCGCGCCAATATTTTGTTTTGGTTTTGTGATCTAAATAAGCAGCGGTGTCATATTTGAAAGATTTCATAGCGGGGAAGTCAATTTGTTCGAAAAATGTAAGGGTTAATATTTCTTTCTGAACTCTTATAGGAACTATTAATGTGTCACTATTCTGTACTATTATATTTCATATTCAATAGATTAAAATAAACCAAATCACAGAATATTAATAAAAGTAGAAAAATTAGTATATTAAAACTTGAAATCTTTTTAATTAAGAAAGTAAATGCCATGCTCAATTACTATATCTCCAAGTAGGTTTAGATAATAAGTTTAATGATAGTCAGACTAGGCTAGGATCCAACTTCGACTGAGAGGTCAATCGACGGATTCAACTCGGCTGGGCAGCGTTCGGGAAATTACGACACATCTTCTCGTCAGGTATACTTCAATCTCTGAAAACTAGATTGTACAACCAGTGCGTGTTCCAAGTGATGACTTACGGATCTGAGACGTGGTCCTTCACTGCTGGCCGTATGAGGACGCTCAAGATCGCTCAGCGAGCTATGGAGAGGGCTATGCTCGGAGTTTCTCTGCGTGATAGACTCAGAAATGAGGATATCCGCAGTAAAACCAGAGTGACCGACATAGCCCAACGGATTGGTAAGCTGAAGTGGCAATGGGCCGGCCATGTAGCTCGAAGAAAATGGGGAAGAAAGGTTCTCGAGTGGCAGTCTCGTATCGGTAGGCGTAATGTAGGGCGACCCCCCACTAGATGGAGTGACGACCTGGTAACATATGCAGGAAGTCGATGGATGCAGGTGGCTTAGGACCGTGCTTTGTGGCATTACTTGGGGGAGGCCTATGTTCAGCAGTGGACTTGTGAAGGGCTGTAATGATGATGATGATGATGAAACAACGTACAATATATTTATTACAACACAAAACAATTTAAAAAAAACAGACTACAGGGAGAAAAACTTAAGAAGTATGTGTAATGCGGTCTTATCGCTAAAAAGCGATCTTTTCCAGACAATCTTAAGATTAGGAGAAAATTGTACTATTGGATAGTGGGAGGTGGTGTATATTATATTAAACTTACATACTAATACCTACATGAAGTAAACCGAAACATAATAACAAAATATTTTATACACTAATATATACAATAAAATTTTTATAGACATACATAAAATGAAATATGCAAATATACATAAAATTTACATAAATAAATACAGACAGTACACAAAAATTAAATGTCGCAAATGATGACAAGTCATAACTGCAGAGTTAGGTACTTACCTAGTGATTATTGACGTCCGTCTAGATGCGAAATATAAAACATATTAAAAAAAAAAACAAATATTGTTCAAAAAGTTGCCAATCCTAACCAAAACTTTTTTTAAATTTTACGCAATAAAAGAATGATGGCTTTTTGCCTTTTTTGATTTGACGTCCGATCTAAAACATCAACACGAACCCTTGATATTTCAAATCATCAAAAAGGTTTATAGTCTGTAAAGAGCTCGGCCTCTGTCTATATCGCCAAGATATTATATCCGCCAACTTCTTGATCGGTCACGTAGTACTTATAAGGGTATCCAATTGGAAACGTTGTACTTGGACGAAGCATGACCTTATTAATATAATACTTTTAATGTCATGCGTCAAGAAGTGAAACAACAGCTGGTATTCCCGTTGTATCAAGAACCGGTTCAAATACCAATATTTTGCTTGCAAAATTAAAAAGTAAAAGTCGACTTCAAACAATTAAAAAGAATAACATGATTTTCACACAATAACTCTTCAGAACTCTTAGGAAGTCTGCGCTAAGGCAGAGTGTATTAAAGAAAAAGCTCCGAATTCCGGAGCTATGGAAATTGTTTCATATCTTTTCGTTTTTGAAGTCGGTTTTACGTTTTTTAAGTTGATTTTATTACCCTTTTGATTTTACTAAGGAATTCAAAAGTACAAGTAGAAAGTCTTAATAGTTACAGTAAATTTTATATCAAAAGAAGAATCATTTTATATAAGTTAGCGACAAATTAAGATCCTCGTCGTTGTTTCGAAGTCGCCTAAAAGGCAATATAATATTTTGAATTATTGAGATAATAATCTCTTAATAATGTGTCAGTCAAGTTGGGGGAAAAGAACGATGCACTGACACTGGCATTGTGTATATACTGTTTAACTCTCAGATTATAAAAATAATGTTAAAACTCAAATGTGGAAAAGGGCAAGTTCTTTACTAACGACGTTGACGGTTATTAGATAAGAGTTGTGATCTCGACGAGTAAACTGCCAATTTCTTAAATCAATTGAATAACGTTGTACATACATAGTCATGATTTAAGGAACTGTTCATAGAGAAAAAAGATGACAAAGCACACGATCCACCTTAAGGTAAGTGGATGTTCTGACCCATAGTCACCTGGGTATATCAATCCTCGATGAAGATAGGATGACTCGTTACTAGTAAAAACGTATCCTGTTCTTTACACTCACTATACGAAACACAGCAACAATAGGCTGCTATTTTACACAAGTATGCTGTGAGAGCGTGCTCATTCCTCGGTTAAGCCGACCTATTTTTGCTGCAACCATTATATACCTAACAACATCATGGCTCTACCATGTTAAAAGTTGACTCAAAAGCCGATAACACCGAACATCGTTTGTACTTATACAAATAGATCGTACCAAAATAGTATTATATATACACTATACATATATGTAATATAATTGAAAACAATAAGTAAATCAGAAAACCTCATTAATATATCTACTAAATATCATAGGTATAGATTGAAGTAAAACAGCAAAAAAAGTTCAAAAATTATTCATAATATAAATAATTTCAATAAAGTTAAATTGTAAACACTATCATAATATTAATATGATGTAATAAAAGTACGTAGCGACATCTATTGCACTTTTATTGCAAAATTACGAACAAAGAGGGAAAGGAAACTATCAACCTCAGAAATACAATAGATGGCGCTTTTTATTGTTTAACTACTCGTATATGTGGAAGCTTTCATTTGAACTTTCAAAGCATAAGATTCATTAAAAGACCTATCTATCATAAGTACATTATAAAAATATAATTAATGGAAGATGATGTCGACTAGGTTTTTAATTAACTAACTAAATGTGACTAAGTGTTATTCGAATAAGTGTATCCGTGTTGGTTGAAACTTTTAGGCTTTTGTAAATTCAACTCAAAACAATCAATGATGACGCGGATTTTTTAAATTTTCTAAATACTTTTAGGAGATTTTTTAATTGTATCTGCAGAGGGCAAAAAGTCAATTTTTTTTAAAATTCTTGATACATGAATTGAATCCAAGTTGTAAACATTTTTGAAAGATATCCAATGTTTACGTTCAATCTGAAGCTCATAATATATAAGTAATAATCCGGAATGTATTCAAACTAATGTCCCGTAATGTTGTTTTGTGACGGTAACGATTGACGACTTGTTTTTGGATCCATAGTAAGCCACTTTTTTATTGATTCAGGAGCAGGAGGTCCCAGAAATTCCCAGAAGGCATCAAAAATTTCCGGTTTTAAACCAGTATAATATTTAAACTATTTAATATTGTTGCGACATTAATGGATATTTAAAACTAAGTGTGCCAGTTTTTTCTTAAACTTTCGATATATTTTTTTAACCGTTGAACTTCAACATCCTCTTCTGTCTGGCTTTCTGCATTACAAGCATTCACCATTGCTCTTGGATCTATCAACAACACTTTTCTAACTGATGGTCCACAAAAATAGGCTCACTGCGATAAGAAACTCCAAAATTATTATTATATATATGCAGTGTGCACTCATATACACATTTAGTACCTACACAGATAAGTATGTTTTTTTTTTAATTTTTTCGATTATTAAATCAGTTCTTCGCGGTAAATGTATCCACTCCAAACACTGTTTCGTGTCAACTTGATGTTTTTATAAAAGGCTTAAATTTAATGTTTTTTATTATCAACTGTCAGAAGTGCAATTCGCGAATGCAGAATGTTTGGTAGTCATAATAATTTATTTTTTTAATAGTTTTTAATCAATTTATTGTTTTATTTATTTTAATGATAAGACATGCGTTTAACTTTACTGTCAATGGTGTAACCCCCTACTAGTGCTGCCTCTGGCGGATCTTTTTTAAATCTTCAGAGGAAACAGACTGATTCTTATGTAACTGATATTTTCCTCAGTTTGAAGACAGACATCTCTCGTCATATTTATGAAACATTTTTAAGTGTATTACTTTCTTTGCTGTACTGTGAAATAGAATAACAAAATGTATTTTGCCTTCGGTTCAATCTTAGAGTAATTACATAGGTACATAAAGTTCTTTGGTCGTTTAGTACTTTGTAATTATTTTAATAAAAATTCTATGATTGATCATCATCATCATTACAGCCCTTGACAAGTCCACTGCTGAATATAGGCCTCCCCCAAGGAATGCCACAAAGCACGGTCCTGAGCCACCTGCATCCATCGACTTCTTACAACTTCTTACAAGTTCGTCACTCCATCTAGTGGGAGGACGCCTTACACTTCGCTCGTCGGTACGAGGTTACCACTCGAGAACCTTTTTTTCCTTTCGGTTATCGGTTCTTCGAGCTATATGGCCGGCCCATTGCCACTTCAGCTTACTAATCCGTTGGGCTATGTCGGTCATCTTGGTTCTACTGCGGATATACTCATTCTTAAGTTTATCACGCAGAGAAACTCCGATTCTACGATTACAAATATTTAAAAGAAAATATAAAATATTTTGAAAAACCGAATATTATTAACATCACTTAGAAAGTGAATGATATCATCATCACACGATATTTTAATCCACGATTCACAACGAATTTTTAGTTCGGGACCCTTACGTAAATTCATTAATTACGTAAGGGTCCCGAAGGGAGGGGGTGGGGGTTGAAACAAGCTCTACATGTCCTTATCTTGGTGGGAGGGAGTATAACCCGTTCTTATGTAATATCTTGTAAGCCTAAATTTAATATTAGAAATCTAGTTCCACTATTCCACTGCCCAAAGATGTTTTATAGGTACAGATACCGTGTTGCTAACACATCGCACCGTTCACGGTGACGCCAGTCTTTGATTCATGTATGCGTGAGTACCACGTGACGTGCATATCTTACGTACCATGCCTGCATTAGTGTGCGTGACTTCGGTAATAATAGTGCGAATCGACTGCCCAAAAATTAGGGAGATTCTATATTTCATTCATATTGACATACCTGAGTGTAAAATATGTGTGCGAGGCGTGTGCATTTGTGTAGGTGATGGGGATGTACGTGTACCTACGTATGTGAATGGGGATATACACACACAAAGATATAGCTATGTTTTATGTAGGTACGAAAATCGCACTAAAATAGTGAAGATAAGTAATAAAAACTAGATATAATTAATATAACAGTTAAAAATAAATCAAAAATCACATTAGATATTTATGTATCTAACATATATTGAACTAATCTATTATTATTGAATATATATAGAGTATCACACTTTCGTACCTTAAAACCCAAAATATTGCCGCGAAGACATTAATTATTTTTAATCTTAAGTAAATAGACGTACAAAAGTAAGTTTGGTTAAGTGTAAACTTCGGCCAAGAGATAGCAAATGTTTATTATTTATTTATTTATATATCGATACAGTTTCATGACTAGATAAAATCATTGCGTGAAATCAATTAAGTCTTGCCACTGGAAGACGATAAAAGATTGTGTGTTTAAAGGCTACATTTTATACTGTAAAACCTGTGAGTAAATAAATAAAAATAGCATATAAAATCAATGTTGATTGTGTATAAGTGTCCTTGACATGAAAGTGGATTGAACATTTTATTATAATTATATAACAAACAATAATATAACATAATTATATAACACATAATAATATAACAAGTAACAATATAACATAGTTATTATAATAATATAATTTAATCACACAACTAAAGCCCTCATTAGTAATGTAATGGTAAAAGAATTTTCAAAATCAGTCAAGTAATTTTCGAGATAAGCCAAATAAAACATATACATACAAAGTAGTGCCACCTATAATAAAATACATCCTACATTAGACATCTTTAATTATACATAACATTCTAGTGGTAAAAGAATTTTCAAAATCGGTCAACAACTGTACGAGTTTAGCTAAAAAACATATTCGTTGATGGTAGTGCCCTCTATATTAAAATACATCCTACGTTTCACAGTCATAATAGCATTCTAATGGTGAAATAATTTTTTAAATAGGTCAAGTAGTTTTTGAGCACCATTCTAAAAAGCGATTCAGCTTAGCCAACCGCACACACAGTAAAATCATAATCATCCTTTTTCGTTTGTAGTCGGGTAAACAACCGGTTCACAACGGTTGCGTATCGGCTGCTTTGGATAAATATCCGTTGTCAACAGTTGCTTTACATCTATTAATGACATTAAAATAGGGAAAAACATTTCATACAGTAGGCAACACTCGAATATTATTGCGCAGTATTATTACTTGTATTGACATTCAGCTTTCGTATTATTTTATCAAGAAATACACCAGAAAATTGTATATTTACTTATGAAAAGTGATGTTCTTATCTTTTTCTTTTTTCCAAGAGTAATTTTTACATGATTTCACAGCACAAACAGTCATTTTCCGAAATTAAAAACACTGGTGCGTGATGTATGTTCGCAGTGAACGTCGCTGGCGTAATGGCGGAACGATCGAACGAATACGCCAATATTGGCGCCTTTTAAATGGAAGCGTTTTAGGCGCGCGTACACGGTATCTGTACCTATAAAACATCTTTGTCCACTGCCATATGAAGTTCTATCTACCACTGCATCTGATGAGTTACCAACTGTTTCCGATTGGACAACATGGCTTACTAACCCATTCAGGCCGGACGACGATTGATAATCTCATTTGATGTAAAAGTTACAGCCTATATTCGTCCTACTGCTGGGCACAGGCCTCCCCTCATTTCTGAGAGGGTTTTAGGGCATGGAAGTGTTCACCGCGCTGCCTGAATGCGTGTTGGCGAACTTCACAATAGGTCTTCGAAATATTTTTTCTTATTCCTCAGACATGCTGGCTTCCTCACGATGTTTTCCTTCACCGCCGAGCACGTGGTAAATCAGCACTTAAAATTGCAATTAACAATTTCATTGGTGCCGGCGGGGATCGAACCCGGGTTACTCGCGTTTTATAATATTTACAGCGAGCGTTATCCATCTGAGCTACCATGACTCTCAATTGATGTAGCTTTACTGTAATTATGTTTCTTTAAGATTAATTTAAAACAAGTCGATCAATATTTTAAAAGTCTTATTCGTTTGTAGATTATTTAACCGGTTTATGTTTTTTCTCTTTAAGGCGACAAACGAGCACACAGTCCGCATGATTTTAAGTGGATGCTGTGGCCCGTAGACGTCTACATTTATCTTCAATTAAGAGTTAAAATGCAGATGTTTTGTCACCCCAGGGCACTGGATGGAATGACTCGTTCCCAGCAAAAAGGATCTCCGGTTCTGTACACTCACCATACGAAACACTGCAGCATTAAGCTGCTATTTTACGCTGGTATTTTGTGAGAGCGTGGTCCTTCTCCGGTCGAGCAGACCCATTCGTGCTGCAATCAGAATATAGCTGCAGCATGACTCCAACTTACTTCTAATTATAATAATAATATTCCAAAGACTAGATACTGTCTGAATTAGTTGTTTAATAATAATATAATGGTAAACTATATCTGATAGCAATAACCTAAACTAAATATATAAAAATATAATAACAAAAATAGGTATAACATAAATTAATTTTTAAAAAAATAAAAATAAAAATTAAACTTTGAATAAAACTATTATTTACGGATTTTATCGCGTTTAATTACTTTAATTTATTTTTATTATTATCCCGACGTTTCGGGTGCTTTACAGCGCCCATGGTCACGGGGGGGACTGAGATGTTTGACGTCCCAATGTCATTGTTAGCCCGGCTACCTTCAGTTTTTGAATATTAATTTTTGGTCCAATTTACGCAAAACGAACTTACAGTATCTTGAAGTCTTGCAGTGGTATGCTTGGGTTTGGGTTTAATTTTGTTAATTATAAGATCCCAAGCAGATGGCAGCACCCAACCATCTTCTCTATTGAAATTAGGATGTTTTTTTAATTTCAATAGCCTCACGTATTATCCTTGGTAGGAATCGGTGTTCTTTTGCGAGGACTTGTGGTTTATCAAATCTGATGTAATGGTGGGGACGATCCTGAACATGTTCACAGACTGTAGACTTCCCGGAGCGTCGGTGCTTCACGTCAGCTATATGTTCTTTCACGCGGGTTTTTATGGATCTTTTTGTTTGACCTATGAAGAGAGACCACATTCACAATCTAACTTGTACACTCCTGCATCTTGTAGAGGGATATTACACTTGACGGATGGTAAAAATTGACTAATCTTCTTCGGCGGCTTGTAGTATGTTTTAATGGAAGCACTTGGCAAAAATACTGGCACCACTGAGAGGACATACCAGAAAACACACAAAGGACCACTTTGTTAGTGAGATAAAAGACCTACATCTCGCTGACAATTAAACTATAGTCAGTTTTGATGTTCAGTCACTATTCACATGCCTACCTATTGAAGACTGCATCTCAATTGTAACTATGAAGCCAGAAGATAACAACATGCCTGCTGAATATGCAGTATTACTTAAACATTGCCTCACATCTGGCTATCTATTGTGGAAGGAAGAGTTCTACAAAGAGAATATGGTTGGGTGCTGCCATCTGCTTGGGATCCTATAATTAACAAAATTAAACCCAAACCCAAACATACCACTGCAAGACTTCAAGATACTGTAAGTTCGTTTTGCGTAAATCGGACAAAAAAATTAATATTCAAAAACTGAAGGTAGCCGGGCTAACAATGACATTGGGACGTCAAACATCTCAGTCCCCCCCGTGACCATGGTTGCTGTAAAGCACCCGAAACGTCGGGATAATAATAAAAATAAATTAAAGTAATTAAACGCGATAAAATCCGTAAATAATATTTTTATTCAATGTGTAGTGTTCGCGTAAATTTAAGAAATCAAAAATTAAACTGTTAGTTGATCCTTTTCTTACAACATTTTATTATTTTGAAAAACAAGATAGAATCTTACGTAAGAGGAGGGAGGGGGGAGGGTCAAGAAATTTTATTTAATCTTACATGGGAGTAGGGGGGATCAAAAATCGCCAAAATCATCCTTACGTAATTAATGAGTGACCCTTAACCTGTGTTATTTTTAACCGACTTCAAAAAAGAGGAAGTAATCAATTAGACGGTATGTTTTTTTTAATTATGTGTGTTCCCTCAGAATTTTTTTCTGTGTGAACCGATTTTGATGATTATTTGGAAGCAGCTGCTGTAAAATAAAAGATTATTGATTTTTTTATTTGAAAGCTGCTGCTTCTCGTGCGGTTCCATATAAATTTGATCAAGATATAACGACTAGTTTTTGAGTTATCCTTAAATAATGCATATTTAATTGACTTCTAATACATTGATTCGGTCGTATTGGAGACGGTTGTACAAAATTTTTAATTTTACCACTAGTTCTAAATCTTAAACGTTGTAATGCACGCCTATAACTACGACGCTTTCTCACACAAAATCTTTCACCGAGTAGTGGCAGCGTAAAATAAACCACTATCCAATATGATACCCTGGGTGTTGCAGGAAACGACAGGAGAAAGTGAAACAGGAGACAGCAGCATCGTCCTGATGGCATCTCAATAAAAAAACCTCGGCTGTCAACGCACCTGCCACTTCTGCAAATTTCCCATTGTGAGGTAATCCACGGGGGAGGGCTATTGTTCGGTGAAACCGAACACCATGTTCAGCAATTAGCACTTTGCCGCCCTTCTGTTTAGTGAATTTTCGTTACACAACAGTGTCGGGTGCATTCATAACAATTTATTAACATTTTTGTAACTGTTTCAAATAAAGTGATTTTTTACTACCTCGGACGTTATCAATTCAACATACTTAACAAACCGGGCACACACCCCAACACCTATGTTCAGCCGTGGATTTGGAAGTTAGTTGCTAGTGTCCATGGATCAGTAGCAATTTACCATCAAGTTGACTGTAAGTTCATTTGTGCCTTAACTTAAAAAAGCGAATAATTTAATTTTCTCTCGATATCGGCTAGGTGTGTTCCACCGGCATCCGTTGCATAGGTGATGGCGCAGAAGAAAATGCGTGCCTTGGTTACGCCTTACCTAACAAGGAGAAGGAGGAGCGCTGCCTTGGGGCGGCTGGCGCCGGTGGAACCGCGGATGAGTGCGAAACCGTTACCGTGGCCGAAGGTGGAACACCATGGGGTTTTAATAGGTGCGAATCCGACATAACCATCTGTGGCCGTGGAAGGTAAAGGGGAGATCTCCCGCCGGGCAAGGTGTTCTGCCCGGGAGCGGCCAACACTCCTTGTGAGAGTTTGGAGATGTTCTACATATACTGTTTATGATTCGGAATTTTGATGGCGTGATTTAGGCATCGGTGAGTTTCGCACCGCGCCGCCACACATCCTTACCCCGTGAGGCGGGTATGCGTACATTTCAAAGCTGTCTGCTGTCAATCAAAAAACAGTCGTAAAACGTCAACACAGGTAAAGTTCAAAATGGAGAGGCCCTACTGTAGAATATTCAGAGCGCACCCCAGAGATCCCTGTTAAACTATCTGACGTTTACTGACGGTATTGCGTTAACTGCTAAATTTAACGATGCGGTCCGCCATATTTACATTTAAGGCGGGAAATGAAGCGACTTCTAGTTTAGTTTCTAGACAAATTTTAAAAATAAATAAAGGTAAAATTAGTAAAAAAACTGGGTATACAAACAAGATAGGCATGGGAAGTTCTGGCATAATGTATATTTATGACAGTAATTAATTTAAAATTATGTACAATAATAATAAGTAATTTCTAAACATAAATAAAAAAATAATTTGAAGGCAGATATAAATTATATTATGTAAAATTAAGAATTTCTAAATTGTTTATAAAAATTAAAAGAACTATATAGGTACTAACATCAAATTAAATGCCAACTTAAATTCAAATGGAATGTATTTTATTATAATAATGTCTTTAAAATTATAAACCAATTCAGATAGTATTACGCATAAATGTTAATTAATATTTTATAAGAGGAATCAATGAGAAGTAAAATGTAATTCTATTTTATTATGTTGGGGTATAATATCCTCATCCGGTTGGTCTGCATGAATATATAAAAGAAAATAACAAATATACATTAAATATAGTAAAATACATTACATAAAAATATATAAGCAAATTAAAATTATTCATTACTAGCTGTTACCCGCGGCTTCGCCCGCATGGTCACTGGGAAATGAACTATCCATTGCTTTTTGAATTGAAAGAAAACTGAGTTTTATAGATTTGTCAGAGATGCAGCCATTAAAAGGAAACTGAGCAAAATTGATTCGTCATCCTATTTAAATGTTTTGAAACGAAGCGTATAGGAAAGAATGAAAATAGCCTGTTGATTCCAAATAGAAATGGGATATTTTTTAATTAAAGGAAACTGAGCACAATTATCTGTCAGGGATGCAGACTTTTGAAAAGAAACTGAGCTAAATTGATTCGTCAGAGATGCAGTTTTCTGAATTGAAAGGAAACTGAGCCAAATAAAAGATCCGTCAGAGATGCAGCCTTTTGAGTTGAAAGGAAACTGAGCTTAATAGGTCCGTCAGAGGTGCAGCATTTGGAATTGAAAAGAAACTGAGCTAAATAGGAATTTTTTTGAATTGAAAGGGAAGATCTGTGGAAATTCTGATTGACTGTGGGAAATTTAGAAAAAAAAACTAACTGAACACTATTATAAGACGCTACTGTACACAATGTTATATGTTTTTCCAGTCGGGGAAAGAATGTGGAGATTCTGGGCATTTGACACACGCGAACATGCTACATACAGCTGACCATGAGAGAAACACGGTTTTTCTAAGTTGACCCCCGCTACCTGTAACGTTTGCCCTTGCGCTTTATTAATTGTCATTGAAAAACTGAGCTTCATAGGGAACTGCAACCCTTTGAATTGAATAGGAAGATCTGTGGGAATTATAGGGATCCGTGGTATAATAGCATTTTCACCTTTTCCTACGCCTGTAAAAATTGTAGCACCGATTATGTTCCGTCCAAGATGTGTCACACGCAGCCTTGTGCCGTTACATAACCGAGGAGCATCTAAATTTCGCATTAGCCTGACTGGCACGCCTAATTTTAATTGAAGCTTATGTGAGGGCACACCTGACAACTCTAGAGAATTTAGAAACTCTGCGGGATATGAAGTGCTGTGGTTCTGTGTCCATAACTGTGTCTACTCACAAATACTCTGTTATTTCTCCTGCTCCTTCGCTTAATATATCTGAATTTATTTTGTTAACGCTCTCATTTTTTGGTGCAAGAATCGCCCTTTCACATAACCATTTGTCTTCATGCATGTTTTTCGTTAAATCTGAATAAACGCTCGCAATTAATTCGGAATGACTGTACTAAATTACAAAAAGCTCTCGTCAATTTAACGCAGCCCTAAGTATCCGTTTCCAACCGCCCATCGCCAATTTTTAATAGTGTGTCATATGCTGACACACTATACAAATGCACTCTAGTTTCTAGCATTGATATCATTATACAAATGCACTCTCATATTCGTAACTAAACTGAATTTTGTCACTATGATTTCTTATATTTACGCGAACACTACACATTGAAATAATACTTGTACACATTGAAATAATAATACTAGTACATGAATTTTGTCACCTTGTTACGTAAAATAGACGACTTGAGGCATGCTTTAATTTCATCTGCAGGTGTGCCCTTTTGAATGACAGGTAAAGTTTGGCGAAAGTCACCATCCAGGAAAACCACCATTCCTCCCATTACATCGGTATTGCTGCGCAAATGCTGGAGCGTTCGATTTAGTGCTTCTACAGCTTTTTTATGCGACATTGTACTTTCGTCCCACACTAAAAGTTTGCATTGTCGTAGCATTATACCTCGTGCACTATTTTTGGTAAAGTTGCAGATCGGCGATTCTTCCTGGGCTAGATTTAGAGGGAGTTTTAAAACAGAATGTGCAGTGCGGCCCCCGCTTAGCAGCGTGGCGGCTATACCGGAGGAAGCTACGGCCACAGCAATGTTTTTATCTTTCCGTACTTGCGCTAATAATAAATTTAACAAAAATGTCTTCCCAGTTCCTCCAGGGGCATCTAAAAAGAAAAGTGCACCATTTCCATATTCAATTTGTCCTAATACTTTGTCAAAAACTCGTTTTTGTTCGGGAAGCAAGCGGGGTACAAATTCGGCTACTTGCTGCTGCCAAGTTGGTATATCGTAGTTTGTTTCAGGTATAATTTCATCACTTAGTTCATTTTCGGTTGTTTGCTGAGGGCTTATCATTCCAAAGTCGCTTAATTTTTTGCCTACCATTGCCATTACTTTATCTTAAATTTTTCCAAGTGCTTCATTATAAATGTGTTCATTGTATGTCATGTTCGCGTGTGTCTGCTGTAACCTTCGCAAAATATCTTCCGCCATGTACTCTTTATATTTGTCCCACAATTCATGTGCATTAGATAGCCCGCAAGATAATATGAGAGTTGCATAAAGATCCCTAATTTTGGCTGGTGACTGGCACTGCACAGCTTCCTCCATGGTTTCATCCCAGTGATTATCGTTTTCTAAAAGATGCAGAGCTTCACATGCTTCTCTATAAGTTGCGCATTCCTGACCGTTGACAGTTTTAAGGTCTTAATATCCTGTAGGACATCGAAAATGGTGCAGCTGCAATCGTAAACAGAAACATTCAAAATTAGTTACATGGGCGGTATACACACGACCAAGGGCATCTGATGACTTTACACCGGGCCATTTTGCAACAGGAGCGCCTTGAATACGGCGTTTTCACTCCTTCCTAGATGTGTTCCAAGTATATTAGCGGGGGACTTCAGAATATATAACAAAAAGTTTTTGAAAAGGGGTCGGTTTGACAAAGTTGAAAGAAGGCTGTTAGTGCAGTTTTTGGCGGTGATGCAATTCTTTCTTGGCAATTTCTTCCGGTGAAATATACACGCTCTCCATTTTCTAAGTGCACAGCAAGGTGAGTAACTGTTGGGTGTCTTTCATGTTAAGGGAAGCCAAGGAGACGCCACGCTGCCTCGTTACTGCTGACATAACGCCCTGCTTGAAAGGTCTGTACTTTATTAACGGGATTTGCCTCACCTTCACTCCTGAGATTAAATATTGCTTGGTCGCTTCCTTTATTTATGTACTTACAGATATACTTGATTGCGCGGGCAGAGCTACATTTAATGTGCGAATTAAACATTTTACATAGAATGGGCGAATACGGGACAATCCAGCTGTTATCTAAGGTTTCGAATGCTCCAGAGCGAGATTGATTGTAACTTTTCTTGCCACCATCTTCGGGAGCTCTGCGTCTGTATAAAGGGTAGCCATTATCATTGTGCACTGTTTCTTTTAATAGCTATTTAGGGAATTTCTTTGTACATTTTCCTTCTTTCATACATGGCGATATTGAATTTCGTGCTACACATGGACCGTGAATCATATTTCGGACGATGTATATATTCTCTATCTTGCTCAGGATCTGGAATCTCGGCGCTTATTATGTTGTCTTTTTGGCTGGGCCGCAACTTCTCTTTAAGCCATATTGGAATGTGGGCATGCGGTAATTCTCTTTTTTTGCCATTCAATTGAATACATGAAGCACTGCACCTCTCCGAAATTTTCCCTTTGTTAATTACATACATACTGTAATTTTTGTACTTTTAATTTAAATACTCTAGCAACTAAATCGTATCTGTCAGTACTTTTTTGGCCCGGCATTAGCTCCTCAGTTATTTCTTTCCATGTGGGATTGCAAGTAAAAGTAACAAAAAGATCAGGTCTTCCGTAAGTTCGTACATAGGCGAATGCGTCTTGTGTGTACTCACGTTTTTGAATTACCATTTTACCTAAATCTCTGGGGTTTACATTGGCGTCGCTAGAAACTGCAACTTGTAAATGTATATAATTCTCAACGCGCAGCTTTTTTTGATTTAAAGATATATAACGGAGACGTTCACTTTCTACCTTCACATACATGCCTACCAAAAATTGATGAAATAATTGTCTACACCGGGCTAAGAGGTTAAAATCATTTTCTCGCAACATCATATGATACACATAAAAATCCATACATGATACGTTTTTGTTCGGAGTAGGCTCCTTTGTGACCGGGTTAATGAGTGGAATTTGAAAATGATAACCCTCTTGTCCTTTGCAATAAATCAATGGGTATTGCAGAGCGTCATAAAACTTGTGTGTATCGGCTACCTGTTGCAACGTAACATCACGTGCTCGCAAGACAATGTCTCGTGAAGAAAATTGATCACCACTAATTACGGCTGCTATTTCGTTTATCAAAGGTGCATTGTAGCGCCTTTCATGCTCTCCTCGAGGGGTCCGATCTGCGTGAATAACGACTTTATAATTCTCTTCAGGTAGGTTTTCTAAAGCAGTTTTAAATGTTTTAAATAAAATTTTACGTTCATGAATCTTTGAATTTTGAACAATGTGTCTCTCTCAACTCCCTGGATAAATTGGCAGCAACGGTCTACCTCAATTTCTTCGTCACCCATAAAATATACTTGTAAAAATTTATGCTGTTCGTTTTCAGCTGGAAAAAGTGAACCTATTCTATGATAAATTTGCTCTTGCACCGTAAATACCTTATAGTACCTTATAGTAGATTGACGTTCATCTTGCTCAATGAGTCTGTGTTGAGTTTCATCAGGTGTTTCCGAGGCTCTTAAGGTGATAAATTTGCCCTTGCACCGTAAATGTAGGCGTAAATCCCGGCATTATTATATCCCGGTCAACTCCGAAGGACGTCATTTGAAAGCATGAGTTATATTTCCGGATCCTGTTTAAAAAGTGCCGTGACACATTAGCATCATATAATACGAGAGTTTTCAAAGGTTCTTCTGGTTCCCCAAGTAATAGAAGAGACACTTTGCCATTGGAACAGCACATGCCTGCGGTCTCATCTTTCCATTTTAAAGCGCTGCAAAATTGACACGCCCTGTCCATCAGTCCGATAACAACTAACCTGTGATTTTTGTAATCAATCAAGGGATCATAATTGAATGCTGCGTCATTAAAAACCGACCAATTGTTTCTTTGAAAATTTTGTCGACGTTTAGCTTGGAGCTGTGCATTTGCATCTCTTCGCGCCTGTGTCTGTTCTGGGGTTTCAGATGCCCTTATAGTAGATTGACGTCCAGCTTGCTCAATGAGTCTGTGTTGAGTTTCATCAGGTGTTTCCGAGGCTCTTAAGGTGATAAATTTGCCCTTGCACCGTAAATGTAGGCGAAAATCCCGGCATTATTATTTCCCGGTCAACTCTGAAGAACGTCATTTGAAAGCATGAGTTATATTTCCGGATCCTGTTTAAAAAGCGCCGTGACTCATTAGCATCATATAAAAGGAGAGTTTTCAAAGGTTCTGCTGGTTCCCCAAGTAACGAAAGAGACACTTTACCATTGGAACAGCACATGCCTGCGGTCTCATTTTTCCATTTTAAAGCGCCGCAAAATCGACACGCCTTATCCATCAGTCCGATAATAAAAAACCTATGATTGTTATAATCAATCAATGGATCATATTTGATTGCTGCGTCATTAAAAACTGACCGATTGTTTCTTTGAAAATTTTGTCGACGTTAAGCTTGGAGCTGTGCATTTGCATCTCTTCGCGCCTGTGTCTGTTCTGGTGTTTCAGATGCCCTTATAGTAGATTGACGTCCAGCTTGCTCAATGAGTCTGTGTTGAGTTTCATCAGGTGTTTCCGCGGCTCTTAAAGCGGCCTGACGTTCCGCTTGTTCGAATAGCCTTTGCTTACTTTGAGCAGGTGTTTCAGTAGCTCTTAAAGTACGCTCTGCCTGTTCAAGACGCCTTTGCTGACTTTGATTAGGTATTTCAGTAGCTCTTAAAAAAGCTTGACGCTCTGCCAGTTCAAGACGCCTTTGCTGACTTTGAGCAGGTGTTTCAGTAGCTCTTAAAGTAGCTTGACGCTCTGCCTGTTCAAGACGCCTTCGCTGACTTTGAGAAGGTGTTTCAGAAGCTCTTAAAGTAGCTTGACGCTCTGCCTGTTCAAGACGCCTTTCCTGACTTTGAGAAGGTGTTTCGGAAGCTCTTAAAGCAGCCTGACGCTCTTTCTGTTTAAGACGCCTTTGCTGACGTTGGGAAGGTGTCTCAGATGCTCTAAAAGCAGCCTGACGCTCTGCTTGTTCTTGCCTTCTCAGTTTAGCATCTTCTAAAGATTCTAGCGATCGAGCTAATCTTTTCGCTTGTCTTTGAGAAGATACTCTTGAAAGGCTGGACTTACGTTTGCGGGGCATTATGAAGTAACAAAAAACCTATTTATAAAAAAAACGGTAAAATACCTAAAAGGGATTAAATTTCCTTTTAAATATTTTTTTAAAAGCAAATCCAAAATATCTAAAAGGAATAAATATTCCTTTTAAATATTTTTTAAAATCAAAACAACCAAACCAATTCAAGACACAACACGAATCCGAAAACGATAGCCAAAAAGAAATCGAATCAACTTAAACCAAATCACGAAACAAATCGCGGAAAACCGAAATCGAAAGCAGTAGGCAATATAAATATAACCAACGAAAAAAGAAGTAGGTGTATAGATACCGTGTACACTTTCTATACTATTAATATTCCTTTGAAATGTTGTTAAACAACCTAAAACTACGAAAAGCAATTTACGATTCTAAATAAACAAAATCCAAAATCAAAGCCAGAGTCTAAATATGTATAAAGGAATACCAACCAAATCAACAAAACCGATCCAAGGAAATACACAAATCCGAAAATGAAAGCCAATATGAATCCATTCAACCTTTACCAAATCACAAAGCAAATAACAAACAACCGAAATCGAAAGCAGGTAGTCGAATAAGCTACGAAATAGAAACAATTTAAGCGTATAGGTACCGTATGCACTATAAGTTGACGCGCGGCTCAACGGCGGGAGTTAATTACATGTCAGGAAACATTTCGTTACCGCGTTTTAAAAACCTAGTAACGACATCTAGCGGAATCAATTTAAACTATGTATACGTTAGTTTATAAGAACTCTCAAAAATATTTTTCTTATAATTTTGCACAATTTTTCTTATTGTAATACAGATTCATTCATAACCACATATAAGAACTGTATTCATTTCCGTTCAATAAATATTACTAAGGCTTATTAATAAAAGCCTTATTTTACTAAGAACTGTTTCTACCACAGTTAAGTAATAGTTAAGGGTGAAAGCGTGAGAGGTGGTGATAGTATTTCTGATCCATACTTATAATCACGTCTGTAACCCTTGCGGGGTAGGCAGAGCATCAACGGATTACTTGATTTCGTCTGCGAGGTTATCGCCTATACTGTGAATTACAATGCACCAAAATGTTTGAAGAAAATCAGCTGGTGAATTTTATGTTTTTTATCGCTCTCTTCCCGGTCCTGCGTGGAAAAATACAGATCCATACATTTTTTATCTTAATTTTGGTAAAAAGACATAATAATCCAGATATTCTGACCTTCTGTGTTCGTCCATCGTACCGTCGTACGTCTTGTAGAATCACGGTGGCGCCAACTAGCTGAATTAAATTTTGCAACATATTGAATTTTCCCACGGGAATGAGGCTGTAGAGTGACATAGGCTCCTTTTTTCCGCGGAAAAACATCTCATATATCAATCATATTCTATCAATATTCTATTTTCCCACGGGAACGGGAATGAGATATTTTTCCGCGGAAAAAGTGGCCTATGTCTCTTTACAGCCACCGAACTATCCCCATACCAAAATTCATGCCATGCCCACGCTCTGTTGCGACGTGAAAGAAGGACAAACTTTTACAATATATTCTATTTTCCCACGGGAATGAGATATTTTTCCCCGGAAAAAAGTAACCTAAGTCACTGTACAGCCACCGAACTATCCCCATACAAAAAATCATGCCTGCCGATGCTCTGTTGCGACGTTAAAGAAGGACAAACTTTTACAATATATTCTATTTTCCCACGGGAATGAGATGTTTTTCCCCGGGAAAAAGTAGCCTATGTCACTCTACAGCCACCGAACTATCTCCATACAAAAAATCATGCCATGCCGACGCTCTGTTGCGACGTGAAAGAAGGACAAACAAACAAACACACTTTCGCATTTATAATATTAGTGAGTATGGATTATTATTAGACATTAAAAGTTATGAGAGCATCCACGACGTTTTCTGCCACCAGGGCGGCGCTACCGTGGTATTTTTGACAGATTTAATAGCGGAGAAGTTAACTTGTTCGAAATATGTAAACAATATTGTTTCTTTCTGTACTATTTTTGTTATATTTTATATTAATTAAATTCAAATTAAAATAAAAGAAAGAGTTAAAAATGTGTAAAAAATTAAAGAGAAAACTACTGAGGCATTGTTTTTTTGTAATAATATACTAATATATACTAATATACTCTAAAAACTGATATTTTATTGTTTATAACTTACTTCAGTATTAACTAACAATCTGTAACAAAAAGTGTCAAGTAGCGACAGAGCGAAACATTATCTAACGTTGCGCTCGCCAGATGTCGCTAGTTGACACTATTATATATATATATATATATATATATATATATATATATATATATATATATATATAAATCGGCAATGAAATTGTGAATTGCAATTTTAAGTGCCGATTTACCACGTGCTCGGCGGTGAAGGAAAACATCGTGAGGAAACCTGCATGTCAGAGAAACGCATTTCGCCTGGACGTATATAGGCTGTAACTTTACTTTACTTTATTGATTAACGTTCGCATGAAAAATACAATGCTGTTTTACTTGGATATTTCTTTTTAAATTGTTATAAGTCATCATCATCATCAGTATCTAGGTGAATCACAATGTCTTATGACCGAATCCTATGTTTTAAAAATAAACTAGTTTATATTACAAACTAATCATTCAGCGACTTAGGGTGACTTAAAATGAAAAAAAAAAACTTTAAACGGTCCGTAAATACTTAGTTGAACTAGTTTAGTTAATTGTTTAAAAAATAGGTTTTCTGGACTTCACTTACTGCAACACGACTCGTAAAAGAAAATTTAGCGTTTTTAAATATAGAAACCCAGTATAAGCTTAACAAAAGAGTAATTCACTCTTGTTTTCAAAACGTCGTACGTCGGCAGACTACTCCACTCAGATGTAGACTGTGGCCGTTGGAAGGAAAAGGGGAGATCTCCCGCCGGGTAAGGTATTCTGCCCGGGGAGTGGCCAACACTCCGTGTGATAGTTCGGAGATGTTCTTTATATACTATTTATGATTCGGAATTTTGAAAGCGTGATTTAGGCTTCGGTGTGTTTCGCTTGCGGTGCGACGACAGCGCCGCCATATCATCCCCCTGCTCAGACCGGAGGTCGATAGTGCAGCCTCGTTGCCGACGAATGTGCAAGTTCCAGTGGATTGCCTTGTAGTCTGCGGTGAGTCGAGAAGAAGGCAAGTAATCTGCGAGAGTACCGTGAAGCAGAGGCGAGCAGAAAGGCTCTGAGCCGTGCCGAGCACTGTATAGCGCAAAGAGTAGCTTGAAGGAACAGAAAGCATTATTATTCCAGTGCTGCGATGAACCTTGTGAAGCTAGCTGGCTTGCAGGATATGAAGACTGCAGTTGATATCTGCTCGGGAGTGAATGGGTGGGGTACCTATTCTATGACGATGATAAAGCTTGAAGGTTCCGAAGGTTGTTGGTTGCGTGTTCAGATCACGTTGGGTGGTCACCACTGTGGCTGTAGTGGGGAAAAGGGGAGATCTCCCGCCGGGTAAGGTATTCTGCCCGGGGAGCGGCCAACACTCCGTGTGATAGTTCGGAGATGTTCTATATATAACTGTTTATGATTCGGAATTTTGATAGCGTGAATTAAGCTTCGGTGTATTTCGCTTGTGGCGCGACGACAGTGCCGCCACATAGACATTACGAAAGACGAATCAAACCGTTTGGTTCTAATGCCTGGAGTACCTATTGACACCAAAGAGGTGAAGACCCACCGACTGCCAGACCAGATCTTAATCTGTGATGGCGGTTCCACATTATCGCCGTGAATTTACCCGCGAATTCACGCCTTGAAATCACGGCACAAGTCGTGTTCTTCATATTCACGAGATTCTCACAATCGTTCATGAAACCCGCCGAGAAACGTACGTAGAAGCTGCCGCTGCAATAACTTCATTTAGCTCGCAACATATCACTATTTAGACGTTCAAAACAAGAAATTTATTAGAATGCGTTGGAAAAAAAGAGGATGGTGTATGACTAAAATACATCGTCCGTACGCCTTAATAGTCTGACACGAACTGCCACGGGGCCGTGAATGTCCGCGTGAACGCCGCGCGAAGGATGCGTGAACCCTTTGTCGCGTGACAAAATACCGACTCTGATCGGGGAACAGGCGAGAACACGCGTGAATCCCGCGAAAACCATCCATATTCACGTTCACGCCTGTTTACGGAGCTTCACGGCGATAATGTGGAGCCGCGGTGAGGGGAGGCTACGTTCAGATGTGAACATTATTTTTATTTTGTAGTCGTGATAGGGAACACGCAGCTGCCTATCACCTGGTTGGTTTCCCTCTGGCGCTTTTTATGTCATCCACGGGATATTTTGACACCATAACTACCTAAACGGTTGGATAAATAATACAACAAATCCATATTTATTTTATGAATTTTATGGTGGTAATTTTTGCTTCTAAAATTATTTATGCATTTTTATTGTGATATATTCCTTTATGGATCTACTGGAAGATATTTCAGCTAATTATGTAATAAGTAGAACCTTTGTACGAAATTACTATAAAACTGCTTCTGTATCGTGATGTGTGTAGGTACATAAAATAAATTAAAAAAAAAGATCATTATATAATGTACTACATTCGGACAAGAAATACATTTGAATTAAAATTGAATTGAATGAATAGAAAAGTATTTAAAATAGATACATAAGGAAAACAAATATTAAGAAAATTAGAAAACCAATTCGCGTTTGTCAGAATAATAATAACGAAGCGATAGCTTTCAAGTAGAATAGAACGGTGCACAGCAGTGATTTACATTGGCACTGAGATAATGGAGGCTGCGCCCGCGCCCACCAATCACAACCGAGCGCCAACAGACGGACTCCGTAATTGGCGATCTTTAGTTATGGAGATGAAAGAGGCTGGGCTTTTTATTGTTTACCGATCTGTATCTATGTAGGTTTGTGACGATTTTTGAAATGAAAACTTTTAAAGTGACAACCTTTTTGAACGCGTTGTGCGATGTTTGGATGGGTAAAATCCAGGGGCGTAGTTACCGCCGTATCAGCCGTATCAATGATACGGGGCCCCCAGGCTACAGGGGCTCCGAACGTGTGTAAGCAAAAACTCGTAAAATGTTATCCACAATCTCACTTAAACTCTTAGGCCGTACTTCCCGAGAAAAAAATTATTTCATCAAATAGTGCCCAACGTGCCTAAAGAAGACATATCAAAAATTAACCAATTTTCTGTAGTATTTCGATACATCTCGATAACAGAAAATTATGGTAATATACCAATATACCTACAGAAATAAAAAAACTCGCAGAGTTCTTTTTAGGGTTTATAGCAGAATCCGATTGCAGTGTAGGACTTAAAACTGTAATTTTAAATATCATAAAAGGTAGGTACCACACGAACTCACTGAAAGAAACCTAGGGAATCGTGCACTCATTTGCGATTCTCATTTGAAACGTAATAACATTGTTTGAAAGAGTTTCCACTATGTTTGTTAGGACGGTATTTTGGTACACCTTGCCACTGGATTTTACACCTTTTTACAGAAAAACACCTCAGTTAAGCCTGAATATGAGACTCCAAGCCAAACCTTTAGTGACGAAGGATAATGTGCTCGTTGTACCCTCGGAATACGCGTGCTGGCTCCTTCACTGCTGTAAACATACACCGTATCATTTAGTTTATTAATAACTTTTTTCGATGTTAAAAAAAATCCTCCGAAAACATTGAGCTATTAGGGTCGATGCGCCGGTAAGTCGGCCGTGCCGGGTCTAGATTTCGGCCTTTAGAACGAGGTGATGCAGTAAATTTGATTTAATAACAATTTTAATAAATATTATCGTACGAGATAAAGTTTAATTCATTTGTAAATAGTTGCACTATATCTGGTAGCATTAATTAATCAGGTAAACACAACACGCGTTTTATAATAAATAGTTTAGTTCAACACCGGGCGTAAGATCGAGCAAAAAAAATAGTAGCCCGCGGTCCATTCAAAAGTAAGTTTCGTGCTGTATTTTAATACAATTACTTAATAGTTTGCTTATATTTCACTGTATAAATAACCTAATACAGTTAATTGACACTGATTATTATAATACTTTATTGATAAAATTAATAAATTAAGTGGCCGAAAAGTGACACATAAAATTTTTCCATTAGTTGGTTGTCGGCCATGCGGCCGAAAAGTAGCCTGAGTTTAGCCTAAATACTTTTTCTCTTTCATTTATTTGGTTACGTACTATAATTTATCTTTCTTACTTATATTGAATCGTAGCGTGCGTAGACACTAACTTTCAGTTTTCGGCCTAATTACTGCAATTTGAACAGCTAGTGACGAAACAAAAATACCCATTTCGGTGATGGCCTAAAACTGGATTGACCCTGAAATATTTATTTAGTTTTCGGCCAACTTAAAATTGTATGAAAGAATACGGCGGCGGAAAATAGAATGCTGTCTTAGTTTACGTTTACGGCCATTTCATCAAATATTTTATTCACATTGTGTTTTAGGAAGAAGATTCAACAGTAAATTTTTTTCTTCAGATGGCTCCTCCAAAGAAATATGTGAATTACTCAAATTGAGTCCAGCAAACTCTGGAAAGACTAATCGATGATAACTGAAAGAAAGAATAAATATTTCTAAAGACATAACTAGTGCAGAGCTAGTTTCCACTAGAAAAGTTTAGAAACATTTTAAATCAACTTAGGCAGAAAAAAAAACATAAAAATTGAAACGAAAGTCTTCTCAGATCAATATTGTTACACACAGACAGGCCAACGAATACTTGGAAATTCTCCAATTAAGCAATATAAGACCGCTAAGTCCATTTAAGTCCCCAGAAAGTCTGTGCAACAAAGATCAAGATAAAAATATTCTAACTCACGATGTGGTGGTAACTATTTATTCATCTACCGATGCATCAGAATCGTTAATCGATAACAAAATTTCAATATTGCGTTTGTCAGGAAGTTATTTGGATATTGGTTCCTAAGTATCGTTATATGATGTTCTTATAATCCAAACTCAAATAAGCCTACCAACGACAACAGTACTGACAATGCCTGAAATGATAATATATTTCAGTAATGAAACAATAACGACTCAAATGACTACGATGATACCACTACAAGCACCGACGATAACAAACAATATCTCTGAAACTTTAGAAAATGTGTGGGTTGATATTCCAACTAAACAGACTAGACAGAATATAGTGACGCAATAGAAAAAACATTTATTTAAACCGTAACCCGTAAAAAAATTAACTGCTTACAGTACACGTGCACCTTCTTCTGCAGCAATTTCATCTGCGGTGTGGCGAAAATTTTATGAAGATAAGTAAAAGTTAAAATAGAGAAGTAAGAACTAAAATATTTTGAAAAAGAAAAAAATTGAAAAAGAAAAATTAAAGAGTGCTAAAGTTCAAATACGAAAAATAGCTAAATCCAAGAAATCTATGAAGGAGAAAAGTGTAAGAGTAAATTGCGCTTTGTGTCATAATATTTTAATAAACGATACAGAAGAAGATCTGGAAAAAATATTGGATGTGATGTGAAAAAATCAATTAAAATTAAACGCGATAAAATCCGTAAAAGTAGTTTTAATCAATGTGTAGTGTTCGCGTAAATATAAGAAATCATTATTTTGGATGTGACTTTTGCACCAAATGGATTTGCGATGTACTGATGGTTAGAGATGGTAACATATTTTGTGTAACTAAAATATTTATGAGGAAGTACAAAATACTCGTAAATGAGAAGATTTGATTGCTATGTTTAAAAAGATTTTTGTTATTAGATTATGATTCAAAGAAAAATGATTAATCATGGTTATTATTTTATATCAAAAGCACCCCCAAAATGAAAAAAATAACGTTACGGTTAAAAAATCGAAAGCACCGATTGAAAAAACTAAATACACTGATTTCCCAAACCGTTTTGCCATTTTCTGATTTTATAAAAACACTTTTAAGTTTGTATTACCTCTTCTAATACAGTGGCCGAAAACTAAAATTCTTGTAGGCCGAAATCTAAAATTTGGGGCCGAAAACTAGCGTTTTGCATATTTATCACATCAAAAATTATTATAAAAAATAGATTTCTTTTGTAGCATCAATGAGTTATAAAAATGAAAACTACATTATATAAGCTACAAATTAACATTAACAGCACTAGGTCAACATAATGGCTATTATTTTTTATTGTACCTTAAAGTTGACAACTCCACTAAAAGGCCGAAAACCAGCGCATCGACCCTATGTATAACTGCCGACATAAGTCGTGAGCACACTTTTTATTGGTCGATACGACGTTGACCACGCTGACGTTCAACGTGATTGGTTCATTAGTCGATTCTCGTCGTCTATTGGTTTCGAACGTATCATTCGGCTTCCGTACACTTCAGAGCAATAATTTTAATGTTAACTTTTTTAATAAGTTTATTTTCGTTAATTGTTTTGTCAGCTCGTTGTTAATTGTTGTGTGTTGTTGTAACAAAAACAATTAATAACAAGGAATACCCTTGTTATTAATTGTTTTTGTTATTTCTTGTTTTTAATTATTTTTGTTGTTATAATTTGAGTGTAGTGTGTCTAAATATGCAGAGAAGGAAGAATTCGGTGTTAAATAGACAATCCCTACAAATGTTCTATTCAGTGTTTAGTTACATGAAAAAATTAGGTACCTCGAAAAACATCATAGACGTATATAAACAGACTGCTGAGGCGACTAATGTCTCAGTAGCTACTGTACGGCGCACCGCAACACAGATTTTATGGAAGGTATATCACCTCTTCCTTCTTCTTATATCTAACCGGTATTAAATACTTTATAGTAAATAACAAAATAAAGGACATGAATATCTGCAACATTACTGTATCAAAGTAAAAGTTGATGTGTTCGAGTAAATATTTTCGAGTCGTCAGAATAGTCAAAAGTCGTCAAAAATATTAAATTACGGATTGAAATAATAAAGGTATCCAATAATTTTGCCCAACAGTGTACCTACCTCCCACCACAGTTTATCTGTGCTCACCACTCGTGTCGGCAACTATACTACGTACTAGAGGCGACACTGCATTCAGCTACTCTGTTCCACTCAACTGTGGTGCATACACCGCACTTTAATCAGTCACTCGCTAGGCGCTTGTAGAGTTGTCACGTGTTGTGTTGATTTTAAAAAAAAATCTCTTGATAAAAATATGCCGTCGTATGTACTTAGATATTGCACAAATAATTCAAGAAATGTCAGTAAAACCAAGGAATTACTTTTCATCGGCTAATAAGATACTTAATCAATAAAAAAGTATTAGGTATTAATAATAAAACAAATTATTCCTAAGACGCCTACTCGTGTCAGGGAATATAGATTATGAAATTAATATGTTCAGATGCGAAATTTCTGTGGGTACTTAAGTATAGGACGAATATATTATTATACACATTTTTTTGTAGAAACATACATATGTTATTATAATTTGGCAAAATTTGTCATGTTTAAATCTGCTCATTACTTTTTTATTTTATTTTTAGGTTTTCACATCAAAGTCAAAGTGGTATAAATTCGTCCATTTTTAACTCTCGCGTGCCCAGCATTTACGAACGACTTTTATTCTAATTTAAATAAATATATTTGTAATTTAATGTTGTGTTAATAAGTTTTGTTAAACATACATTTAGTATGTTTTTTTTATATTTGATTTAGATACCTTTTAAAATATTCAGATAAAAATGTCATTAAAATGTAATTATGATATTATATCATGTAATATTATATTAAATAAGCAAATATAATATACAAAATAAATGACAAAATTTAAATATTGTTCTCGATATAATTTACCTATTTAACAATACAATCTACTATTACCTACAGGTAATTCTACCTATGTTTATCCACGATAAAAAAACAACCGCGCGAACACAGAGTAGCGCGCATTTTTTGTTTGAGATAGCTGTTCCAGTACGTAAGTACATATTACTTCAATGTCCGAAAACAACATTTCGCGGTATTTTTTCCAGCATACCGCCGTAACAAAGCGCGGTATCTATCCAGCCTATTTTTTTTTCAAACGCTCGTTCAAAAAATATCCGGTCTTCTTACAATAAGCTCGTAGTCCTAGGTCTTCATTGATCACTATTTTGACCGTGATTCTGCTTAGGCACATCTGAAGAGCTAAGTTATTTATTTACCAACAGGATTTAGTTGGATTCGCGTCTTTACTGTTTTGATGATCGCGGGTGTCCTAACTGCAAGAGGTCGGCCGGTCTTCTTAAGATCTTCGAAGTTTGAATCTCCAGTGAATTGTTTGATAGTGCGAAAAACAAATTTTAGGGTTGTTTTCAATTTTTGTAGAATATTGAAAATCTCTTTTGGCGCGTAACCATAGCGGTGCAACGCGATAACCGCTACTCTATCTTCTTTCTTCGACCACTCCATATTCGAAAATGAATAAAAATTTACGTCTTTTTTATTTTCGGCATGCGCAAACGTTAAATTTTTTAAAATTATTGAAGTTCTAGCCAGTATTCAAATATTTTAGATAATAGGGTTTTGACAAAACTTATACCCCGACTAAGTATAATTTTAAAAAAGGAAGTGGTATGTACCTAACTACTGTACCTACTGTAACTGACTCAATAACAGTAATTCGTATATAAAATTAAACTGAAATGTTTATTTATTATTATTTTTCAAAGAAATCGTACATTATTGTAAATGAAGTGTAAAACTGATGCTCCGGAAAGTCTATACGAGTACAGTCTGTGGGCGCGTACAGGGTAATACCATCATTACATCAGATTTAATAAACCACAAATCCTTGCACTGTAATACCAATTCCCACTAAGAATTATTCACGAGGCCATTGAAATTAAACATTTAATTTCTATAGGAAAGTTGGCTAGATTCAAATGCAACAAAAATCCAAACCTTTGGTTATTTAGGTACCCGTTCAAAAGAAAAACCTAAAAAACAAATCAAAGTAAACTTTATATATAGAATAAGGATGACCAACGAGCGCATGCTCCACCTGATGGTAGGTAGCTAGGTAGATGCTGTGGTCCATAGACATCCACATTTGTCCTTGATTAAGATTCAAAATGCGCTGTCACCCCTGAAGACCAGATAGGATACAATTCTAGTAAAATGTGTCCCCGGTTCTCTACGCTCACCATGCGAAATACAGCAGCACTGGGCTGCTATTTTTTGCTGGTTTTGTGTGAAAACCTCCCTTCCCCAGTGGAGCCGACCCATTCGTGCTACAACCATAATATAGCTGCAGCGTGGCTCTACCACGTATAAGAATAAACCTTTTCGCTTTGCGTTCAAG
This sequence comes from Parnassius apollo, assembly GCA_907164705.1. Lineage (NCBI taxonomy): Eukaryota > Metazoa > Arthropoda > Insecta > Lepidoptera > Papilionidae > Parnassius > Parnassius apollo. The sequence continues at coordinate 686,536 of CAJQZP010001189.1, read as the reverse complement.
GTGTGCAATATTTATATATTTAAATAGGTAACGTGAAGCAACTCGAAACGTCGAGATTATAAAATAATTTAATATCCGATAAAATCCTTAATTTTTTTTAAACATAAAAAATCATTATCTATTTATTTATTTATGTACCTAATTATATATTTATTTAGTTATTTGTTCATTTCTTCATATTTGAACTCACTATCCTATAGCCACTATCCTACAGTCACTACCCTATAGCCGTGTAGTGGCGGTTGAGAATATCCACTACCCCATATCTTCCCGTGGGTATCGTAAGAGGCGACAGAGGGACACAGGAAGGAGATGGGCAGCAGCATCTTCCTAATAACAACTATAACATAATAAAAAACTGCGGTTGCCAACCCGCTCGCCAAGCTCAGCAACTATGGCAAATAAGTTGGTGTGTCGACGAGGGTCGCGTACCTGGTACTCAGAATCACCAAACGGTATTCGCTAAAGGTCATACAGGTCTACGCACCAACCTCGGCACATCCCGATGAGGAGGTGGAGGAAATGTATGAGGATATTTCTAGAGCCATGCATTCCTCCAAAACCCACTACACGGTGTTGATGGGAGACTTCAACGCAAAAATAGGCACAAGAGAAGGCGGTGAGCTGAAGTTAGGGAAATTTGGAGTAGAGCAACGGAACCGTAGGGGCCAGCAGCTGGCCGACTTTATGGAGAAGGAGGGATTCTTTATGATGAACTCTTTCTTCCAGAAGCGGTCCCACAGGAAGTGGACCTGGTCGGGCCCCAACGGTTCGACAAAAAGTGAGATTGAATTCATTATGACGACCAGACGCCAACTGTTCAGTGATGTCTCAGTGATCGCAAGGGTGAAAACCGGCAGCGATCACCGAATGGTTAGAGGCACACTGAACCTAAACGTTAAGTTGGAGAGGTCTCGTCTAATGAAGTCAACGCTCCGTCCACCTCGTGCTCTAATCCGGAATCCCGAGCCTTTTCAGCTCGAGTTACGTAACCGCTTTCAGTGCCTAGAAGATTGCAATGCAGTGGACGATATGAATGACAAGCTCGTGGAAACTGTCCATGCGGTCGGAGCTAAGTTCTGTAAGACCCGCCGCAGAAGAACACAAAAACTCTCCGATCACACTCTTAATCTCATGGCTGTTAGACGGGAGATGAGGCTGCAATCGTCAACAGATTTGACAGCATACCGGCAACTGAACAGACAGATCTCCAAATGCATGCGGCAAGACTTACGCAACTTTAATACTGCTCGTATTAAAGAAGCGATCGAGCGGAACCAGGGCTCCAAAGTCTTTGCCAGAGATCTGTCTGCCAGAAAGAGCCAACTGTCAAGGCTGAAGACTGAGTGTGGCAGCATCGTTTCCGGGACACCTGAGATTTTGAGTGAGATTGAAAGGTTCTATGGGCAGCTGTACACATCATCGTTGGAGCCACACGCAAGTGTGAGTAACGATCCAAGAGCAAGTCTTATCCGAAACTATTCCGATGATATCCCGGACGTCAGTCTGTGCGAGATTAGAATGGCTCTCCAGCACCTTAAAAACGGCAGGGCCCCAGGCGAGGATGGAATTACAGCGGAGCTTCTGAAAGCGGGTGGAACACCGGTACTTGAAGTCCTTCAGAAGCTCTTTAATTCTGTCCTCCATGTTGGCACTACTTCGGAGGCGTGAAGCAGAAGTGCGGTGGTATTGTTCTTTAAGAAAGGCGACAACGCTCTCTTGAAGAACTACAGACCGATTTCCCTTCTGAGCCGCGTCTACGTGCTGTTTTCGATCATTACGAATTGTCTCGCACGCAGACTCGACGACTTCCAGCCTCCCGAACAAGCCGGTTTCCGAAAAGGCTTCCGTACCATAGACCATATACATACCCTGCGGCAGATTGTACAGAAGACCGAAGAGTACAATCTGCCACTTTGCCTGGCGTATGTGGACTATGAGAAAGCCTTTGATTCCGTCGAAATTTGGGCGGTGCTACAGTCCCTTCAGCGGTGCCAAGTTGACTGTCGGTATATCGAAGTGCTGAAGTGTTTGTACAGTAGGGATACGATAGCTATCCGAGTACAGAACCAGAGTTTGAAACCTATCCAACTGCAGAGAGGTGCAAGGCAGGGTGACGTTATATCCCCGAAATTCTTCACCGCTGCGTTGGAAGACGTTTTCAAGCTACTGGACTGGAAAGGATACGGTATTAACATCAATGGCGAGTACATCACTCACCTTCGATTTGCCGACGATATAGTCCTTATGGCAGAATCGATGGAGGACCTTAGCACTATGCTCAATGACCTCAATGGTGTCTCCCAACGGATAGGTCTTAAGATGAATGTGGACATAACAAAGATCATGTTCAATGTCCATGTTACACCTATGCCGGTAGTTGTTGGGAGCACTATGCTCGAAGTTGTTGACGAGTACGTTTACCTGGGACAAATAGTCTGACTAGGTAAGTCCAACTTCGACCGAGAGGTCAATCGACGGATACAGCTCGGCTGGGCAGCGTTCGGGAAATTACGACACATCTTCTCGTCAGGTATACCTCAATCTCTGAAAACTAAAGTGTACAACCAGTGCGTGTTGCCAGTGATGACTTACGGATCAGAGACGTGGTCCTTCACTGCTGGCCATATGAGGACGCTCAAGGTCGCTCAGCGAGCTATGGAGAGGGCTAGGCTCGGAGTTTCTCTGCGTGATAGACTCAGAAATGAGGATATCCGCAGTAAAACCAGAGTGACCGACATAGCCCAACGGATTAGTAAGCTGAAGTGGCAATGGGCCGGCCATATAGCTCGAAGAACCGATAACCGATGGGGAAGAAAGGTTCTCGAGTGGCAGCCTCGTACCGGTAGGCGTAGTGTAGGGCGACCCCCCACTAGATGGAGTGACGACCTGGTAAGACATGCAGGAAGTCGATGGATGCAGGTGGCTCAGGACCTTGCTTTGTGGCATTACTTGGGGGAGGCCTATGTTCAGCAGTGGACTTGTGAAGGGCTGTAATGATGATGATGAATGATGATCCTATAGTTAAATGTAAGCTCATTCTGAATGGAATCAAATTTAATATTTTAAAGCTCAAGTATATCCGGATTATGTACGACATCTGAACCGCACCTAAGTTCCCCCGTTGAGAACGGCTGCTAACTTGAAACGTCAGAATTTAGAAAGAAGATAAAAAGCTTATGTGTTTAATACAAGCCATTATTTCTAGATAACTGTTTATATTAAACACATCAGTTTTTTATCTTTTTTCTATCTATTTCTAACTTATTTCTAGATAAATTTTACCCGTGTATAAAGGTATAAGTAGTGTTTAATTACTCGTATGTTACAAAATAAATAGAAAGAATGATACTAGTTAAGGCGGGATACTCTCGGGATACTACAAACTAGGCAAGACAGATAGTTTTTATAGTATTTTACTTGGATCTGAACTATAATAAATTAAACTTCATTAATGTAATGGACTACCTACCGCAAATTAACACCTGATATCTATTAATTCTAGATATAAAGTTAGCAATATCTTATTTTTGTACAGTTTAATGGGAAATATTAAATATATTTTATATTTTTTTTATTTATTTATTTAGGACAACCAACAAGAAGTACACGAACACAATGTAAATACTACAAATTAGTGTTGCCCAAAATCGGTCTTGGTCTTGCAGTCTTGGTCTTGTTCTTGCATTTTTGCAAGACGAAGACCAAGAACAAGACCGCCTAATTTTAGCAAGACCAAGACCAAGACTGACCGTGCAAGATTTGAGCAAGAACAAGACTAAGCCTGCGAGACTCTTGCGTCTTGCAGTTAGGAATGAGTGTCGTTTCAGGGAGTATAGGAGTTCGGGTATAGGTACGCTTAGGAACTCTATGAGATGCAAAAAATATATAAAAAAATTTGGAAAATTGGACTTACGCGCATTACGAACAATACCATAAACATACATAGCGGATAAAAATATCCATTAAAAGAAAAAAACAGTGCATGCCTAGTTTTGACCATCGGCACTTTGATAGTGCGCGGCGTCTTGTTGTCGGCATCATCAAAGGTCGAATACTGACCTGTCAAAGATATTTTGCAGCTATTCGGAAGTACAAGGTCAAGATACACGCGCCGGCGGCTTCTATTGATATCGCATTTAATCGTCGCCGCCGCGCCGCACGCACTACATTTGACACTGTTTGAATGCCGCCACAGAGTACATGTTCCAAAGAATAAAATAAGTTTCCGGGTGCTCAGAATGGACACGAATACATTATGCTGATCTCGCAAGGAATATTGTAATTAGATAATGGTAAGGATAGGTAGATACCATAATAATTTATTCTAGTAAGTAATTATTATAATATTAACTATATGGGTTTATAATAATTACTTACTATTATTATTATTACCTAATAGATAAACATGTTCAATAAGTTCACTGCAAATCTCAATTTTTGGAAGTGTGTGGTTTTGAACACAAAGTGTTCGAATTAGTGTTGCCCAAATGCAAGAACAAGACGAGACTTAGCCAGTCTTGGTCTTGGTCTTGCGCCAATACACCTGGTCTTGTTCTTGGTCTTGGTATTGCGCTCTCAGTCTTGTTCTTGGTTTTGGTCTTGCGGCAAGAGTCTCGCAAGTCTCGCATTTACCTATTAGCCTATTGTTATTTATTAAACGTTACTTTAGATCTTAGAACAACTTAACAGAGTAGGCACATTTTGAGCTTGAATTAACATAGCCATAGAAAGACCAACGAAATTAATAAATGTCTAAACATTTAATGAAAAATTCGAAAAATCAACTAATACCGGGTGGGGTTTGAACCCACGACCTAAACGATCCTTGCCGATGCTATAACCAACTGAGCTGTCTACCAAGTCTCGCGGCCACGGGAGTTAGTCTGTTTCTTAATAAACGTTTACATTTAATAAGCTTACATGTGCTAAAACTTAGTCAAAACATATAAAAAACAAATTAATGACATTAACTTGACTGTATTATAAAGAACATTACCTGTCTAGAAAGAGATTGATAGACCTTTATATGAAATGGTATAAAAGAGTTATACAATTTACCATTTATTTAAATAAAAAAATAAAATACAATACAAATTAAATTACATAACAGTACACAACAGCTTTGATATTACTGTTACTTTACATTAATTCTTTTGACCAAGAATTAATACAAAGTAACCATCTGGCTGGCTCATCACTTAACCTATTTCTATGTTTTCTAATTACTAATGATGCTTTAGAAAATAATCTCTCAGCAGGTACTGAAGTTGCAGGTATTGAAAGAAAATTACGGGCTATCTTCGATAAAGTCGGATATTCTGTCTCATGCGTCCTCCACCACTCTAAAATGTCTTCCGAACTGGCGGCTCTGGGTTTACTTAGGTACTCCTCCAACTCGTCTATAACTAAGCCTTGATGAAAAGATCCAGATCCAGATGACGTCGAGGGACATGCATACAATTTCTCAAAGTCTATTACGTCTTCATCTTCATCGTATTCACATACTTTCTTTTCATTTCTTGGTGATTCTGGAGATGTGGACCAATGGTCACGGGGGACTGAGATGACTGACGTCCCGATATAGATCGGTACGTTTTTGCTGAATCACCGTTATTAACAACTTTTTACTAGCCTGATTTAAGATCTTAGGGCTTCCTCGAATGTCTTTTTTAGTGGATATCTTGACACACGTGGGAATGAGATTATGATCTCTGCGTCTCTTCAAGAAATTTAAAGCTGTTATGTATCTTGCGCGCTTGGTCTTTAGATCTTCTAATCGGCGTATTTTATTTGCTATTTCCAGTCCGTACTGGTTTACATAATGATTACTTTTTATTTACTTTTATTTTTAATTCCCGACGTTTCGGGCGATGACTGACGTCCCGTCACGTCAGTCATCTCAGTTCCCCGTAACCATGGGTGCTGGAAAGCGCCCGAAACGTCGGGAATTAAAAATAAAAGTAAATAAAAAGTAAAAATAAACGCGATAAAATCCTTAAAAGTAGTTTTAATCATGTATAGTGTTCGCGTAAATTTAAGAAATCATTAAATCCAGTTACTCTTTTTATAATGTTTAAGCATTTTGTCTCGAGCTGCTTGAAAACCCAGAATGAGCCTTTCATCCACATCATTAAAATAAATACTACTATTTGTAAGTACACGCCGAAAGACCGACAAAGGAAAGTTCGGCATCCTTTGATAGAATTAATGATTCTTCAAAAGATTAATAAAGTAGATGCGTTGCCAGATAGAAATAGTGTGCCTACGTAAAAATGAAATGTAAATATGTAAATAAAATTGTGTATATTATGTTCTTCTTGTGATTGAATTAATTACTTTAACTTAAAAAATGTTAGATCTTTCACCTTTTCAATTTAAGCCACACAAAAATGCTTGGAACTGGCCTCTCGTCCTACACAGGACTAACTAGAAATTTCTAAACCGATTTGGTATCTACATATACATTTGACATTTTATGTTTGACTTATCGCTTTACATAATTATAGAACTGTTGTAAAAATATTTTCAAAAGAGCAACTACTGAGTTTCTTACATTCTTCCATGATTCTTCTCAGTAGAATCAGAACCCCTGGACATGGAAAAGGAGAAATTGGGGAAAACAGTGATTATATGACTATTCAAAAGTGTATTTTTAATGCCTACTTGAATAAAACATATTTGAATTTTCAAACGAGTGAAGGCAAATTTAATTTAATTAACGTAGATTAATTCAATCACAAGAAGAACATAATATACACAATTTTTATTTACATATTTACCTTTCATTTTTACGTAGGCACACTATACCTATCTGGCAACGCATCTACTTTATTAATCTTCTGAAGAATCATTAATTTTATCAAAGGATGCCGAACTTTCCTTTGTCGGTCTTTCGGCGTGTACTTACAAATAGTAGTATTTATTTTAATTCCAGTCATTCCCAATTGAGCTTTGCTTCGAGTCTAATGTATTAATTGTTTTTACTCTAATCCTTGTTGTTCTCGGAGTGATAAGTTTACAATTTGACATGAGTGATGAAGAGTTGAATAGTTCTAGTCGGGTAGTGATAGTTGGAGTTATAGATCTAAAAGACCCAAAAGTAAATTTGATGAGTTTTTCGACATAATTCATGCATCCAAAATTGCTTTGTGTAAATTATGCCAACATAAAAAGGTTGAAATAAAAATGAAAAACAGAAACACTTCAGGCTTAAGGATGCATCTAATATCTTTCCACAAAAAGGAATCACAAATATTTCTTCCTGAAAAACCAACATTAAGTGGAGATATCACAAGCTTTTTTAATAACAACCGGAAAAAGTGGACAGGTAAGAAAAAATATACTTATCACACAATTACATATCACATATATTATGTAACTAGCGGCCGCCTGCGACTTCGCCCGCGTACAATATCTGATTTCATATGAGATTATGAAATTTTCTCGCTGCAAAAGTCTTCCTAAGTATAAAGAGGCTATATAGGTAAAGCTTAACTATGCAAGTATTTAATGATTTCTTAAATTTACGCGAACACTACACATTGAATAAAACTAAATTTACGGATTTTATCGCGTTTATTTCACTACTTTTACTTATTTTTTAATTCCCGACGTTTCGGGTGCTTTACAGCAACCATGGTCACGGGGGGACTGAGATGTTTGACGTCCCAATGTCATAGTTAGTCCGGCTACCTTCAGTTTTTGAATATTAATTTTTGGTCCGATTTACGCAAAACGAGCTTATAGTATCATGAAGTCTTGCAGTGGTATGCTTAGGTTTGGGTTTAATTTTGTTAATTATAGGGTCCCAAGCAGGTGGCAGCACCCATCCATCTTCTCTATTGAAATTTGGATGTTTCCTAATTTCAATAGCCTCGCGTATCATCCTTGGTAGGAATCGGTGTTCTTTTGCGAGAATTTGTGGTTTATCAAAACGAGTGTAATGGTGGGGACGATCTTGAACATGTTCGCAGACTGCAGACTTCCCGGAGCGTCGGTGCTTCACGTCAGCTATATGTTCTTTCACGCGGGTTTTTGTGAATCTTTTTTGTTTGACCTATGTAAGAGAGACCACATTCACAATCTAACTTGTACACTCCTGCATCTTGTAGAGGGATATTACACTTGACGGATGGTAAAAAAAGAAGATGGATGGGTGCTGCCACCTGCTTGGGATCCTATAATTAACAAAATTAAACCCAAACCTAAGCATACCACTGCAAGACTTCATGATACTATAAGCTCGTTTTGCGTAAATCGGACCAAAAATTAATATTCAAAAACTGAAGGTAGCCGGACTAACTATGACATTGGGACGTCGAACATCTCAGTCCCCCCCGTGACCATGGTTGCTGTAAAGCATCCGAAATGTCAGAAATTAATAATAAGTAAAAGTAGTGAAATAAACGCGATAAAATCCGTAAATTTAGTTTTATTCAATATGCAAATATATATTATTTAAAACTAATAAAGTAAATGTCGATCTTCATATCTATACTTTAAAAATATAGGACTTGCATGTAACCATTTTACCCCAATTTCACCCCCCTTAGGGTTAGGATTTCGTAAAACAGCTTATTCAGGATTTTATTATTGAAAACTTATAACTTTAATGCCGATTTTCGTGTCTCTAACATCAAAAACGTAGGACTTTCATACAAACTTCCAACTCCCATTTCACTCCCTTAGGGATAGATTTTCTTAAAACCGTTTCTTAACTGATCTCTATGCCATAAAAGGAATTATAGTCAGTCAGTGAGTGGTAGTTATATATATATATATATATATATATATATATATATATATATATATATATATATATATATATAAGATTATAGTGTTAAATATGTATTTATAATTCACTCATATTTTCATTTGTTTTTATAATCGGCGAGACACATGATTTGCTGTTTTATTTCAGTCTGAAAATAGTAATGACAACATCACGACAGCTACTGTTGATTGGATGGTTAAAAAAATATCTTCCCTTCTCATTTTTTAATGACGAAGCTACACAAGTATATTTTCGATCAATTTGCCCAAATATGGTGTTTCCTAAAAGGTCCACACTTAGAAGGAAGGTCAAAGAACGGTTTGAAGAGCTTCAATTGAATCTTAAGAAACGACTACAACAATTTTCATCTAAAATGTCATTTATCGTTGATGGATGGACGTCAATTGCTGGTAGGAGTTACTACGGGGTCACTATTTATTATATAGACAACGATTGGAAGTATCGATCCTTGATTTTATACCATCACGCGGTCGACATACTGGGGAAGATATTGCAACGATTTTCGACGAATTGGACAAACAGCTGCCATACTTTGATTCAGACCATCAATATTTCTGGTGCTTTACTCACATTTTGAACCTTGATGTACAAGATTTATTAAAGACCTTAGCATTACACAGTGAAACTGACAATAAGGGACAAGAACAGCAGTATGAAGATAATGAAGACGAAACTGAGGAAGATGAAGAATATGCACCAAATATTGCTGACTCACGTGCTGCTATAACTAATTTACGCAGTATTTCCAGTAAAATAAAAATAAGTGAGATATTGAAGAGGAAGTTTCAGTCTGCTTGTGAAGCAGCTGGCGTGCCATCAAATCTGAACCCCATACTCGACTGTACAACGAGATGGAATTCCACACATGATATGATTGGATTTGGTTTAAAAGTGAGAACTGGCATTAACATATTATGTACTTCTGTCACCGAATTGAATGATTTTCAAATCACAGATAGTGAATGGCAAATACTCGAAAAAATACATAAGTTTCTAATAAACTTTAAACTTCTATCAACGAAACTTGGTGGAGAAAAATATGTTACATTACCGCTAGTCATTGTATCATTCAATCTCTTGCTCGATAAATTTGAATCCATGGTAAAACAATTAGATGAGAAACCTAATCAATCCGAAGTGGATGAAAGGCTCATTCTGGGTTTTCAAGCAGTTCGAGACAAAATGCTTAAACATTATAAAAAGAGTAACTGGATTTATTGTAACTCTTTAATTTTAGACCCAAGGCGTAAGACTCAGACTTTTGACATGACATTATGGGGGAAGCAAATTAAAACAGAAAGCCTGCGCAAATTTAATGAACTTTATAAAGAATATAAAAGTCTACACTCAGTGAATACATCTCCAGAATCACCAAGAAATGAAAAGAAAGTATGTGAATATGATGAAGATGAAGACGTAATAGACTTTGAGAAATTGTATGCATGTCCCTCGACGTCATCTGGATCTGGATTTTTTCATCAAGGCTTAGTTATAGACGAGTTGGAGGAGTACCTAAGTAAACCCAGAGCCGCCAGTTCGGAAGACATTTTAGAGTGGTGGAGGACGCATGAGACAGAATATCCGACTTTATCGAAGATGGCCCGTGATTTTCTTTCAATACCTGCAACTTCAGTACCTGCTGAGAGATTATTTTCTAAAGCATCATTAGTAATTAGAAAACATAGAAATAGGTTAAGTGATGAGTCAGCCAGATGGTTACTTTGTATTAATTCTTGGTCAAAAGAAATAATATAAAGTAATAGTAATGTCAAAGCTGTTGTGTACTGTTATGTAATTTAATTTGTATTGTATTTTAAATTGTATAACTCTTTTATTCCATTTCATATAAGGGTCTATCAATCTCTTTCTAGACAGATAATGTTCTTTGTAATACAGTCAAGTTAATGTCATTAATTTGTTATATGTTTTGACTAAGTTTTAGCACATGTAAGCTTATTAAATGTAAACAGTTATTAAGAAACAGACTAACTCCCGTGGCCGTGAGACTTGGTAGAGAGCTCAGTTGGTTAGAGCATCGGCACGGATCGCTTAGGTCGTGGGTTCAAACCCCACCCGGTATTAGTTGATTTTTCGAATTTCTCATTAAATGTTTAGACATTTATTAATTTGGTTGGTCTTTCTATGGCTATGTTAATTCAAGCTCAAAATGTGCCTACTCTGTTAAGTTGTTCTAGGATCTAAAGTAACGTTTAATAAATAACAATAGGCTAATAGGTAATTGCGAGACTTGCGAGACTCTTGTTGCAAGACCAAGACCAAGAACAAGACTGAGAGCGCAATATCAAGACCAAGAACAAGACCAGGTGTATTGGCGCAAGACCAAGACCAAGACTGGCTAAGTCTCGTCTTGTTCTTGCATTTGGCCAACACTACTACAAATTACAGGAAGGTTTATATCTAAGTGTCATCTTAATTAAAGGTTGCTACGGCATGCAATGTTATGCCCAAAATATTGCAGCATTAATTTTGAAATAAATATATGGTAAAGTTGAGGATTAATGTTAAGTACTATGTTAGACGAAAACACGATTCCGTAAAATTTTCTCGATAGAAAAAAAATCCAAAGTTACCTCCAAACTGAACAATAAGCCGCTGCCATTCATAAAATACTTTAAATTAGATCATGAAACTTTGCATATTAACTGAACTAACTATAAAGCAGGGCTCATATTTTTTAAATGACCATTATTTTCACTGTAAAAAGAAATTACCTAAACTATCGGCGTCTTGAAGTTGGTTTCCTGCCGCCCGGTCAGTGTCGCTTCGGCCTTTGAAGGGGGAAGATGTGTCATTTACGATCAGGATACAGATTACGCAATAGGACGGCGTAAAATTAAAATGGAAAATAACCGTAATAAAAATAAGAAGCGTGAAGAAACAGGCATAAATATGATAAACTTAATGAAATAAGTATCTAACAACCTATCTACTTACAGTATTAGTGATTACAAACATGTCGGTACATAGCATACGACGCGCGGGGAAGTGAGGGCGAAATTAGAATTTGAGCTGAGTTAGTATATCCCCTTAAAAATAACCGGTTTAAAAATAAAATCGGTTTTAGCAACAAATTAGCAACTATTTAGCCACAAATTCCCATTTTTTTAAAGGATAGGGTGACAAATGAGCACACAGTTCACCTGATGGTAAGTGGATGCTGTGGCCAATTGACATCTACATCTATCCTCGATTACAAATCAAAATGCACATGCGTTGTCACCCGTGAGGACTAACATGGAATCCCTCGTTTCCAGTAAAATGTGTCTCCGATTCTCTACACTCACCATACGAAACACAGCAGCATTAAGCTACTATTTTACGCTGGTATTCTGTGAGAGCATGGTCCATCCCCATCCGTGCTACAACTATGCTATTGATATAACTGCCGCATGACTCTAGCACGTAGTTTTATTAATTTCTGATTGGATAGAGCTATGCATTTTGACGACATTATGTCACTAACCGTGCCCTCTAGCCTTTATTTCTATAAAGCTAGATTTCATAAAGCTTAAGCAAGTCATTATTTATATGGCCCGGGCATTATGAAGTTTGCACTATCAATCATTTGGTTCATAAAATATGCAAAAATTACATAAGAACAAACATCCACACCTGAAATAATTATTTGTAGACCATACAAACACCTTCGTGCGATACGATTATTGATTGTGATTATTGGTTTGGACATAATATTTGTTTCTGTGGTGTATTTATTTGTTTGACGAAATAAAATGCGAAAAATTCAATTTTCCGTCATCCAGCGACTCTATTTTTATACACGTTTTCAAAGAGGATTTTAATATTAGCGAATTATTTACCTCCTGGACGATAAAACAAGGAAAATTCTTATTCAACGTATTTAAAATCACACCGAAAGAAGTGTCAAAAAGTGACCGTTACGTAAAGGTTTATATCATCTTGCCTTAATAATTACAAAACTGTTAGTCTTAGAGACCTGATTTATTATTTAACTTATATAGTTAGCTCCATAGAGTACTATAATACTTAGTTTGCGCGTTATTACATGCCTATAGTTTGCATCAGGGCCGGGCAGGTTGGCGGGGAAGGGGCAACTCGTAGATTGACCAAAACCGGCGCTCTCTTACCTCGCTAACAGTAAAAGTGACTCGCTGACATAGACGTTACACGTTAAACGAAAGGCCGTGTGCCCCGACACAAACCCACCCGAATTTTTTATAGTATAAGAATGACAAACGAGCAAACAGTCCTTCTGGTGGAAAATGAATGCTGTGGCCCCTATGAATCTACTTCTACGTCTATCCTCGATTGAGAATCAAAATGGTCACACCTGAGGACTAAGATGGAATGCCTCATTTTACGCTTGTATTCTGTGTGAGCGTGGCGTGGTCTTTCCCCGGTCGAGCCGACCCGTTCGTGCTACAACCATAATATAGCTGCAGCGTAGCTCTGTCACGTAAAAGCTATGTTGCACTCTAATATTTAAGTTATCTATATTTAGTTTAAAATACAAAGTACACAAGGGTTCTGTTTCTGTTCTTTTCTTAAAAACATGGCAGAAGTGACTGACGGCTCAGTGACGTAGTGGCTTGGCATTGAGTTTCGGCGGTGATGGATGCGGGTTCGAATCTAAAACAAGTATTTGTATGGTCTACAAATAATTGTTCCTGGTCTGGATTCATGTCCTTGTGTAACTTATGTATGTAAACTACCTACGCGATACAGGAGGAAATCCTAGTGTTTGTTAGAAAATCCTTAGCAGTTCCGACTATTGTTTTTATAGAATAAGTAGGATCCCTTTGTCACAGGCACATAAGAACTTCGTTACCAGAATCTAACCTGCGTATAGTCTTCAAGTTGGCTGTTTGAGCTTGTTTTGAGTAAATCGGACCAAAAAATCAATATATATATATATATATATATATATATATATATATATATATATATATATACACACCTATAACATCAAATACCTCAGCCTTTTGAGTATAATATATAAGCAAACTATAGAACGCGCGGATCCAGTTAGTTTATATTAATCTTTACGCGTATCGCTCATTGCCCATTATGGCAAGCGTAAGCAGTTGTTCTATACGAGCAGATACTGATAAATGGATGAAGCGTTTGAATAGTGATGCCTCAATATTGACGCCCATGCGTTAATAATTAAGTTATTAGTTTAATTAAGTGAGTATTTAGTAAATAATATGTGGGTAGGTAGGAGTTTTAGCAGATCAATAAAATACAGGCATATTATTATATACAAAATCCAATATTTGTAAATCAAACACAAAAATCTAAATAAACTACTGCTCCTTAAAAAGGTTTTATACGTGGTTGAGCCATGCTGCAGTTCTATTAGTAGCATAGTTGTAGCACGAATGGGTCGGCTCGACCGGGGAAGGACCGCTCTCACACAATACCAGCGTCAAATAGAAGCTTAATGCTGCTGTGTTTCGTATGGTGGGTTTAGAGAACCGGAGACCTTTATACTGGAAACGAGGCATTCCATCTTAGTCCTCACGGGTGACAACGCATCTGCATTTTGATTTGTAATTGAAGATACATGTAGATGTCTATGGGCCGCAGCAACCACTTACCATCGGTAAGGTGGACTGTGTGCTCATTTGTCTACCTGTCCTATAAAAAAATTATTTAGTTTATAATCATCGTTTTGTTTTACTTAATTGCAGTCTTAGGTACATGATATTTAATTCTAAAGTCAAGTCAAAATAGACTGTAATTTGCTTATGCATACTGTAAGACTCGGAGAGTACGTGCGAAAAAGAGAGTTTTAATGAAATCCCTTCTAAAAGTTCCTTTAATAAAAATTTAAAAAGAAAGAAATAAACATATTAACTTTGGCATTTTAATATATTTATGAAAATGTAATGTATGCACATAAAATATAAATAGCTTTCATATAAATAAAGATGTTCATACTTTAAACACTAGGAACAAACATAAGCTTGTAATACCAGTTACTAGATTCCGCAGAATCAGTGATTATTTTATGGGTGCAATGTATGGAGAAAATTTACAAAATTTGTCATTAAATAAGTTTAAATGTTTTATTAAAGAAAAATTGTACAAAAAAGGTTATTATAATATTAAAGAATAGATAAATGAAAATAACCCTGGGAATGAGGTGATCACCACCATGCTGGTTCTATAAAAATTCATTCAAACATTTAACAAAATACATTATTATAAAGTGAAATATGTTTAAAAGAATTCCCGCTGAGTTTCTTGCTGGTTCTTCCCAGGACAGATGTTTTTTTCTTCCGAACCAGTGGTAAATAAAAAATTACTTTCAATAAGTATTATGCAATAACCTATATTGAATAAAAATCATTCATTTCGTTTCATTTCACTTCATTCATGTCATTTGATTTCAAAATAGTAGCGCGAATTTTCGCGTATCTATATTACTACCTATTATTTTTATTTATTTCAACTAACAAGGATTATAGGGTAATATTACATTCATTCAATTTAATTTTAATACTAAAATTATAAATATTTAGGGCTATCTTTGTATTTTATTCGATACAATAAACTAATTATTGTATCGAATAACTATCGAAATAATAAGGTCTCCTACACGTTCACGACAATGTCATACCGACTTTTTAGGCATAGTGTCTCTGTTTACAGATGTATTATTTTAATAAAAACAAAAATACTTATTTACACACCATACATACGAAGTCCTTAAATAATACATACAAAAAGTTTACTTATTCTATTGAATGTATATAGAATAGAAAACAATTATTTTTCTTCACTGTAGATTATTATAAGAATGCTTATTAAAAGTTAATTTAATTTTACCGCTAGTTAGGAAAAAATATCTCCGTTCTGGGAATAACCAGCAAAAAACCCAGCAGGACTTTTTTTAAACATTAATTTACAATATAATATTTAATACATTTTATATATATGCATAGTTTGAAGACAATCGTTACAGTTGCGAAACGACTTCGCAACTTGACAGTGTATTTTTAGTGGCGATTGTTTTCAATTTTGTGTTCGATAAAATATATTTTTTATTTACTTATTCTTTAGTAAACCTTAAATTTACGTGGTAGAGCCATGCTGCAGTTATATTAGTAATATAGTTGTAGCACGAATGGGTCGACCCGACCGGGGAAGGACCACGCTCTCACAGAATACCAGCGTCAAATAGTAGCTTAATGCTGCTGTGTTGCGTATGGTGAGTCTAGATAACCAGAGAGCTCTGATTGTGTGCTCGTTTGTCATCCTATCCTATAAAAAAACCCTACATAATGTATAAGAACAAATGGCGGCCTAAATATTCAAAGCATTTTCTTTTTATATTTCACTCGTACACTACACCAACATTAGTAACTCTAGGATTTTCCCTTGTATTGTGAAGGCGGTTTACGTAAATAAATTGCACAAGTATAAACATCCAGACCCAGAACAATTACTTTACCATACAAATACTTCTTGCATGCGGGATTCAAACCCGCGGCCTTCAGTGCCGCAACCCAATTTTAAGCTAATGCGCCACGTAGCCGTCGCGATTTTCTGTCAGTCTACTTTAGCACTGTGACAAAACTTTGCTGATGGTTATTAAAAATAGGACAAATACCTAAATAAAACAACGAGTCTACGTCGTGTTACGGAAGTTGTCTAAAGCAGGGAGTAATTTCTGATCATCATTCATCAACATTATAATCTTTCACAAGTGCAATGCTGAACATAGACCACCTTAGAGAAATGTCACTAATCACGGACCTGAGCCACCTGCATCCATCGACTTCCTGCATGTCTTATCAGGCAGTCACTCTAACTAGTGGGGGAACGCCCTACACTTCATTTACCGGCTCGATGCTGCCACTCGAGAAGCTTTCTTTTTGTTCTACCAGTGCATGCGAGGCTTATCTTTACCAGTGGACTCATGAAGGGCGGTAATGACGAATGATGATGTTAATGATACTCAACTCGCTTGTAAATCGATAAACCGGTAACATGCCGATAACAACTTAGGGAAACCCTCCGTATAAAGTGAGAGATCCGTGTCCAACTGAAACTTTAACGAGATGATAAAGTTAAAATTTGAAGATGTTAAGAGATTTTAGCCGTGGACACCAGAAGTTCAGCAGTGTATGACTGCCTTATTGTCCTAGTGGTCGTAAACGTGATTGCAGATCATGAGGTCTCGGTATCTAATCCCGGGTTGGGTCAGTTATTGGGTTTTTCAGACGCGAAACTCAGTAGCAGTCCGAAGATAGAAAGTAGGCGGTTTTATATCGCCGTGCCTTGGAAAGTACGTAAAGTCGTTGGTTTTGTACCTCATTTTTCTCCCGTCTTGTCGGTTAACCGTCCCATCGAACTAAAAGAGTGACGAATTAGAGAGTACACCTGTGCATGCGAATACGTCGGACATGATAATTCTGTTCTACGCAGACAGCTAGTCTCCGTTGAGATTGACTGACGTCATCGAAATTTGGTCTAGAGTGCAAGTGGCTTTATATAGGACGATTTCTAGCAATATAGAAAACAATACGCGACCCTATACAAGCTCGTTATAAACGTGCAGTAGAGCGTTAAAATAATGAGAACGAAATATTTTGTTGCGAGCGTTAGAATGTGACATATTTGATGACTAGAAACTGACGAACTATAACAATGAACTGAAAGAGATGGGTACCTATTAAAATATATTATTTTAAATACACTTAAATAAACTAACTATTTAATTTATTTGTTTCGACCAACAATGATCATAACTTAATCATCATTACAGCCCTTCACAAGTCCACTGCTGAACATAGGCCTCCCCTAAAAAATACCACAAAGCACGGTCCTAAGTCACCTGAATCCATCGACTTCCTGCATGTCTTATCAAATCGTCACTTCATCTAGTCCAGTAGAAGGCCAGCCTACACTTCGTCTACCTACACTACGTCGTACAAGACAGCTACTCGAGAACTTTTCTTCCCCATTTGCTGTCGGTTCTTCAAGCTATTTGGCCGCCTATTGTCGTTTCAGCTTTCTTATCCATTGGGCTATGCCGGTTACTCTGTTATTATGAGGATAACCACAGTTTTACTGTGGTTATCCTCATTTTAGGTCTGTCACGCGAAAAATTGTATAGTTCGCTGAGCAGATTTTGAGCTTTCTCATACGGCCAGCAGTTAAAGACCAGGTCTAAGGTCTCAGATCTATGAATCATCACTGGCGACACGCACTGGTCGTATTATTATTCTTGTGTTAGAGTTTTGAGGTACGCCTGACTAGAAGATGTGACGTAACTTTCCATAAACACACGTAATATGCTCATATTATCACGAAAATCCTTTCTAATTTTACGTATTGTGACAAAGACTACCTGATTCCCCGACTAAAAGTGTTACCGGTTTAAACATTCTCTGGTTCTCTCTCTCCTGAATACCCCTGCCCATTAACAACTGCAACACCAGGGGAATTGAAGGTGCAGGCCGGCAACCTTTTTAAAAGAGTACTAAGTGACTAATTTTGTAATAATCAAAATGTTGGACGGCATTGCGCCAACCACGGTTGATTGCCCTTTAGAGTTGGAAACTATTTTGATTTTGCATGAACCGCTGTGTTTTAATTATAATAGCAAATGCGTTCAATTAATAATTGATTTGTAACGGAATCGAAAACTGATGGGATGCGGTTTACAACACGATTGAGCAAGCCATGATTTGTCTAGACATTCATTATGATAGTCGCAATTAAATTAAAAATCATAATCATCCTTATCATCATAAAAAACCCTTCACAAGGCCACAACTGAATTAACGCAAAGAAGGTAAGACACATCATTTTAGGATAAATAATTATCTTAGCGGTCAGCCACCGCAGAGTCTACTTTACCTTCACCTCGTGTAGAGGCAAAACTCATGTCTTATTATCGACGACTGTGTGTGTATATAGCGGTATGATGTTGTGTGTGTGCGTGTGTGTGCCTTTCCCCAATTGCGTGCACTATCCTCCACCTCCCACTTCCTACTACTCTTTAAACAAGGTAAAACATATCATTTTGTTTTATTACGCAGTTGTAAGCTAATTAATTTTTTACATTTTAACATCATATTATTTTTTATTACGTGGATCTTAGGCAATTAATTTTTAACATGTTTTAAAAATGAACCTGAACCACTTGCATCAGAAGACTTCCTGCAGATCTTCACTCCATTTAAATGGCTTGGCGCCACAGGTTTTTTCACTTAAAGATCCATTTTACGAGTATCACTTCAGCATTGGCATTATAAAATACTAATTACAGTTTGGGATAATGTCATGCAATGATTTTTTATATTTACATGGATACTACACATTGATTTAAAATAATTTAATGGAT
Source organism: Parnassius apollo (assembly GCA_907164705.1). Classification (NCBI taxonomy): domain Eukaryota; kingdom Metazoa; phylum Arthropoda; class Insecta; order Lepidoptera; family Papilionidae; genus Parnassius; species Parnassius apollo. Next base: position 667,379 of record CAJQZP010001189.1, on the reverse strand, counting down.
TGTATAGCGATTACATTTGAGTTATTTTTAATTTACGATTTTCGGAAGTTTTACAGCACCCATGGGTCCGGGAGACTAAAATGTTTTACCTCCTAATGACATAGTTTCCTTTAGTTTTTGTATAATAATTTTTAAGTTCTGTATACGCAGAACAAGCGAGCAAGACTTCAAGATAATGTATCTTAAAGTCTTGGAATGTTATGCGTGGATTTGAATTAAATTTTATTAATTATAAAATCATTCAGATGGCAGCACCCATCCATCTTTTTTATTTAGAAAGTTTTTTAAATTTCAATAGTTTGATGTATCATCCTTGGTAGGAATTTGTCTTCTTCTGTGATGGTTTTAGTTTTATCAAATCTAATATATTACATTGCGGGGCCGGCCTTGATACATGTTTACAGACCGCAAACTGCCCAGTTTATCAGTGCCTCACGTTAGATAAATGTTCTTTACGTGGATTTTTATTATTTTTTTTACATATTTTTGTTTATCCTATGAAAGAGACACCATAAAGAGGAAAGAGAAAACGAAAAAAAGTAAGCCTTTACTTTCATCATCATCATCATTACAGCCCTTCACAAGTCCACTGCTGAACATAGGCCTCCCCCAAGTAATGCCACAAAGCACGGTCCTGAGCCACCTGCATCCATCGACTTCCTGCATGTCTTACTAGGTCGTCACTCCATCTAGTGGGGGGTCGCCCTACACTACGCCTACCGGTACGAGGCTGCCACTCGAGAACCTTTCTTCCCCATCGGTTATCGGTTCTTCGAGCTATATGGCCGGCCCATTGCCACTTCAGCTTACTAATCCGTTGGGCTATGTCGGTCACTCTGGTTTTACTGCGGATATCCTCATTTCTGAGTCTATCACGCAGAGAAACTCCGAGCATAGCCCTCTCCATAGCTCGCTGAGCGACCTTAAGCGTCCTCATACGGCCAGCAGTGAAGGACCACGTCTCAGATCCGTAAGTCATCACTGGCAACACGCACTGGTTGTACAATCTAGTTTTTAGAGATTGAGGTATACCTGACGAAAAGATATGCCGTAATTTCCCGAACGCTGCCCAGCCGAGTTGAATCCGTCGATTGACCTCTCGGTCGAAGTTGGACTTACCTAGTCGGACTATTTGTCCCAGGTAAACGTATTCGTCAACAACTTCGAGCATAGTGCTCCCAACAACTACCGGCATAGGTGTGACATGGACATTGAACATGATCTTTGTTTTGTCCATGTTCATCTTAAGACCTATCTGTTGGGAGGCACTATTGAGGTCATTGAGCATAGTGCTTAAGTCCTCCAGCGATTCTGCCATAAGGACTATATCGTCGGCAAATCGAAGGTGAGTGATGTACTCGCCATTGATGTCAATACCGTATCCTTTCCAGTCCAGTAGCTTGAAAACGTCTTCCAATGCAGCGGTGAAGAGTTTCGGGGATATAACGTCACCCTGTCTTACACCTCTCTGCAGTTGGATAGGTTTCGAGCTCTGGTTCTGTACTCGGATAGCCATCGTAGCCCTACTGTACAAACACTTCAGCACTTCGATATACCGACAGTCAACTTGGCACCGCTGAAGGGACTGTAGCACCGCCCAAATTTCGACGGAATCAAAGGCTTTCTCATAGTCCACATACGCCAGACAAAGTGGCAGATTGTACTCTTCAGTCTTCTGTACAATCTGCCGCAGGGTATGTATGTGGTCTATGGTACTGAAGCCTTTTCGGAAACCGGCTTGTTCGGGAGGCTGGAAGTCGTCAAGTCTGCGTGCGAGACGATTCGTAATGACTCTCGAAAACAGCACGTAGACGCGGCTCAGAAGGGAAATCGGTCTGTAGTTCTTTAAGAGAGCGTTGTCGCCTTTCTTAAAGAACAAGACCACCGCACTTCTGCTCCACGCCTCTGGAGTAGTGCCACCATGGAGGACGGAATTGAAGAGCTTCTGAAGGACTTCAAGTACCGGTGTTCCACCCGCTTTCAGAAGCTCCGCTGTAATTCCATCCTCGCCTGGGGCCCTGCCGTTTTTAAGGTGCTGGAGAGCCATTCTAATCTCGCTTAGACTGACGTCCGGGATATCATCGGAATAGTGTCGGATAAGACTTGCTCTTGGATCGTTACTCACACTTGCGTGTGGCTCCAACGATGATGTGTACAGCTGCCCATAGAACCTCTCAATCTCACTCAAAATCTCAGGTGTCCCGGAAACGATGTTGCCACACTCAGTCTTCAGCCTTGACAGTTGGCTCTTTCTGGCAGACAGATCTCTGGCAAAGACTTTGGAGCCCTGGTTCCGCTCGATCGCTTCTTTAATACGAGAAGTATTAAAGTTGCGTAAGTCTCGCCGTATGCATTTGGAGATCTGTCTGTTCAGTTGCCTGTATGCTGTCAAATCTGTTGACGATTGCAGCCTCATCTCCCGTCTAACAGCCATGAGATTAAGAGTGTGATCGGAGAGTTTTTGTGTTCTTCTGCGGCGGGTCTTGCAGAACTTAGCTCCGACCGCATGGACAGTTTCCACGAGCTTGTCGTTCATATCGTCCACTGCATTGCAATCTTCTAGGCACTGGAAGCGGTTACGTAACTCGAGCTGAAAGGTTTCGGGATTCTGGATTAGAGCACGAGGGGGGACGGAGCGTTGACTTCATTAGACGAGACCTCTCCAACTTAACGTTTAGGTTCAGTGTGCCTCTAACCATTCGGTGATCGCTGCCAGTTTTCACCCTTGCGATCACTGATACATCACTGAACAGTTGGCGTCTGGTCGTCATAATGAAGTCAATCTCATTTTTTGTCGAACCGTCGGGGCTCGACCAGGTCCACTTCCTGTGGGGCCGCTTCTGGAAGAAAGAGTTCATCATAAAGAGTCCCTCTTTCTCCATAAAGTCGGCCAGCTGCTGGCCCCTTCGGTTCCGTTGCCCTACTCCAAATTTCCCTACCTTCAGCTCACCGCTTTCTCTTGTGCCCAGTTTTGCGTTGAAGTCTCCCATCAACACCGTGTAGTAGGTTTTGGAGGAATGTATGGCTCTGGAAATATCCTCATACATTTCCTCCACCTCCTCATCGGGATGTGCCGAGGTTGGTGCGTAAACCTGAATGACCTTCAGCGAATACCGTTTGGTGATTCTGAGTATCAGGTACGCGACCCTCGTCGACACACTCCCAATCTTTACAACGTTGTTGACGAGAGATTTGTGGACGATAAATCCGACACCTCCTTGGGACAGATGGTCGCCCTCCCGGTGATAGAACAAGTTGCCGGACTCGAGGATTGCCGTGTCCTCCCCCTCTCTTCGGACCTCGGATAATCCAATAATATGCCAGCGCAACTTGTCTACCTCTTCTTCCAGCTCCAGTATCTTCTCGTCAGTCCTCAGGGTGCGTGCGTTATATGTTGCCAGGTCGAGTCGTCGTAGGTGGCAACCGAACCTCCACCGGAGATTCTTAGCACCCCCTGCCCCGCCGTTACCATGGTCGCCACCGTAGCCAGGAATAGCGGGGCCGCCGGGGACTGGGGGCCGTCTGTTTGTGTATTTATTCATTGGGGGGTATTTGCCATAGTTGCCACGCTTGGCGAGCGGGTTGGCAACCGCAGTTTTTTATTACGTCACAGTTGTCATCAGGAAGACGCTGCTGCCCATCTCCTGCCTGTCTCCCTCTGTCGCCTCTTACGACACCCACGGGAAGATATGGGGTAGTGGATATTCTTAACCGCCACTACACGGCCTTTACTTTATGAAAATCTATTTATTAAAATTTTTATAATTATTTAGCTAAATTAAGATAAGATTTATTAATAAGCAGGTCTTAACCTAAATCCTTTTTTTAAGAATTTTATTTAAAATATAAGCCAAATTATACACGATAAAATCCGTCATATTTATTTTATTCAATATACACATAGTTATGTGTTTGGAAAATCAGAAAAGGCCTGTTTATTAACAATTTCTACCTAAGAACTAATAACTATTTTATTTTTACCTAATTCAGATTCTATTCAGTCAGTAGAGCCACACTAGAGCAATATTAACTAAAATTTAACACGATAAAATCTGGAAAATTTCATTTACACAAAATTTCATTAAAAATCTCACGCATATTATAACAGATTTTTAAGTAGTTATTTGCTTGTAAAGGAAGAAATAGCCTGTTTATTATCTATTTTATTCTAACATTCAGATTCTATTAGGTCTATTCAGAACACAGAAACAATTCTTTAAATGAATGTAGCATCAATATTGTTAGAAGAATCGAGATTTTTACTAATCACTTTGCCTTAGTCAATTGAATGAGAGGCTTTTGTATAAGATTTCAAAGTGACTCGTCAGCGTTGAATCTTTCCTTTCATGCGAGAATAATGAACGTACCTAAGAATTAGACAATGTGGTCTCAAGGGCCGGAGCAATCAATACAGATGAAGTGGGATTTGTATACGTGTGCGAGTGATTTAAGAGAAGCTGATTCAATAATGTTTATGCTTAAGATGAAATAAGAAATCTTTTTCTTGGTATGTGTAATCACTCATATATGGGCATCCCTTATGTGTGTGAAATAAAGATTCAATAAGGTTTGGATAGAAAATAAGGTCTCACGCAGTAGGGTCGTCCTTCATATTCTGGAGGCGGTGCTAAATTTTGTATTTCGTATAAAAAATTATAGCCCTGAGTTCAGAATAATTTTCTTAAAGAATAAGGGTAACAAAGAAACTCACAGTCCACCTTAGGGTAAGTGGTCACCCCTGATGACTTGGATGTGATGCCTCGTTTGCAGTATTCATTCTCTACACTCACTATACGACACACAGCAGCATTAAGCTGGTGATTCACGCTGGTATTCTCTGAGAGCGTGTTCCTTCCACGTTTGCACGTTGAACTAAAACTCAAACATTTTATAGCGTTCATGTGGATACATAAATAGTTGGATATATTAGAGCCAAACATGAGCCCTGATAGGGCGTAGCAATATTATATTATATTATGTTATATATCAATTTAATTAAATTAATTTAGAAAGATGAATTTAATTTTATTTACTTAAACTAAACGTTACTTGATATTATAAATTAAACAATTATTATTTTTTTCCGAAAAACTCTGACAACAAATAGAATTTTTTTAATTAAATATTTATTAAGCTCTCTTTGAAATTTATACAACGATTCTTATTTTTGTAGACATTCGGGAATGTTATTATAAATTTTTACACACATACCATGGGGTCCTGATTTAACTGTTTGTAATTTTGTGATTTTGTGATAGGTGGACCTAATTTTTTACTACGACGTAAAAAATGAGGCCGGGAGTATATTGAAAAAAGGTGCATATTCTTTTTAAAAATGTGCATATTTCTAGTATGTGTATAGATGTAAGTGTTAATATTTTTAATGAAATAAAGTTTACAGCAGTGCTATCTATATTTGTGATTATGCGGATACATTTTTTTTTTGTAAAATAAACAATTTATTTACGTCTAATGATGTTTCTCCATAGTAAAATGCCGTATTGAGCCATGCATGGGCATAAGCATAGTAGGCACTACTATTCGTGACCATATACTTTGGTATATGAAAACACACAAATAAGGGTACCCCTTATGTGTTTTAGAAAGAAATTTATATATGTCTAACGTGGTAGAGTCATGCTGCAATGGATTTTGTCACTAGCTTCTTCTAAAATCAGTGCTAAGACATTGCTTACGACTTCAGAATGTTTTCTTTATAAAATAAGGGTTACAAATGGGCACACAGTTTTCTTGATGGTAATGGCTTTAATCCATAAACATTTTTTATAGCATCGGGTGACAAACGAGCACACAGTCCACCTGATGGTCAGTGAATGCTATGGCCCATAGACATCAACATTTAACCTCAATTAAGAATCAAAATGCAGATGCATTGTCATCCGTGAGGACTAAGATAGAATGCCTCGTTTCCAGTAAAAAATGGTATCCGGATCTCTACTCTCACCATACGAAACACAACAATATTAAGTTGCTATTTTACGCTGGTATTCTGTGAGAGCGTGGTCCATCCCCGGTCGAGCCGACTCATTCGTGCTACAACCATAATATAGCTGCACCGTGGCTCTATCACGTATAAAAAGATATAGGAAACATATATCTAAACTGTGGTCCCTCAGTCTACACATTTTATTAATATATAAATTTGTGGAATTTTTTGTACTTTTTTCAGTTAAGGTTTTAGTAGAAATTATAAAGGTTTTGTAGAAATAGAAATAGGGCTCAATATTGGCGCGATTTAATGATATCTAGGGTAGGGTGGTATAAGATTGCGCGGGCTATAAGATTGCGCACTTGTCATTACTCGACATCAGTGCAAAACACGCTGCCAACTTTTGCTGTGTTTTGAATTTGCTTTTGATGCCAGCATGCATTCCCGAAAAAATATTGAGATACGAAAGAAAACGGGAAGTCCAGGTCGGTTCAAAGTTATTGTAGCCCTCTGACCTAATTTTCACAACATCTTGCAAGTATAACTGATGAAACACCTGTTGGAATTACAACGTATTACTGATATGTTTACTTGTGTTGTGAAATTTCGAATACTAGCAAATTATTTCTATAATTTTCTAAATGATGGCAGTAGTCTCAATATGGTTGCTTTGGATGCCAAGTGTGTAAGTTTGCGCACTTAGGGGGCGGATAGTATAGCTCGCGCAGACTTACACACCACTAGGTAAAGCGATATGAATTTATATGAATAAATATTGTTTTTTCATCAGCTTTTAACAGCGCTTCACTTTGTTGTACAATTTCATGAAGACCACGCAAAAGTGACCGTAAAATTTGCACGCCTTCTACCATCTTATACGTGGTAGAGTCATGCTCCATTTATATTAGCAGTATAGTTGTAGCACGAATGGGTCGGCTCGACCGGGGAAGGACCATGCTCTCACAGAATACCAGCGTAAAATAATAGCTTAATGCTGCTGTGTTTCGTACGGTGAGTGTAGATACCCGGAGGCCCTTTTTACTGGAAACGAGGCATTCCATCTTGGTTCTCACGGGTGATAACGCATCTGCATTTTGATTTGTAATTGAGGATAGATGTAGATGTTTATGGGCCGCAGCAATTACTACTTACCATCAGGTGGACTGTGTGCTCGTTTGTTACCCTATCCTATTAAAATTCTAGTATGCTCGTAAACATATTGAACAAGGAGAAAGCAAGAGACTAGTTGCTTTGTCTTTAGGGTTGTCTGATTCAACACTAAAATACCGGATGGAGCAACCACAATGTGCAACCAAACTAGGTAGATATGACGCTACATTTAGTGCAGAGGTAGAAAAAGGTTTCTGTGACCACTTGACAACCTCGTATGAAATGTTTATCGGCTTGACAGCCAATCAATTAAAGAGCG